>AWOL01S0004760.1:0-32738 GCA_000715115.1 Nicotiana otophora | reverse complement strand
AGTAACATTTGACCTAAAGTTTAAGTAAAATTATAAACCTAAGTTGCGACAACTTTTATCGACTTTTGTTTCATAAGTCGCTTGACTTCAAAACTTATGATACGGATATTATATGATTCAAATACATTAAAACAAGACCTCTTGGGACAGTTAATCACCTCTAGTGTTACCCGAAAATACGGGTTACAACATCCTTGATTCGTTTAACTTCTAATACTTGTTAACCACTCTTATACACCCTTGTATCGTTTAAGACCAAAAGGATTAACTTTTTATCATCTCAAAGATAATCGCTTCTTGGATTTACATCGACTAACTTACGGCATGATCTAAGGTACACGAATTTGGGTTGTAACAGATTCTCTCATTGTGTACCGCGTATATCAGTCGTGTTTGATTGCTCTTAGTGGTTTTGAGACCAAAGCCGATTTGTTATTACTAAACATGGTAGATTTTGATGTTATCTTGGGCATGGACTGGTTGTCACCCCATTATGCTATTCTTGATTGTCACGCTACCATGACGCTGGCTATGCCAGGTTTGCCGAGATTAGAGTGGAGAGGTACCTTAGAGTATACTCCCCGCAGGGTCATTTTATTTATTAAGGCTCAGCGAATGGTTGAGAAGGGGTATGATGCGTATTGGGCCTATGTGAGAGATGTCAGTATTGATACCCCTACAGTCGAGTCGGTTCCAGTAGTGAGGGACTTTTTAGATGTCTTTCCAGCTGATCTTCTGGGTATGCCGCCCGATAGAGATGTTGATTTTGGCATTGATTTGTTGCCGGGCACTCAGCCCATTTCTATTCCTCCCTACCGTATGGCTCCTCCTGAGTTGAAGGAGTTGAAGGAGCAGTTGCAGGAGTTGCCTGATAAGGGCTTCATCAGGCCCAGTGTATCACCTTGGGGTGCTCCAGTCTTATTTGTGAAGAAGAAGGATGGTTCTATGCGTGTGTGTATTGATTATTGGCAGTTGAACAAGGTTACAGTGAAGAACAGGTATCCTTTGCCTCGCATTGATGATTTATTTGATCAGTTACAGGGTGCCAAGGTGTTTTCCTAGATTGACTTGCGTTCTGGCTATCATCAGTTGAAGATTCGGGAGTCGGATATCCCGAAGACTGCTTTCAGGACCAGATATGGTCACTATGAGTTTCTTGTCATGTCAATTAGGCTGACCAATGCCCCAACAACCTTTATGCATTTGATGCACAGTGTATTCTGGCCTTATCTTTATTCCTTCATCATTGTGTTTATTGACGACATCCTGGTATATTCCTGGTCTAGGGAAGATCTTGAGAAGCACCTGAGGACCGTGCTTCAGACTTTGAGGGAGAAGAGGTTGTATGCAAAATTTTCTAAGTGTGAATTCTGGTTTGATTCAGTGGCATTCTTGGTCCACATAGTGTCTTGTGATGGGATCAAGGTAGATCCGAAGAAGGTGGAGGCAGTGCAGAGTTGGCCTAGACCGTTATCAGCTATGGAAATCCGCAGTTTCCTTGGTTTGCCAGGGTATTACCGTCATTTTGTGGAGGGATTTTCATCCATTGCAGCAACTATGACCAGGCTGACCCAGAAGAGTGCTCCGTTCAGGTGGACCGAGGAGTGTGAGCAGAGCTTTCAGAAGCTCAAGACAACTTTGACTACAGCCCCAGTATTAGTATTGCCTACAGGTTCGGGGTCCTACACTGTCTATTCTCATGCCTCGAGGATTGGCCTTGGAGCGGTATTGATGCAGGACGGTAGGGTGATTGCCTACGCATCTAGACAATTGAAGGTGCATGAGAAGAATTATCTGGTTCATGATCTCGAGTTAGAAACTATTGTTCACGCCCTGAAGATCTGGCGTCATTATTTGTACGGTGTTCCCTTTGAGATTTACACTGACCACCGGAGTTTGCAGTACTTGTCCAGGCAGAAGGACCTTAATTTGCGTCAGCGGAGGTGGTTGGAGCTACTTAAAGACTATGATATCACTATATTGTACCACCCGGGGAAGGCCAATGTAGTGACCGATGCCTTGGGTCGCCGGGCAGAAAGTTTGGGGAGTTTGGCATACCTTCCGGCAGCTGAGAGGCCCTTAGCCTTGGATGTTCAGGCCTTAGCCAACCAGTTCGTGAGATTGGATATTTCAGAGCCTAGCTGGGTATTAGCTTGTGTGGTTGCTTGGTCTTCTCTTTATGACTGTATCAGGGAGCGCCAGTATGATAATCCTCATCTTCTCGTTCTTCAGGACAGGGTTTGGCGAGGTGATGCCAGAGATATGACTATTGGTGATGACGGTGTGATAAGGATGCAGGGCCGGATCTGTGTGCCCAATGTAGATAGGCTTCGGGAGTTGATTCTTGAGGAGGCCCATAGCTCACGGTACTCCATTCATCCGGGTGCCGCGAAGATGTACCAGGACTTGAGGCAGCACTATTGGTGGAGAAGAATGAAAAAGGATATAGTTGGGTTTGTGGCCAAGTATCTCAACTGTCAGCAAGTTAAATATGAGCGTCAGAGACCGGATGGATTACTTCAGTCCAGCATTCAGATGGCACCGTATAAGGCTTTGTACGGTAGGCGGTGCCGGTCCTCAGTGGGATGGTTTGATCCGGGCGAGGCCCGATTGTTGGGTACAGATTTGGTCCAGGATTCCCTGGATAAGGTGAAGGTGATTCAGGAGAGGCTTCGCACAACCCAGTCCAGGCAGAAGAGTTATGCAGACCCTAAGGTTTGTGATTTGGCATTTATGGTTGGTGAGCAGGTCTTGCTTCGGGTATCGCCTATGAAAGGTGTCATGAGGTTCGGGAAGAAGGGAAAGCTGAGCCCGAGGTTCATTGGTCCTTTTGAGATATTGCGGCGAGTTGGGGAGGTTGCTTATGAGCTTGCCTTGCCTCCCAGCCTAGCAGGAGTTCACCCGGTATTCCACGTGTCTATGCTCCGAAAGTATCACGGTGATCTGACTCATGTATTGGATTTCAGCTCAGTCCTGTTAGACAAAGATCTATCTTATGTTGAGGAGCCAATAGCCATCTTGGACAGGAAGGTCAGAAAGCTCAGGTCAAAGAGTATTGCTTCAGTAAAGGTCCAGTGGAGTGGTCAGCCGGTCGAGGAGGCGACTTGGGAGACTGAGCAGGATATACGCAGCAAGTACCCTCATCTTTTCACAGTTTCAGGTATGTCTTTATACCCGTTCGAGGACGAACGATTGTTTTAAGAGGGGAAGGATGTAACGACCCGGCCGGTTGTTTTGAGAGTAATAGCCTCGATCCCCTATTAACTGCTTTCCCCAACTCTATTTCTGCTATTTTGAGTTTCAGAGTGTTTTGGGACACTTAGTCCCAAAATGAGAGCATAAGCTTTAGGATTTGGACCGTAGTCGAAACTGTGTGAAGACGACTCCGGAATGGAATTCCTTCGGTTCCATTAGCTCCATTAGGTGATTTTGGGTTTATGAGCGTGTCCGGATTGTATTTTGGAGGTCCGTAGCTCATTTAGGCTTGAAATGGCGAAAGTCGAATTTTTGGAGTTTTGGGCCGGTAGTGCAAAATTTGATATCGGGGTCGGAATCCGATTTCGGATGTTGGAATAGGTCCGTAATATCGAATATGACTTGTGCGCAAAATGTTAGGTCAATTGGATGTGATTTGATAGGTTTCGGCATCAGTTGTAGAATTTTGAAGTTTCAAGTTCTTTAAGTTTGAATTATAGGGTGATTCGTGATTTTAGCGTTGTTTGATGTGATTTGAGAGCTCGACTAAGTTTGTATGGTGTTTTAGGATTGGTTGGTATATTTGGTCGAGGTCCCGGGGGCCTTGGGCATGTTTCAGATGCTCAACGAGTCATCTTTGGACTTTGGAAGATAACAGATTTCTGGTGTTCTGTTGCAGGCATTTTCTTCATCGCGTTCGCGAGGGAGTCCTCGCGTTCGCGTAAGGTATCTGGGAAGGGTAGCTGAATTACTCTTCACGTCCGCGATGTCGCTCTCGCATTCGCAAAGGTATGGAATGTCGAAGCTACGCGTTCGCAACATGGTCCTCGCGTTTGCGAAGAAGAACTGGAGGCAGGCGAGATTTCGTGTTTCGCATTCACGATGGAGATCCCGCGTTCACGAAGGGTCAAGCTGAGTGGTCTTCTCGTTCGCGACATGTGCACCGCGTTCGTGATGGAGGATTTTGGGCCGAAGTAAATTGTACTTCGCGAACGCGAGGGTGTGGCTGCGTTCGCGAAGAGGGACGCGTCTGGGCAATATTAAAGTTCCAAAGAACGGAGGTTATGCCATTTTTATCAAAACCTTAAGTTGGGAACTCGGATTTTTGACGAGGGATTGAGGGATTTTCAGAGATATCGATTGGGTAACGATTCTTAACTCCTTTATGGTTATATTCCACTAATATATGCTTGAATTCATCGTTAAATTTCGAATTTGGGGTGAAAATTTGAGAAAAATTCTTAGGCCGAATTTTGGGGTTTTGATCGAGATTTTGGTATCGGATTTGATCAATTTTGGTACGAGTAAACTTGTGAGTGAATGGGTGTTCATATTTTGCGACTTTTACCCGATTCCGAGACGTGGGCCCGGGGTGACTTTTTGGGTGTTTTCCCTAATTTCACGCTTTAGCTTCGAATTAATTAGCCAAATTAGTTACTTGTAATTATATTTACATTATGCAATTTATTTGAATAGATTCGGGCCATTTGGAGTCAGATACTCGTGGCAAGAATGTGTTATCAAGGTGATTTGAGCGGTTCGAGGTAAGTGGCTTGCCTAACTTTTTGTTGGGGACTTTCCCCTTAGGATGTCTTGATATTATTTGGTGTGTGGGCGCCGTGTACGCGAGGTGACGAGTACGTACACGGGCTGTTATTGCAAAAATCCTGTTTATCCTTTTTAAATCATAAATTGCTTCTCTTATTAAATTGCACCAATATTCTTAATTGTTTAGTTTAGACTAGAAAACATGCTTACGTGTTTTAACTGCCTATTTGACATTCTGTGCGCCATGCTTAGTTAAATCCCTATTCCCTTATCCGTGTTCAGTATAAACTGTATAACTCGATGTCATACGTACCATTTCATCTTGCGTTGCATATTTAAATTGGGACTACGGACATATTCCAGGAGATCCCCCCTGTCTTGCATATTTACTTTGGGACTAAGACGTATTCCGGGAGATCCCCCAGCACTGCATATTTACTTTGGGACTACAGACGTATTCCGGGAGATCTCCCTATACTGCATATTTACTTTGGGACTACGGACGTATTTCCGGAGATCCCCCAGCACTGCATATTTACTTTGGGACTACAGACGTATTCCGGGAGATCTCCCTATACTGCATATTTACTTTGGGACTACGGACGTATTTCCGGAGATCCCCCAGCACTGCATATTTACTTTGGGACTACAGACGTATTCCGGGAGATCTCCCTATACTGCATATTTACTTTGGGACTACGGACGTATTTCCGGAGATCCCCCAGCACTGCATATTTACTTTGGGACTACAGACGTATTCCGGGAGATCTCCCTATACTGCATATTTACTTTGGGACTACGGACGTATTTCCGGAGATCCCCCAGCACTGCATATTTACTTTGGGACTACAGACGTATTCCGGGAGATCTCCCTATACTGCATATTTACTTTGGGACTACGGACGTATTTCCGGAGATCCCCCAGCACTGCATATTTACTTTGGGACTACAGACGTATTCCGGGAGATCTCCCTATACTGCATATTTACTTTGGGACTACGGACGTATTTCCGGAGATCCCCCAGCACTGCATATTTACTTTGGGACTACAGACGTATTCCGGGAGATCTCCCTATACTGCATATTTACTTTGGGACTACGGACGTATTTCCGGAGATCCCCCAGCACTGCATATTTACTTTGGGACTACAGACGTATTCCGGGAGATCTCCCTATACTGCATATTTACTTTGGGACTACGGACGTATTTCCGGAGATCCCCCAGCACTGCATATTTACTTTGGGACTACAGACGTATTCCGGGAGATCTCCCTATACTGCATATTTACTTTGGGACTACGGACGTATTTCCGGAGATCCCCCAGCACTGCATATTTACTTTGGGATACAAACGTATTCCGGGAGATTTCCCACTGTGTTTACCTTGTTTTGAGCCGAGGGCTCTCTTAACTGTTAAATTTTCGAGAATTTCCTTAAGTATGTTACCGTAAATTTCACTTATATCTTTTACTGTTTAATTTATTATATTTACTCCGATAGAGCCTTGACCTGACCTCGTCACTACTCGACCGAGGTTAGGCTTGGCACCTACTGGGTACCGTTGTGGTGTACTCATGCCCTTCCTGCACATGTTTTCGTGTGCAGATCCAGGTACGAGCTATCAGCCTTGGGGTTAGTATGTGCTGCTGATTCTAGGAGACTTCAAGGTACTTCTGCTTGCGTCCGCAGATCTTCGGAGTCCCCTTCTACTCCCTCGTCTAGAGACTTTCCTTATTATCTTCATACTTTTGTATAGAGCTACATAGATTATAGCAGCTTGTAACTTAGTGATATTCCGTGTCTTGGGAAATTATTTTGTATATGCCGAGTGGTACTACTCTTGGCTATTTATAATATGTTGTTTATCTTTAAAATGTTGTGTTTCTTTATATTTTTCGCAATATTAGGCTTACCTAGTCGTAAAGACTAGGTGCCATCACGATACCTTACAGAAGGATAATTTGGGTTGTGACACAATCATTCTTGATGGTTTGTCCAATTCCATCATTAGATTGTGAACATGATCTTTATACTTATAAGAACCGATGATTTAATCTTCCATGTATAAGCTAAACTCTATACACTAAATCATTTATTATATAGGTAAAGGACACAAACAAATATATGGTCTATTTAAAACTTTATTAAAATTGAATAAATAATTATTCCATAATAAATACTATATCCATACCAAAATCTATGGTTAATAGTATATATCCCAACAATCTCCCACTTAGACTTTTAACCATGAGAATTATTAGAATATACTATATCTAAATGCATGGTTAATAATATATTCCCTAACAATCTCCCACTTAGACTCATAACCATGCATCTATAACTTTCACAACTATCCTTTTGCACGACTATTAAAATCCTCTGCCAATAAGCTTTTGCTAAAAGGATCTTGCCAAGTTATTTTCAAATTCAATCTTTGTCTAGTAGTGCTTTGTCGTAACTAACTAGTTTGGTATTAAACTCTTCAGGGATCTTGTTATGAAACTCTCCCAAGAGTACATATCAAATTATGGTTTTCCTTACTATTCTCCCACTACGACGAAGTACTACTAATAGTATCTTCATTACCTTACGATATTGAAATATTAATGACTTCTTCGTGTAGTGTTCTCTGCTCAACATCATTCCCACTAGAGGTAGTAAATTTTTTTTTGTCTATTAATGTTTCTCCTACTACTTAAATGCAATGGAACGTCAATTCCGACATATAGAGTTGTATGTTATTGAGCGGTTGAATTTGATTCATTTGTTATTTCTTTGCTTAGCTCCTGTAAAATTAGTTTACTTCTAGGAACATAGTTTATTAAATAATCTGTAACGACCCGGCCGGTCATTTTGAGTATTACAGCCATGTTCCCCTATTTACTTCTCTATTTGTGCTTTATAGCTGTATTATGACCTATCAAATTAGTTAGTTAGGGTCCGGAAGGATTTCAGAATGAATTGAGATACTTAGTCTCATAATGGAAAGCTTAAGTTGGAAAAGTTGACCGGATGTTGGCTTATGTGTAAATGACCTCAGATTTGAATTTTGATGATTCCAATAGCCCCGTAGGGTGATTTTGGACTTAGGAGCGTGTCCGAAAATTATTTGGAGGTTCGTAGTGGAATTAGGCTTGAAATGGCAAAAGTTCAAAGTTCATAGATTTTGAATTGGTGTATGATTCATCGTTTTGATGTTGTTTGATGTGATTTGAGGCCTCAAGTAGGCCCGTGGTATGTTTTAGGACTTTTTGGTATATTTGGTTGAGGTCCCGGGGGCTTCGGGCGAGTTTCGGATGATTAACGGATCAAAATTGGAGTTGTGAGGTTGTTGAAGCTGTAGCCCTTCTGGTGTGATCGCACCTGTGAGGGTCTTGGCCGCAGGTGCGATGCCGCAAGTACGGCAGCTCGAGCACAGGTGCGGAGTTGGAGGGTGTCAGCAGAGGTCGCATGTGCGATGGGATTTCCGCACATGCGATTGCGCAGATGCAGGCAGGGATTCGCAAAATCGGAAAATGGTGAGGAAGCCGGGCAGCGCAGGTGCGAGCCCAGGCTCCGCAGGTGTGAAAAGCCTGGGCAGAACCCTTTAAGTTCGGGGGTTCGATATTTTCACTCATTTTCAAATTTTGGAGCTCAGTCTGGGCGATTTTGGAGAGGAATTTTTCGACACAACTTGGGGTAAGTGTTCTTGACTCCCTTGTGATTATATTTCATGAATTAATCTTCATTTTTGGTGTAAGATTATCGAATCTTCAAGAGAAATCGAAGGAAATTCCTATAATTTCATACAATGAATTTTTGGGTTTTGAACATCGATTTGGAGTCGGAATTGAGTGAAATTAGTATGGTTGAACTTGTAATTGGATGGGTTGTCGGATTTTGTACGTTTCGTCGGATTCCGAGACGTGGGCCCCATAGACAATTTTTGGAGTGTAATTTTGAATTTTGTGGGAAAATATTAGTATTTTGATATGGAATTAATTCCTATAATTGTGTGGACTGAATCAAATTTATTGTGGCTAGATTCGAGCTGTTCAGAAGTACGCGTAGAATAGAAGTTATAGAGCATTGTTTAGCTTGCTCGACATTGGATTCGTCTTGTTCGAGGTAAGTAACTCTTCTAATCTTGGAGCTGAGGGTATGAACCCTGAATATACGTGTTATGTGTTTAGTGTTGAGGTGACGCACATGCTAGGTGACGGGCGTGTGGGCGTGCACCGTGTGAACTATGATTTCATTATTTCTGTGGTACTGTGTAGTTACCTGAACTTATCTGAAATCATGAAATCTCTACGTACTAGAGTTATCAAGCTGTGATTCATGTTAAAAGCCATGTTTAGGCTACATACGTATTCTGTTTGGGACCCACTGAGGTCATTTCTGCGGTTGAGTTATCTACTTTTATTGCATTACATACTCAGTCATACGCATTCATATGCATATCATATCTCAGTCTATATTGTTATTTATTGATGCATCATATCATTATGTTCGGGCTAATATCATGACATTGTGAGCCCGTGAGAGAGAGACTGGAGAGATTGATGACTGAGTGAGGTCGAGGGCCTGATTGGTTCTGATATTGATACTATGGCACGTGAGTTGTCAGTGCGGATTATAGCGCTTGGGCTGAAGGAGCCCCTCCGGAGTCTGCACACACCTCTAGTGAGCGCAGTTGATATTATTGAGGGATGGATCTTCCCTGGACATGGATCTTGTCCGAAGCATTTTATACTTGGAGATGGATCTTCTCTACGGGTTGGATTGGCCCTACTCGGTACTGAGTGATTGATGATCAGTTGATGTGTATATTCCGGGATAGATCTTTTCTGGGCCGGATTGGCCATATACAGTACCGAGTGATTGAGCATGATGAGTGGAATGTGTGAGCAAGTGAGATTGAGTACTCTGAGAGTGTAAGTACATGAGTTCATCTCTGAGATACATTGCATTCACATGCACACATGACATACATGCATATCGATATATTTTCCTCATGCTGTACGGTATCACGTCATTCATGACTTCTCACACATGTTGATATATGTGCATAGGGATGCATTTGTTTTACACTGGCTAGCTGGAAAGCAAAATGAAAAATCTTATTTATTATTGAAAGGAGTTTTGAGAAAATTACTATTTTTAACTTATTCATATTTTGGCAACTTCGGTAAACGACTTGGGATTTTCACTGATACACTTGAAAAGCAAAACTATTTTCAAAAGTCATGATTTAGCTGAGCATTTATTCTTTGAGTTACTTCTTTTATTACTTGCTCTATGTTGTTATGAACTGTTATTGGTTATTGAGTACATGGGGTCGGTTGTACTCATACTACACTTCTGCACCTTGTGTGCAGATGTCGGCTACTGATGTTGCTGTGTTCTTTGGGAGCTGGATCTAAAGATGTACATCCGTTCCGGTTGTAGCTGCCTCTTGTTCATGGTAGCCTTAGATTCATAAAACTCTGTTTATGTACTATTCGAAGAGATGATGTATTTACTTCATACCAGTTTTGTATACTCTATTCTTAGAAGCTCATGATTTGTACTACCAGTTCTTGGAGAATGTATAAGATTCAAATTTTTCTTTACTTAAATTGCTTTAGTAATTGTTATTGGAATTGGATAGTTGATAATTGGCTTACCTAGAGGGTTGGGTTAGGTTCCATCACGACTAGTTGAATTTTGGGTGGTGACAAGTTGGTATCAGAGCTCTAGGTTCATAGGTTCTACAAGTCATGAGCAAGTGTCTAGTAGAGTCTTGCAGATCGGTATGATGATGTTCATACTTATCTTCGAGAGGCTACAAGGCATTTAGGATAATTTTTCATCTTTCTTTCTTTATCGTGCGTAATTGATTCAGCTTGAAATATAAGTCTTTGAATTCCTTCCACGCATTCGTGTGCGCATGTGAGCGTTCGGTATCGGCTGTGTATCGCCAGCTTGTGATTTCAGGGATGACGTGCGAGATGTGTATTCTATGTTTTGGTGATGGGCCAGTCTGGAGGACTTGAGGCCAAGTTTAGACCGCAGCTTAGGCTCGGTAGCTTCAGTTGTAACTTGTACATTGGACTCATGTGTCCGGTAATATCCCTACGAGTGGAATGTATGGCTCGATGAGCGGTAGAATGGCTTTGTGATGAGTATGATATGACTGCGGGATGTGATAAGGTAATTTGAAGGTGATGAGAAGTGTTTCCTTGAAATGTAAAGGAAGGGCTATTGGGTTCTTGATTTTCGTTTTGATGTGACGTACAATCTCGAGTATGAATGTTTTGAAGGATCTTTCACGCTGTTTGATTATGGGACATATTAAAGTCTTATGTCTTGTTAATAAGTTTGGACTCAAAAATATTAAGTGATTGCGTAATAATTGTGGCTGCGAAAGGGTATAAGAAGATACCAATTTGAGGCTAAGCAGGTAGGTTATAGCCTGCGGAGTAATCTATGTAGGTGTGTTCCTTATAATGAGAATAGAAAGAGTTTCTTTTCTACCAGTAGGGTGTATGTGTTGAGACTTGAATTTGAATCTGGTTGATAAAGTTGGCTTGAGTGTTAAGAGAATGAATGCGAGCTTAGCGGATGATTGCGGTATTTTTATGGTTGGCGTGGTATGAGCTTGAGAAGAATTTTCGTTGAACTGACCGCGGTGTTATGGCAGTAATAGAGTATGGGTACTGCAAATTATCGAGTGTTTAAATTTATGGCTTTGAGCCAAGTGGGGGATTCTGCTATTGACAATTTAATTCAGGGCTATGTGTCAAATTTTTGTTTTGGTCTGAGGTATACTTGGGAATCAGTGATGACTTGCAGAGGTGGAGTTAGAGAATGACTCGAGTAAGGAAATTTCTGGATACGGGTTATGGCACTTTAGGAGTATAGGAAAATCATGGGATGAGTGAGAAATTATTTCTGAAGGATGTAGTGCGCACAGAGTATAAATTTGATCGGTGGTATTAAGGCAGGGTTACTTCTTTGAGTGGTGTTGTGCTAATGGGGCACGTGACTTTCAGCCCGTTTGGGCGGTGCAATTTTTTTAGATTTGAACAAAGTGGATGACTCTCGAGAAAGTTCCAATAGGTCCGAGGTTTACATATAGCAATTGAGAATTTCTTCGGACTTGTGTATGGATAAAAATCTGAGATTTGCATTTGATAGTGTCTGGACTTACGAAAATTTTGTATGACTATGGATTCTAATTTTAGTATAAGGAAGGTAAGAAGAACAATTAAATTCACATAAGGTATTTTCAGAGTAAGTGTTACAGTTGTGGTATTTATGGAGGTGCTTAAGAAGAATACAGTTGCTTATGGGTCGTAGGGCGTTGTGGTTCTATGCTAGGGTTCGTGGGGTGAGTTGTGGTTAAAGATCGTGGTGTTTTAGCAAGTAGAAGTATCAATTGAAGACAAATTCGGAAAGGACTCAGAGAAAAAGGACAACTTGGTGGTAGGTTGGATCAGTATGGTAATGGATATGATCGGTTCTTTGGGTGATTATGATGTGGGGGTTTTCTACAGGTGCTTTGTGGCAATACTCTTGGGTTTGGTGACCTGCATGGCTTGGTTGAGTTAGAGAGATTCAGTTCTGATGGTTTGATTATGTGCAAATGGATTCCAAAGCATTCTCGAGGATTTTTTACCACGGTTTGAGGTGGATATTTCCTACCGGCCTGAGGAACATGTTGAGTATTGTGTTTCTACCGGATGGGATAAAAAATGGAAGGCTTCTGGCTGATCGGATATGTATTCTAGTTGTGACTCAGAATGATTATGAGGTTCTCGTATTTTTCATATGATGGCATGATAGATGCAGTATGTTGTGTGGGATTAAGGTTTGCGTGTGCAAGGTCACAGTTTAGTTTTGAAAGGGAGGTCATAAAATCTTAGAGGGCATGGACGGTTTTTGATATTTAGATGAATGCTATAACTATTTGGTACTGCATGAGTAGAGTGTCAGAAAGCACACTATGCTTTGAATTATGGATTTTTCATAGGTATTGCGGCACTCTCCTGGTTGATCGATTGCTGATTTTAAGATGTTGCTATGTGTCACGAAAGAATGGGAGAAGTATTCGTCGTTGTATGAGAGATGTGTTAGACATTCGGGCGGTGGAGATGGGATCAGAAGTGGTGATTCGTGTGTTCTATGGATTTGGAGACTAGGGGTTTTCAGGAGCAGATTGTTTCATGATTGTGGATTGTGAAGTCGTGGCCGAAGCTAGCCAGATGATAGTATGTATTATGATTCAGTCATTGTGGATTTTCGGAGGGTTATGTATCTATTTGTGGGTGACCAGAGTTGATTTGAGGGTCATTTGGTAGGCCCAATCGGGATGTGTATTCTACACCGAGTCGGATTGGTTGGCTCCATAATATTATTATTAAGGAATGTGCCATTCGATTGATGTTAAGCTTATTCGTGTTCGGAAATGATATGTGAGTTACTCTTCTATGCTACGAGGAGTTGTGATTCATTGGTTATATGTACCCATGGTGCGGTTCTATTGGGGGGCTTATGGCAGAATTCGAGCGAGATAAGTATTTGGGTATTGCATGATCGATTGCGTATTGGTTATGTTCTTTCAGGTTTTGTGTGGCATTGTGTCATTTTCCTCTCCGTGATTATTGATTTTGAGTAGGGTGACTCGAGATATAAATATGGACCAACGTTTGGATGGGGTTATGCATTGCAGCGGAGTTATGTTAAGGTATGAACCTTGTGTTAGAATCGTGTGATGGTTCTACGGTGTGTGATAGATTTTCAGCATTTCTCTGTGGCGGTGCTTGTTAATCTTGCGGGGCAGTTCTCTCATTTGAGTCATTTGTTTTCCATGACGGAGTACATTTGAATTGTTGCGTATTGGTGCACGGAGGGCAAGGATTGTGGCTCTGAGTACTATTGGTGTGGCATGTCTGTGGTATAGTTGCATTTAATAATGTAAGGTCATTGGATCTAGAATTGGTACTATCATGTTTGAGTACAATATGTTCGGAAGGATAATCTTGTAAGTCGGCTTAGCAAGTGATTATGGTTCTGGTTGGGGCGAGAGAGCTCCATGACTTGTTGATCTGATAAGGGGTTACGAGATTCTGCGTGTTTCTTTTATTACTAATAGTGTACAATGGTGTTGGGATGAGGTTTTGTTCGATATGGGGTTTAATGCTAGTACATGGTTGGTTTGGAGTAGTTATTGTGATCAGGAATGGTGCTACGAGCGGGCGAGTTGTGTAATATGCTGGGTGATTATATCTGTGATTATAGTTATAGCTCGATGTAGCTTTTTCAGAATTATACAACGTGTAAATGTAAGATTCGTGCCTTGAAAAGAAATTCTGAAGGTTGGGAATTAAATTCCAAGGTTTTTGGGCTAAGGTTAAATTAAGGATTTTTAGTTGTATTGTGTTGTCTGGCCTATATAGAATAGGGTAACATAGGATCAGTCCCGGGTACGTGCGTGGTAATATGGAACAGTGATTTGATGGCTTGGAAATAACTTTTGGCACGTTCGAGGACGAACGTATGTTTAAGTGGGGGAGAATGTAACGACCTAACCGGTTGTTTTGAGTATTACAGTCATGTTCCCCCATTTACTTCTCTATTTATTCTTTATAGCTGTACTATGACCTATCAGATTAGTTAGTTCGGGTCCGGAAGAATTTCAGAATGAATTGAGACATTTAGTCTCATAATGGAAAGCTTAAGTTGCAAAGGTTGACTGGATGTTGGCTTACATGTAAACGACCTGGGATTTGAATTTTGATGATTCCAATAGTTCCGTATGGTGATTTTGGACTTAGGAGCGTGTCCGAAAATTAGTTGGAGGTCCGTAGTGGAATTAGGCTTGAATGCGAAAGTTGAATTTTTGGGAAGTTTGACCGGGGGGTTGACTTTTTGATATCGGGGTCGGAATCCGATTCTGAAAATGGGAATAACTTCGTTGTGTCATTTATGACATGTGTGCAAAATTTGAAGTCATTCCGGATTGATTTGATGTGTTTCGGCACAAGATATAGAATTTGAAAGTTCAAAGTTCATAGATTTTGAATTGGTGTATGATTCGTCGTTTTGATGTTGTTAGATGTGATTTGAGGCCTCGAGTAGGTCCGTGGTATGTTTTAGGACTTTTTGGTATATTTGGTTGAGGTCCCGGGGGCTTCGGGCGAGTTCCGGATGATTAACGGATCAAAATTGGAGTTGTGAGGTTGCTGAAGCTGTAGCCCTTCTGGTGTGATCGCACCTGTGAGGGTCTTGGCCGCAGGTACGATGCTGCAAGTACAGCAGCTCGAGCGCAGGTGTGGAGTTGGAGGGTGTCAGCAGAGGTCGCAAGTGCGATGGGATTTTCGCACATGCAATTGCGCAGATACAGGCAGGGATTCGCAAAAGCGGAAAATGGTGAGGAAGTCGGGCAGTGAAGGTGCGACATTTTTCCCAGAAGCGGGTGCGCAAGTGCGAGCCCAGGCTCCGCAGGTGCGAAAAGCCTGGGCAGAACCCTTTAAGTTCGAGGGTTCGATATTTTCATCCATTTTCGGATTTTGGAGCTCGGGTTGGGAAATTTTGGAGAGGCATTTTTTCACACAACTTGGGGTAAGTGTTCTTGATTCCATTGTGATTATATTTCATGAATTAATCTTCATTTTTGGTGTAAGATTATCGAGTCTTCAAGAGAAATCGAAGGAAATTCCTATAATTTCATAAAACGAATTTTTGAGTTTTGAACATCGATTTGGAGTCGGAATTGAGTGAAATTAGTATGGTTGAACTTGTAATTGGTTGGGTTGTCAGATTTTGTGCGTTTCATCGGATTCCGAGACTTGGGGCCCATGGGCGATTTTTGGAGTGTAATTTCGGATGTTGTGGGAAAATATTAGTATTTTGATATGGAATTAATTCCTATAATTATGTGGACTGAATCAAATTTATTGTGGCTAGATTCGAGCTATTCGGAAGTTGATACACGCAAAATGGAAGTTTTGGAGCATTGCTTAGCTTGCTCGACATTGGATTCATCTTGTTCAAAGTTAGTAACTCTTCTAATCTTGGATCTGAGGGTATGAACCCTGAATATACGTGTAATGTGTTTGGTGTTGAGGTGACGCACATGATAGGTGACAGGCGTGTGGGTGTGCACTGTGTGAACTGTGATTTCGTTGTTTCTGTGGTACCGTGTAGTTACCTGAACTTATCTGAAATCATGAAATCTCTACGTACTAGAGTTATCAAGCTGTGATTCATGTTTGAAGCCATGTTTAGGCTACATATTATTCTGTTTGGGACCCACTGAGGTCATTTCTGCCATTGAGTTATCTGCTTTCATTGCATTACATACTCAGTCATACGCATTCATATGCATATCATATCTCAGTCTCTATTGTTATTTATTGATGCATCATATCATTGTTTTCGGGCTAATATCATGCCATTGTGAGCCCATGAGAGAAAGACTGGAGAGATTGATGACCGAGTGAAGCCGAGGGCCTGATTTATTATGATATTGATACTATGACACGTGAGTTGTCCGTGCGGATTATAGCGCTTGGGCTGAAGGAGACCCTCCGGAGTCTGCACACACCTCCAGTGAGCGCGATTGATATTATTGAGGGATGGATCTTCTCTGGACATGGATCTTGTCCGAAGCATTTTATACTTGGAGATGGATCTTCTCCACGGGCTGTATTGGCCCTACTCAGTACTGAGTGACTGGTGATCAGTTGATGTGTATATTCCGGGATGGATCTTCCCTGGGACGAATTGGCCATATACAGTACAGAGTGATTAAGCATGATGAGTGGAATGTGTGAGAAAGTGAGATTGAGTACTCTGAGAGTGTGAGTACATGAGTTCATCTTCGAGATACATGGCATTCACATACACACATGACATGCAGGCATAAAGCTGTATTTTCCTCATGTTGTACGGTATCACGTCATTTATGACTTCTCACATATGTTTATATATGAGCCTAGTGATGCATTGGTTTTACACTGGCTAGCTGGATAGAAAATAAAATATCTTATTTATTATTGAAAGAATTTTTGGGAAAATTACTGTTTTCAACTTATTCATATTTTGGCAACTTCGGTAAACGACTTGGGATTTTCACTGATACACTTGAAAAGCAAAACTATTTTCAAAAGTCATGTCACGACCCCAAATTAACCCTCTGTAAGGTGTCGTGATGGCACCTAGTCTTTACGACTAGGTAAGCCTACTATTGCGAAAAAAATAAAGAACACACAATATTTTAAGGATAAACAGCATATTATAGCCAAGAGTAGTACCACTCGGCATATACAAAATAATTTTTCAAGATCCGGAATATCACTAAGTCACAAGCTGCTATAATCTATGTAGCTCTATACAAAATTCTGAAGATAATAAAGAAAGTATCTAGACGAGGGAGTAGAAGGGGACTCCGAAGATCTGCGGACGCAAGCAGAAGTACCTTGAAGTCTCCTAGAATCAGCAGCACGTACTAACCCCGAGGCTAATAGCTCGCACCTGGATATGCACACAAAAACATGTGCAGGGAAGGGCATGAGTACACCACAATGGTACCCAGTAAGTGCCAAGCCTAACCTCGGTCGAGTAGTGACGAGGTCAAGTCAAGGCCCTACTGGAGTAAATATAATAAATTAAATAGTAAAAGATATAAGTGAAATTTACGGTAACATAGTTAGAGAAATTCTCGAAAATTTAACAGTCAAGGGAGCCCTCGGCTCAAATCAAGGTAAACACAGTGGGAAACTCTCTCGGGATACCGTCCCGTAGTTTCAAATGTATATGCAGTACATGGGGATCTCCCGGAATACGTANAGTGCTGGGGGATCTCCCGGAATACGTCCGTAGTCCCAAAGTAAATATGCAGTGCTGGGGGATCTCCCGAAATACGTCCGTAGTCCCAAAGTAAATATGCAGTACTGGGGGATCTCCCGGAATATATTTCCGTAGTCCCAAAGTAAATATGCAGTACAGGGGGATCTCCCGGAATACGTCCGTAGTCCCAAAGTAAATATGCAGTACATGGGGATCTCCCGGAATACGTCCATAGTCCCAAAGTAAATATGCAACGCAAGATGAAATGACAGGTATGTCATCGAGATATACAGTTTATACTGGACGCAGATAAGGCAAATGAGGACTTAGCTAAACATGACGCATAGACTGTCAATTAGGCAGTAAAAACACGTAAACATGCTTTTCTAGTCTAAACTACACAATTAAACATCTTAGTATGACTTAATAAGAGAAACAATTTATGATTTAAAAAGGTTAGACAGGATTTTTGCAATAATAGCCTGTGTACGTACTCGTCACCTCACGTACACGGTGCCCACACACCAAATAATATCAAGATATCCTAAGGGGGAAGTCCTCAACACAAGGTTAGGCAAGCCACTTACCTCGAACCGCTCAAATCACCTTGGTAACACGTTCTTGCCACGAGTATCTGACTCTAAATGGACCGAATCTATTCAAATAAATTGCATAATGTAAATATAACTACAAGTAACTAATTTAGCTAATTAATTCGAAGCTAAAGCGTGAAATTAGGAAAAACGCCCAAAACGTTACCCCGGGCCCACGTCTCGGAATCGGGTAAAAGTCGCAAAATATGAACATGCATTCACTCACGAGTTTACTCCTACCAAAATTGCTCAAATCCGATACCAAAATCTCGATCGAAACCCCAAAATTCGGCCTAAGAATGTTTCTCATTGTTTTTCACCCCAAATCCGAAATTTAACGATGAATTCAAGCATAGATTAGTGGAATATAACCATAAAGGAGTTACGAATCGTTACCCAATCCATATCTATGAAAATCCCTCAATCCCTCGTCCAAAATCCGAGTTCCCAACTTAAGGTTTTGATAAAAATGGCATAACCTCCATTTGTTTGGAACTTTAATACTGCCCAGACGCGCCCTTCTTCGCGAACATGGCAACACCCTCACGTTAGCGAAGTACAATTTACTTCCGCCCAAAATACTCCATCGCGAACGCGATGCACATGTCGCGAACGTGAAGACCACTCAACTTGACCCTTCGAGAATGCGGGATCTCCATCGCGAATGCGAAGCACGAAATCTCGCCTGCCTCCAGTTCTTCTTCGCGAACGCGAGGACCATGTCGCGAACGCATAGATTCGAGGTTCCACACCTTCACGAACGCGAGAGCGACATCGTGGATGCGAAGAGTAATTCAGCTGCCCTTCCCAGATACCTTACGCGAACACAAGGACTCCCTCGCGAACACGATGAAGAAAATGCCTGCAACAGAACACCAGAAATCTGCTATCTTCCAAAGTCCAAAGATGACTCGTTGAGCATCCGAAACACACCTGAGGCCCCCGGGACCTCTACCAAACATACCAACCAATCCTAAAACACCATACAAATTTAGTCAAGCTCTCAAATCACATCAAATAACGCTAAAATCATGAATCACCCTCCAATTCAAACTTAAAGAACTTGAAACTTCAAAATTTTACAACCGATACCAAAACCTATCAAATCACGTCCGATTGACCTCAAATTTTGCGCATAATACATAATCAACATTACGGACCTACTCCAACTTCCGGAATCGGAAAACAACCCCGATATCAAATATTCCACTACCGGCCCAAAACTCTAAAAATTCGACTTTCTCCATTTCAACCCTAAATGAGCTACGAACCTCCAAAACACAATCCGGACACTCTCCTAAACCCAAAATTACCTAACGGAGCTAACAGAACCAACCGAATTCTATTCCAGAATCGTCTTCACACATTTCTGACTACGGTCAAAATCCTAAGGCTTAAGCTCTCATTTAGGGACTAAGTGTCCCAAAATACTCCAAAACTAAAAACCAATCATCCCGGCAAGTCACAATAGCAGAAAAAGATTTGGGGAAAGCAGTTAATAGGGGATCAGGGCTATTACTCTCAAAACAACCGGCCGGGTCGTTACAAGTCATGATTTAGCTGAGCATTTATTCTTTGAGTTACTTCTTTTATTACTTTCTCTATGTTTTTATGAACTGTTGTTGGTTATTGGAGTTGGACTCTGACCATGGTACAAGCTTGTCACTACTTTCAACCTAAGGTTATGTTTGTTACTTATTGAGTACATGGGGTCGGTTGTACTCATACTACACTTCTGCACCACGCGTGCAGATGTTGGCTGTTGATGTTGTTGTGTTCGTTGGGAGCTGTATTTGAAGATGTACCTGTGTTTCGGTTGTAGCTGCCTCTTGTTCATGGTAGCCTTAGATTCATAAAACTCTATTTGTGTACTATTCGAACAGATGATGTATTTACTTCATACCAGCTTTGTATACTCTATTCTTAGAAGCTCATGATTTGTACTACCAGTTCTTGGGAAATGTATAAGATTCAGATTTTTCTTTACTTAAATTGCTTTAATAATTGTTATTGGAATTGGATAGTTGATAATTGGCTTACCTAGTGGGTTGAGTTAGGTGCCATCACGACTAGTTCGATTTTGGGTCGTGACATAATCCTATTACAGAGAACTGGTATTTGTGCTAACAATTACCTTCTTTTCTTTAGGAAAATAAAATAAACCTCATTTCATTCCCTTGGATATCCAATAAATACGCAAATATTCATCCTTGATTTTATCTTATTCGTTTCTCTTTCAGTATATATATATATATATATATATATATATATATATATTGGACAATTTCATATCCGAACTTGTCACATACCGGACTTATGTTAAGTCCACAGTTCTGTGGGGTCCAAGATACTGACTTAGAAAGAACTAAAATCAGAATGTAATTGCAGTTTCTAAGAAATATCCATAACGAAAAAAGAAATAAATCAGAATAACTCAGCATTAATCTAAACATCTCCATAAGAGTCATATTTCTTCTCTCTACTACACCACTCTATTATGGAGTATCCGGTGTAGACGATTGAGATATAATCTTCTATTTTGATAAGTAACCAATGAACTTTGTAGAGAAGTGCTAGCCACCTACGATCAGATCGTAGTAATTGTAATATATTTTTATGGTGCTTCTCGGTATCAAGCCTTAAAATCCTGAAATTATTCAAAGCATTCAGATTTACGGCGCATCAAATAAATAAATTCATAGTAAGAGTACTCATTTATGAATGTCATAAAATACTCAAAACCACCTCTTGCCTATATATTCATTAGACAGCACAATCAAAAATTGATTAGTCTAACTTATCACCAGCTCTCTTTCCTTTGAAACAGAAATGTCTCTTAGTCATATTTCCTTCTAAACATGATCCATAAGTTGGTAGTGCCACTACTTTCAATGAACCTTAAGGTTCATCATTGACCAACTGAAATCCTATCTAGATAATTATGACTTAGACGCAAGTGCATAGATAAGTTTCACTCAATTTTGAAGAATATTTTCTCTTATAAGGTAGACTAATATTGTTCAGTTCAGTAGAGACATTAACAACAACAAGGTCATGCATCCAGGTACCACAAGAGATAGAATATTTATGAAGCTCAATAACACAAGAGTTATTCTAAAATAAATTAAATATCCATCTCTTATTTTGCTAAAAAATCGAAATTAAATTCCTTATAGCAAATGGTACATACATGGCATCCATCAAATTAATGACTTATCACGACCAAAGAAAATTTTCGACAAGTGATACAAGAAACTACATGAAGTCCTTGTGGAGTTGACACATACAACATTAAATAGATCATAATAAATCAATTAACACTGAATAATAAAATTCAGACTGCATTCAATATATATACATACATGCATCTCGAATAGCAAATTTCGATGGAAAAAAAGTCATTCATGCAAAGTATATTATATAATGCAAGAATTATACAATCTAAAGGAAATAGAGCCAACTCAGATGGAGAGTATACTATTATTTTTAGTCAATTATATATAATCATTTATACGAAAATTTTAAACGCACTACATATATATATATTCATGCATCTTGAATAGCAAATTTCGATGGGAAATGAGCTACTCATGCAATATACATACACGATGCCAGATTATTCACTCTAATAAATTAAAACAGACCTAACTCAGATGGAGAGTATACTATTAATTTATGCTAAGTGAACATCATAATTAACAACTCTAGTTCCAATGATCCAACATTTATACTCAGATGGAGAGTAGGTACATAATATCAATAACTAGTATTTCACCTAGTGAGCTTATAATAAATTTATCCGATATGGAGGAAGACCTAAAGTCGACGCGTAAATTTACACTCACTTGAAATTAATAGTGGAAGGCCATAGAAATATATTTCTATCACCACTTAATCATGGTTGCATTATAATTATAAAATTGATTCAACGTGTAAACTCAGATGGAGAGTTAATACATGTTATCAACTACTAGTGATTATACTCAGTAAGTTCATAATAAATTTATCCGATATGGAGGAAGACCTAAAGTTGACGCGTAAATTTATTATCTCACTATAAATAAATAGTGGAGACCAAAAGGGTTAATTCCTATCAACATTTCATCACAACCACGAATTTTCTCTAAGGATTAAGTTTTAAAATTCGAAAAAATGCCCAAAAACCCATCCAAACAGCTCGAATTTCAGGTCAATCGGAGATCATAAAAGTCATGATCTCCAAAACTGTGACCAAATTCGGAAAGTTATGATTTTAAGCATTTTAAGAATTTAAATATGAGTTAAATTCTTACCATATATCAATTATGTCAAATCAACATGTGTTACTATGTTTCAGATTTAACATACATAAACCCAACATAGAGAATGATTTTTCATATTCAAATCACGTTTTAATTCCGCAAACCGCCAAAACCCCATCTAAACGATCCCAACCTACCAAAATACGACGTAATTCACTGTAATGCAGTGGGTATTTCTTATCAGGTTGTGTTCGATGGACCTACCAAATTTCAGGTCAATTGGAGATCATGAAATTCATGATGACCAAAACTAGACCAAATTCGGATTAATTGCCTCAGGCAAATTTAGAGATTAAATCAATATAATTTACATTCTTTCCATATATCATATTAAGTTAAATCATCATGTGTAATCATGTTCTAGATTTAACACAATAAGACCGACATATAAAGAATAATTTTTCATATTAAAACTTATTTAATCCAATAAACTGCTTAAAATCCCATATAAAAGATCTCGAAACACCAAACAATAACGTGATTCACTGCATAGCAGTGAGTGTTTCTTACCAGGTCGTTTTTAATGGATCTACTATCACAACCCAAAAGTCTCACTACACGTATCGTGATGGCACCTAGCCTCTAAGACTAGGTAAGCCGATTACAATTACATTTCGAGCCATTTTCTTTTTGAAACCTATAATTTAATACAAGTGTCGAAACCAAAAACAGAAATAATAATATCAACCTCCCAAGACTGGTAATACTGAGTCACGAACTCTAACATAATACATGCAATGATCACAAGGATCGAATATACAATACTATTCGAATAAGAGTTGACAGTACAATAAAATGGAAAGACTCCAAGGGACCGCGATGACCAAGCAGCTCTACCTTGAATCCTTGCGATCACACTCTAATCTCTGTTCGAATCCGATATATCCAATACCTCGCTCTGCACGAAAATGTGCAAAAGTGTAGTATGAGTACACCACAATCGGTACCTAGTAAGTATCAAGACTAACCTTGGTGGAGTAGTGACGAGGTACAGTCAAGACACTCACTAGTCAAATAACCTGTACAATATAGCATACAAAAATAATAGAAAGACAAGTACTAGTAATAGCATCAATAATAAACTAGTGATATAAACAGCAAGGCAACAAGAACACCATAATTATTGCTCAAACGAATAAGGAACACAAGTACAACCAATTAATCAAGTCCTTCAAATATAAATCTTTCACATATAATTCTTTCGAATAAATACCTTCCGAATATACTTCTTTCAAATAAATATCTTTGGAATACAAAATTCTTTCAAATAAATATCTTTCGGATATACTTCTTTCAAATAAAAGTCACTCTGTGACACCACATTTCATAATCATAAAACACGGGTCTCAGTCCACTTTCATATTTTTGTAACACGGGTCTCAACTCACTTTCATGTTTTCACGGTACCTCGTGCCCATATTTCTATCAAAATCGCACAGACAACTCATGTGACAATAATAAAAATCATCATATTTTTTCCGGCACCTCGTGCCCACATTTCATCTCTGTTGCGGTGTGCAACTTGATCCCATATAACATTAATCATACCTGTTGCGGCGCGCAATCTGATCCCATATAACATAATCTGCCCGGCAATAGCCACAGGCTCACGATTTCAACATAGATTAGACTATTATCAAGTTTAGCGAAATAACAAGACAAGTTGCATAAGAAATAAGAATAAACACAAGAAAAATCACAACATCACATGAAAATTACCAACGCAATAACCCCACATCATCACATAAAAATTACCAACACAATAACCCCACATCATCACATATCATCCCTGACAATAGCCACCCTTATCTCTCATATAGCCACCCTTATCTCTCTTATAATAGCCTCCCTTATCCCTCCGCCCTGACGATATCAATAGCCACCTTTATCACTCCTATAGCCACCCTTATCGCTCCTATAATAGCCTCCCTTATCGCTCAGTTTAATAGCCTCCCTTATCACTCCGCCCAGACAATAATCCAACACACATAAAAATAGTGAAATGCCACCCTTATGCCCGCATAATGTCAACACTGGAATGCCACCCTTATACGCCGCATAACAATAACCCAAACCACACAATAATTCATACAGAATATTATCACAACAGCACAATATCATCAACTCGTATTTACAAATTACCCGTAGGCCACAACCATTCCAAAGGTGCAATAAAGTCAATTAATTTCACAATAGATAGTCTAAGGCTCAACACAATGTATATAAAATCTCACAACAACCACAAGGATGGGAAAATAACTCATCATAGGGCAACGCCTTCTTTAATCCAAATTTTAGATAAATATATAAACACCTCAATTTAAACTTATTTAATTAATTATTTACAGATAAAAAAATCCATAATGTGATTATTTTCAAGAAATATCAAATCAACAAACACACGGAATTCACATAAAAATCCAAGTGGCAATCACACCAAATTATCATATAAATACAAACTCGACAAACAAGGAATGAGTCATGACAAATCAAAGATTTACTAAGTTCCCACAATTTTCCAATTTAATACATAAGGGTGTCTACGAATTTCAACCGATATAATTTGCACATATAAACCAAGTACGTACTCGTCATCTCGCGTACATAGTTTTCAATTACACAATTTTCACATAAGACTCAATGCCTAAGGGGTAATTTTCTCACTCAAGATTAGGCAAGATACTTACCTTGACGAAACTAAACAGATACTTTAAATGATCTTCGCGAGTGAAGCCACCTCCGGATGGCTCAAATATGCAATTCGCCCCTTAATAATACTACGATGGCTCACCACACTAGACAAATTTCAATCTACAACAATGCAACACAATTGCACCAATATTAGCAAGATTTCTATATTTTAAGTCATTTAGATATTGTATGAAACATCTAATGTGCATATTTTTCTACAACCTCCTTCAATGGAATTTCTTCACCTAACAACCACCTTCCACACAAATGATTTACCTCACAATCGTCTCTAGGCTATCCACAACTTCCCTTAGCACATGTATGCCCAACAATTCACTCCCAACCCACATATCTTATCAATTAATTCATTTTACAATCTCTACAATACCAACACACCTAAGTTGGGCACTCATTGCTTCCAATCACCATCCTATAAATCCTAACACATATTTCATACATAAATAATTACCATAAATTAATTAGAGATGGTAGACATACCTCTTGTAGAACAAATCTTGAAAGACAACTTTTGGGGTGTTCTTGAGATTTTGAAGAAATCCTATGGAATCCAATCAAAACCTTGTTATAACTAGTGATTGAGAAGTGAAATCATCATAAAACACACTTAAAAACTCACCTTAGGTAGTATGAGAACTCCTGGATGACTTGAGGATGAGAGGGGAAGTTTAATCTCTAAAGAATGAGGCTATTTCTCTCTCCCCATCCCTTTTATTTCAATTTCACACCTTTGGCATCCCGGTACGCACCCAGCGCCAACCAAAATGCCTAAAAAATTTTACTTCTGACTTTGGCATTTTGATTCGCGCCTGGCGCCCTCCTGGGCGCCCAAAACGCGACCCATTTTTCTGAGAGGATAGTCTTTAGTAAAACGCCTATAACCTTTTATAGGAACATCGAAATGACAAACAGTTTAATGAGTTGGAAACTAGACTCAAAGGGATTTAATTTGATAGGTATATACCCACCTAAGCCTTTATTATTTGGTAGTTGCATGTATTTGAAGTCGTATCTTGTGCGAATATATTTGAAGCTTTAGCCCATTGCATAGCTCTCAACTTGCCTTAGTTCTAGGGATCTCTTTAGACCCTAACAACATCTNTGAAATCATCATAAAAACGCACTTAAAAACTCACCTTAGGTGTGTATTGGAAGCCTTGGCCGGATGGGTGATGGAGAGAAAGCCCTAGTCTTGAAGAAATGAGTTAGCCACTCTCTCTCCCCGGCCTTGGGGGTATTTATAGGGATCCTACGTGCGCAGTCGTGCACCTGGGCAAGTGATCGCGCATCTGCCACGCACACGAGGCAGAAACTCCCCTTATATGCGCGGCCGCACATATGGAATAGGTCTGGTAAAATGGCCATAACTTTCTGTATACATATCCAAATGATAAACGGTTTGATGCGTTGGAAACTAGACTCAAAAGAATTTAATTTGATAGGTATATTACCACCTAAGTCTTTATATTTTGGTAGTTGCATGCGTTTGAAGTCGTATCTTGTGTGAATTTATTTGAAACTTTAGCCCATTGCATTGCTCTCAACTTGGCTTAGTTTTAGGGATCTCCTTAGACCCTAACAACATCCAATACACCTCCTACACTTAATATCATGATTATCTAAGTTGTTCCAGTCCTTAACTTCTCGTGGAAAGGCAAGACGACACTTAAGCGACTTGTGAGCGTGCTTATGGCCTCGGACTAATAGGAAATTTGAGGGGCCTCACATCCTCCAACAACACTAGAATCACGAATCGCGCATCGATTCAAGCCTAAGAAACTTATGAACTTCCGAATTTCCAAACTAGACCTTGTACGCAAGTCATATCATATATTACGAAGCTGCTCGAAACCTTAAGTCGTTAAACGGGACATAAATTCTCATAACGACAAGTCGGGTTGTTACATTCTCCCCATCTTAAGCATACGTTCGTCCTCGAACGTGCCAAGAATCTTTCTGAGGATATTAAATTACTAAATGTATTCTTACACACATACTCTCGGGTGATTCTACTTCACCGCAAACTAACGTAGGTCCAACAACACCATCTCAGTTGAGATTATTCCTCCTGTTTACACTTACAAGCCTTAAAACCAAATTTCTTACACTACCATCAAGTTCCAAAAGACCTGATATTTCACATCGACACATGGTATTAGACTCAACCGGATATAGCAACTCGTGCCTACACTCACACGGCACATTCATACAACATAACACATCATACATAGGCCCATAATCAATCTCAACTCTGGCAAATAAATCTCATCTCAATTAAAGCCTAGTTTCAACTCTTCACAATACTGATATCAATTTGAGGAACATGAAAACCTCGTAATTTTTCACCCGAATTAACGAGTCATATTTAACGCCATCTAGGCACACATCTCGTAGGCTAAAACACAACAAGCACAACACAACTATGACTAACATCCGGAGATAAACACATAAATGAATTATCAAACAAGCCCAACAGGCATAGCTCCCTATCTGTATTATAATGAAAACAATTTCACAAAGGATAATTTAAAACATATGAATTTAACCATAATGATCTCATCTCGATATAACTTCCGCCGCGGCACGTAGCCCGGTTTAAACATATCAATTCATATTAAAACGCGAAGATCCCATCCTCAGCTCTGAATCAAAAGTATTATGCACATCGTGCCACCTGAAACTTTTCCATTTCTTTTTCCTTCTTTTAAATAAATCTTGACAGCAATTTCACAATACATAATGAACCCCCATACCGGTAGGGCATTAAATTCACAATATTTACCCAAACTATCCCGAATTTATATCAAAACCCACTGTAGTGAGTAATAGAAAGTCACCTTTGGACTCATAGTCCTCAATAGTGTGCAAAACAAAATGATAGACACGGGTTAATACCATCAAATCTCCTAACAGGGATAAACACGGGAGTGGAGTACAAATTCACAAACTCACCATATAAGGAGCACGAAAGAAGATTTCGCCTCAATAATTGGAATCGAATCAAAATAAGAATAGTGCTCCTCTATTATGAATTAAATCATACCTGTAACGACACCATCTGGTGTAATGGCCTCACTCAATTCATAACAATTATATCAACGGGTCAGGCCTCCCCCTCTAGGGCCCCCTCTACTCGCCTGTCATCCACCCCTAACTGGCAGTGTATGTGGGGTAGAAACTGGAATAGAGCCTGTAGCCTGAGTGTTTTGACGCAATTCGCCTATCCCAAGTCTCGGACAATCTCTCATGATGTTCCTAGTATTACCATACTCATGACAACCCCTCTGAGGTCGCGGCTGCTCATATTGAGTCTGTGCCGAATAACTGGAATAACCAATGTAAGAACCCCGTGCCGGTGGTGCACTAAGAGTACTAACTAGAGCACTACGAGTATTCTAAATTATGGACTAGGGTGACCGACTGCCCGAGCCTCCACCATGAGGAGTGCTAGATGCAGAGTAGAATCCTCTAGAATTTCGAGACCTCTTGGCCCCTTACACTCTCTTTCCTCATTCTTAACACATTTTAACATTCTGGCAATCTCTACTACTTGCTGAAATGGAGTATCAGACTACAATTCTCGAGCCATGCATATTTTAAGATCATAATCGAGCCCCTCAATGAATCTGCAGACTCGCTCTCTGACTGTAGGAACCAAAACAGGTGCATGACGGGCTAACTCACTGAACCTGATGGCATATTCTGACACTGTCATGGTGCCCTGATGCAATCGTTCAAACTTTGTGTACCACGCATCCTGGAGAGTCTGGGGAACAAATTCTTTTAAAAACATCTCTGAAAATTAAGCCCAAGTTGGTGGTACTGCATCGATTGGTCTACGTCTTTATAAACTTGCCACCATTGATACGCTGCTCCTGACAGCTGAAATATAGTAAAGGCAACTCTACTCACTTCCACAATACCCATGGTACGGAGAATACGATGATATTTTTCTAGAAATCTCTGGGTATCCTCGATAGCTATGCCACTGAAGGTTGATGGACTATACCTCTTAAATCTCTCAAGTCTCTTTTGTTCTTCTTCTGATGCCTCTGGCCTGACCTCGGGCTGAATCAGAATAACAGGCTGTACCGGCACCACACCCGAAACCTGACCAATGTGAACCTGTTGCTCTGGAGTACGTGCGGTAAGAGTCTGAGCAACTCCCCTAATTTGTGAAATATTTGGTGAAACGGAGATCAATCCTGCCTGAGTCAATGCACCAAACATGTTCAGGAACTGTGCTAAAGCCTCCTAAAGTCCAGAGGGTAACAACATGTGTCTCTAGTGCCTATCCCCCAACCGGAGCTACTGGCGGCTCCTTGACTGCTACTCTCACAGGTGCTCTAGCTACGACACGTACCCTTCATTGGCCTCTACCTCGGCGCCGACCTCTTGCGGCCCTAGCAGAATGTGTGGCTGTCTGCTCAGCTGACCCTGTAGCACGTGTCCTCACCATCTGTGAGAGAATAGAGATACAAAGGCTCAAACTCCAGAATCAACAAATCCGCACGACAAGAATAAAAGAAGTGGAAATTTTCTAATAGTCTTGTAGCCTCTCAAAAATAATTACAGACGTCTCCGTACCCATCCGCAAGACACTACTAAACTCGTTCATGACTCGTAGAACCTATGAACCTATCACGACCCAAACTCCCTCCGTATAATGTCGTGATGACACCTAGTCTCTACGACTAGGTAAGCCTAACAAATTGCGGAAAATAACAAAATAAAAGTAAAACTTGGCAACTAACGGTATGTACAATAACCAATACTCTATAAATACACAGTCTTCCCAAAACTCGGAACATCATAAGTCACAAGCTATAGAAGGGAAATAGCATCTCTATACACCAGAGTCAAATAAAAAGAATACATGAAGTGTTTGACATAGGGGAGAATAGAGGGGGGACTCCTAGGTCTGCGGACGCGGCAGATGTACCTTGAAGTCTCGGTACAGCAGCACGCACTCTTAGCTAATAGCAGGGCTGATAAGAAATACCTGGATCTGCACACAAAAACATGTGCAGAAGAGTAGCATGAGTACACTACAACGGTACCAGTAAGTGCAAAGCCTAACCTCGGTCGAGTAGTGACGAGGTCAGGTCAGGCCCACTGCTATATAATAAATAAAACAGGGGAATATAACAGTATATTAAGAGACTGGAATTTAACAAAAGGAGAACACAGCAAAACTAGCAGTACAACACAGGGGTAAAAAGTAGGGGATCTCCCGAGATACCGTCTCATAGTCCCGAAGTAAAGAAGCAAAGAGATCTCCCGAGGTACCGCCTCGTAGTCTCAAAAGTAAATGTGCAGGGAGAACTCCCGAGGTACCGCCTCATAGTCTCAAAAGTAAATATGCAGGAAGAACTCCCAAGGTATCGCCTCGTAGTCTCAAAAGTAAATGTGCAGGGAGAACTCCCGAGGTACCGCCTCATAGTCTCAAAAGTAAATATGCAGGAAGAACTCCCAAGGTATCGCCTCGTAGTCTCAAAAGTAAATGTGCAGGGAGAACTCCCGAGGTACCGCCTCATAGTCTCAAAAGTAAATATGCAGGAAGAACTCCCAAGGTATCGCCTCGTAGTCTCAAAAGTAAATGTGCAGGGAGAACTCCCGAGGTACCGCCTCATAGTCTCAAAAGTAAATATGCAGGAAGAACTCCCAAGGTATCGCCTCGTAGTCTCAAAAGTAAATGTGTAGGGAGATCTCCCGAGGTACCGCCTCATAGTCTCAATAGTAAATGTGCAGGGAGAACTCCCGAGATACCGCCTCGTAGTCTCAAAAGTAAATGTGCAGGGAGAACTCCCGAGGAACCGCCTCGTAGTCTCAAAAGTAAATGTGCAGGGAGAACTCCCGAGGTACCCCCTCGTAGTCTCAAAAGTAAATATGCAGGGAGAACTCCCGAGGTAGCACCTCGTAGTCTCAAAAGTAAATGTGCAAGGAGAACTCCCGAGGAGCCGCCTCGTAGTCTCAAAAGTAAATATGCAGGGAGTACTCTCAAGGTACCGCCTCGTAAACTCAAAAGTAATTGTGCAGGGGAAACTCCCAAGGAACCGCCTCATAGTCTCAAAAGTAAACACACAACTCAAATCGATAAATACAACAGTTAACAGCAAGATTTCTACAGTTATACTGATAAAGAACAAGGAAAAGCTGGAAATCAACTAGGCATGCTTCACAGACTTCAAATAAGCAATTAAAGCACGTAGACATGCGATATTAGACTAAACAGGATAACTACACATATTGGAATAGCTCAATTAAGAATGAAAACAGACTAATACTCATTTAAACGGTATAACTCAAATTAAAGGTAAAACAGGTTACTACTCAGTAAAATAAATAGGGTTTTACAATAAATAGCCCATGTACGAACTCATCACCTCACATACACGACGCTCACATATCACAACAGTACCAAATCCTAAGGAGATTTCCCCCACACAAGGTTAGGCAAGCCACTTACCTCGAACCAAGCTCAATCAATCGGTAACAATGCCTTTTTCACGAATATCCGACTCCGAATGGACCAAATCTAGCCAAAATCAATTACATACTATAAATACAAATATAAGAAACTAATCTAATTAATTAAATCAAAGTTAAAGCAAGAAATTAGAAAATCGCCCCAAAAAGCCTCCCCGGCCCCACGTCTCGGAATCGGGTAAAAGTCACAAAATATGAACACCCATTCACTCACGAGTTCATTCATACCAAAATTATCCAAATCCAATATCCAAATCCCAATCAAAACTCAAAAACTTAGTTGAAGAACTTCTCTCATTTTTCCCAAATTTCGCAACCAAATTCCTTAATTAAATGATGAAATCAACTATAGATTAGTGGAATATAACCATAAACGAGTTAAGAATCATTACCCCTAAGTTCTCTCTGAAAAATTCTTGAATTATTGCCTCAATCCGAGCTCTCAAAGACCCAAAATGAAAATGAGATCAAACCCTCAAAATTGCCCCTTTTTCTGCCCAGCGATCTCGCACTTGCGGACCTCTAGTCGCACCTGCGACGCCGCACCTGCAGAATTTCCATCGCAGGTGCGTAAATGGCTTAAGGTGACTGGGACAACTTCTGTGATCAGGTGGCCGCACCTGCGGACAATTGTCCGCTTCCGCGGTCTTCCTTCGCGCCTGCGGTTCCTCTAGCGCATCTGCGGGCATCGCAGATGCGGCATTTTCTTCGCACCTGCAAACCCAGCCTGGGCTGCCCAAATCCGCATTTGCGCTCCTCCTTCTGCACGTGCGAGTCCGCACCTGCGGTCTCCCCACCGCAAGTGCGAAAACACCAGAAACCAAAAAACTTGAGCAATTGCATAAATCCAAATTCAATCCGTTAAGCATCTGAAACACACCCGAGGCCCCCGGGACCTCAAACAAATATACCAATAAGTCCTAAAATACCATACGAACTTAGTTGAACCCTCAAATCACATCAAAATACGCTAAAAATACGAATCACCCTCCGATTCAAACTTAATGAACTTGAAACTTTACATTTCTACAACCGATACCGAAACCTATCAAATCACGTCCGATTGACCTCAAATTTTGCACACAAG
>AWOL01S0004758.1:0-17150 GCA_000715115.1 Nicotiana otophora | reverse complement strand
GAGGTACTTCTATTATCAGATGAGGTGGAATCAGAACCTGGAGATCTACCCCTAGGACTGATTACGGGAGCAAAGATTGGATTTTNGGAAAGACCTGGGACATGTGCTCCCCAACTTGGGAACTTTGCTTATGGCGAATGAAAGGAGCCACTTTTTATGCGACACTACTGTGGTGAAGAATGAACCGAGACTCTTTTTATTAAGATTTCCCCCAGGTTTCTACTTCATTCAAGTCTTAATTCATGGAAGGACAAGTCCTTATCATCGTGATCGAGATAGACGGGCCTGCCTCACTGCGGGTCAGCACCTCGTGCTCTCTTTCTGCTTTCTGTCTGTCTACAAGCGGAAGGCGTTAATGAAAATGTTCAATTAAATAGACATTAAATGAAAATTGATGTTGCTATGGAGTCCTTACAGAGGTACTTCTATTATCAGATGAGGTGGAATCAGAACCTGGAGATCTACCCCTAGGACTGATTACGGGAGCAAAGATTGGATTTTTGACTGTATGACTTGATTCCCCTTCTTCCACTGAGTGCTCGGGGAATAGAAATCGGGATGTCGGCAAGCGTGACGAGAGGGTGAGGTTCAAAGGAAGAAAGGCTTAGGGTAGATTCCTATGCACCTAGAGAGGAAGAAGGACGTAGTAATCGACGAAATGCTTTAAGGAGTTGAAAATCAGCATAGATCCGGAGATTCCCGAATAGGGAAACCTTTCGAACTACTGCTGAATCAATGGGCCGGTAAGAGAGAACCAACGGTTCAAATGGTGACCCATTCAGAAGAAGCTGGCCGCTTTGACTTTGATTAGCCAATCGAGTGCGGAGGGTGTTATGCTTCTCTTAATTTGTTCCCGTTAACGACCACAAAGCCCGACACTGCTCTTGCTCACTACTTGCCCACTTGCCCATTTTTACTACTTTGACTAGCTCCCGGCAAAGGAATGATTTTGTTCCCAAAGACGACTTCCTTTATCGAACGACTCTCTCTGTTGACGATAAAAGCGATGGTCCGGGTTGTCTGAAATAAGAGGTAATGTTTCTCAGTCCTAATCCTAATAAATACCATATGAAGTGCGTGATCATCCAGATTCCAAATTTTTTAATTATCTTATATTTATTATAACTTATCGACGTCAGCCCCCTTCCTACTCCAGGTAATGGAAAAATGCCTTTCAATAGTCGTAATCGTCGACAACCCAACCGACGTCCACAATAGGCTCGGCGAGCTATCCTCCTAGATTTCCCGAAGGTAATGCCAAGGCCTTTTCAGTACTGACGATTCTTGATGCCAAGAAGGAGACCAACTAGACAAGACATACCATTGTTCATAGGTTGGTTATAACCACAGAGACCGAATCAGATTCTTCCCATTTGAGAGGGATTCTCATGCCAACCATAGGAAGAAGAACTCGGTTACGAATCTTGGATCAGATTGGATTAATAGCTTTGTGCTGATCTACGAACGAGCCTTCTATTTGATTTATACTATACTTCTTCAAGTCTCCAGCATCCCGATCTCTTTCCTGCCTGTCCAAAGAAAACAGAACCTCTTCTAGTTCAAGGTCAAAATCCTAAAGCCAATCAAAATCTGATTTCCAGTTCACTATTCTTATGATAAGAAGTTATGTCCCATTCATGTGATGAGAAAGCGGAGAATGCAAATTAGCAAATTTCACATCTACGGCAGATTCTGTGCCCCACATCATTTAGACTTATGAAACTAAGAGGGCAGGGTAGGTATGACCCATCCCCCATAGAACAAAAGTGATCTGTAGGGCAGGCTCACTCACATACTGGATCGGTGACTCGGAATTATAGTGCTAGTTCCATTCCCTCTGGGAAGATAAAGCACGAATCTATTACAATCTTAGTAGAGAATAGAGGATGAATAAAAACGTAGGTTCTTCATTCCATCCTTGACCTATGATATGATCAATAGCTTAATCCATCTACTAGACCACCTGGATCTCTTAATTAAACCTTTACCCGAAAAAGGAAATTGTATTTTCTTATTAAATCTTCTTTTCTTAGATTAAGATATCATCATACCGGTAAGTTTAAGAAGGAATGCATTGATTTTCTGATTCCTTCTTTACGCTCTTCGCTTAGCTACACCGGCTTATAGATACCCATATGTTTTATTAATCTAGGAGTTTATACGAATAATGGCTAGCCGGATTTCATATTCAATCGTAGTTTCCTTGGTTGGTTTCCGATGGGAAGGCACTCAAGACTATATATAGTGGTTTATGCCCCTATTTGGATTCAAGAAGCATTAGAATCCCTTATTTAACTTGTGGGGCAATCAAGGAATAGAAGCTACCATACTAGGGGAGGATCTATTATCTCTCTGCCCAGCTCCTCGTGTAGCAGCCGAGAACAAGAGAGCTACAACACTCAGGTTGCGAATGATTTAGGATCAGATGAGAAAACCAACCCTACGGGAGAGGCTCAATAAGATAAGTTAATCGCAGTTCTCGGAAGGAGGTCCCACCATTTAATTGACTCTTAGAATGTTTGTTGGTTTTTGGAAACGGGGATCAACTTCCAGGACATGAAAGGGTGATCCATCTATTTATTTTACTGAACCTAGTTCACGAGAAAGAGTCCTAGGGTTCCAAACCTTTTTTTTGCACCAAGAAGAAATCAATAGAATCATCTAACGAATCGCCTGATACTAGATTAAGAGGTACCCCGGAAAGCAGGAATAGTCAAGGCACATGCCTACCATTAGAAGTAACTAAAGCCAATTAGTTCATAATTGAATAGTATGCCCGGTTAACCAGAGAAGCAGGAGAGACTTCCTGCCATAGAGGAAAGGAAAGACCTGGGACATGTGCTCCCCGACGTGGGAACTTTGCTTATGGCGAAGGGAAGGAGCCACTTTTTATGCGAAACTACTGTGGTGAATAATGAACCGAGACTCTTTTTATTAAGATTTCCCCCAGGTGTCTGCTTCATTCAAGTCTTAATTCAAGGAAGGACAAGTCCTTATCATCTTGATCGAGATAGACGGGCCTGCCTCACTGCAGGTCAGCACCTCGGGTTCTCTTTCTGCTTTCTGTCTGTCTACAAGCGGAAGGCGTTAATGAAAATGTTCAATTAAATAGACATTAAATGCAAATTGATGTTGCTATGGAGTCCTTACAGAGGTACTTCTATTATCAGATGAGGTGGAATCAGAACCTGGAGATCTACCCCTAGGACTGATTGCGGGAGCAAAGATTGGATTTTCGACTGTATGACTTGATTCCCCTTCTTCCACTGAGTGCTCGGGGAATAGAAATCGGGATGTCGGCAAGCGTGACGATAGGGTGAGGTTCAAAGGAAGAAAGGCTTAGGGTAGATTCCTATGCACCTAGAGAGGAGGAATGACGTAGTAATCGACGAAATGCTTTGAGGAGTTGAAAATCAGCATAGATCCGGAGATTCCCGAATAGGGAAACCTTTTGAACTACTGCTGAATCAATGGGCCGGTAAGAGAGAACCGACGGTTCTAATGGTGACCCATTCAAAAGAAGCTGGCCGCTTTGACTTTGATTAGCCAATCGAGTGCGGAGGGTGCTATGCTTCTCTTCATTTGTTCCCATTAACGACCACAAAGACCGACATTGGTCTTGCTCGCTACTTGCCCACTTGCCCATTTTTACTACTTTGACTAGCGCCCGGCAAAGGAATGATATTTTCCCAAAGACGACTTCCTTTATCGAACGACTCTCTCTGTTGACGATAAAAGCGATGGTCCAGGTTGTCTGAAATAAGAGGTAATCTTTCTCAATCCTAATCCTAATAAATACCATATGAAGCGCGTGATCACCCAGATTCCCAATTCTTTGATTATCTTATATATATTATAACTTATCGACGTCAGCCCCCTTCCTACTCTAGGTAATGGAAAAATGCCTTTCAATAGTCGTAATCGTCGACAACCCAACCGACGTCCACCATAGGCTCGGCGAGCTATCCTTCTAGATTTCCTAAAGGTAATGCCAGGGCCTTTTCAGTACTGACGACTCTTGATGCCAAGAAGGAGACGAACTAGACAAGACATACCATTGTTCATAGGTTGGTTATAACCACAGAGATCGAATCAGATTCTTCCCATTTGAGAGGGATTCTCGTGCCAACCATACGAAGAAGAACTCGGTTACGAATCTTGGATCAGATTGGATTAATAGCTTTGTGCTGATCTATGAACGAGCCTTCTATTTGATTTATACTATACTTCTTCAAGTCTCCAGCATCCCGATCTCTCTTTCCTGCCTGTCCAAAGAAAACAGAACCTCTTCTAGTTCAAGGTCAAAATCCTAAAACCAATCAAAATCTGATTTCTAGTTCACTATTCTTATGATAAGAAGTTATGTCTCATTCATGTGATGAGAAAGCGGAGAATGAAAATTAGCAAATTTCACATCTACGACAGATTCTGTGCCTCACATCATTTAAACTTATGAAACTAAGAGGGAAGGGTAGGTATGACCCATCCCCCATAGAACAAAATTGATCTGTAGGGCGGGCTCACTCACATACTGGATAGGTGACTCGGAATTATAGTGCTAGTTCCGTTCCCTCAGGGAAGAGAAAGCACAAATCTATTACAATCTTAGTAGAGAACAGAGGATGAATAAAAACGTAGGTTCTTCGTTCCGTCCTTGACCTATTATATGATCAATAGCTTAATCCATCTACTAGACCACCTGGAATTCTTAATTAATCCTTTACCCGAAAAAGGAAATTGTATTTTCTTATTAAATCTTCTTTTCTTAGATTAAGATATCATCATACTGGTAAGTTTAAGAAGGAATGCATTGATTTTCTGATTCCTTCTTTACGCTCTGCGCTTAGCTACACCGGCTTATAGATACCCATGTCTTTTATGGATCTAGGAGTTCATACGAATAATGGCTAGCGGGATTTCGTATTCAATCGTAGTTTCCTTAGTTGGTTTTCGAAGGGAAGGCACTCAAGACTATATATAGTGGTTTGTGCCCCTATTTGGATTCAAGAAGCATTAGAGTCCCTTATTTAACTTGCAGGGCAATCAAGGAATAGAAGCTACCATACTAGGGGGAGGATCTATTATCTCTCTACCCATCTCCTCGTGTAGCAGCCAAGAACAAGGGAGCTACAACAGGCAGGATGTGGATCACTTAGGATCAGATGAGAAAACCAACCCTGCGGGAGAGGCTCAATAGGATAAGTTAATCGCAGTTCCCGGAAGGAGGTCCCACAATTTAATTGACTCTTAGAACCTTTGTTGGTTTTGGGCAACGGGGATCAACTTCCAGGACATGAAAGTGTGATCCATCTATTTATTTGACTGAACCTAGTTCACGAGAAAGAGTCCTAGGGTTCCAAACCTTCATTTTGCACCGAGAAGAAATCAATAGAATCATCTAACGAATCGCCTGATACTAGATGAAGAGGTACCCCGGAAAGCAGGAATAGTCGAGGCACATGCCTACAATTAGAAGTAACTAAAGCCAATTAGTTCATAATTGAATAGTACGCCCGGTTAACCAGACAAGCAGGAGAGACTTCCTGCCATAGAGGAAAGGAAAGACCCGGGACATGTGCTCCCCAACTTGGGAACTTTGTTTATAGCGAAGGGAAGGAGCCACTTTTTATGCGACACTACTGTGGTGAAGAGTCAGCCGAGACTCTTTTTATTAAGATTTCCCCTAGGTTTCTTCTTCGTTCAAGTCTTAATTCAAGGAAGGAAAAGTAATTATCATCCCGATCGAGATAGACGGGCCTGCCTCACTGCGGGTCAGCACCTCGGGCTCTCTTTCTTCTTTCTGGCTATCTACAAGCGGAAGGCGTTAATGAAAATGTTCAATTAAATAGACATCAAATGTGAATTGATGTTGCTATGGAGTCCTTACGGAGGTAGTTCTATTATCAGATGAGGTAGAATCAGAACTTGGAGATCAGCCCCTAGGATCGATTGTGGGAGTAAGGATTGGATTTCTGACTGCATGACTTAATTCCCCTTCTTACACTGCGTGCTTGGGGAATAGAAATCGGGTTGTCGGCAAGCATGACGAGAGGGTGAGGTTCAAAGGAAGAAAGGATTAGGGTAGATATCTAGGCACCTAGAGAGGAAGAAGGGCATAGTAATCGATGAAATGCTTTGAGAAGTTGAAAATTAGCATAGATCCGGAGATTCCCAAATAGGGAAACCTTTCGAACTGCTACTGAATCAATGGGACGGTAAGAGAGAACTAGGAGAACTGAAAGATCTTAGTAGCCAGAGGAAAAGAAAGCAAAAGTGATTCCCGTAGTAGCGGTGTGCAAAATAGGAGCTGCCTAAACCGTGAAAGCGGGGTTGTGGGAGAGCAATACAAGCATCGTGCATCTAGGCGAAGCAGACCAAATACAAGCTCTGACCGCGTGCCTGTTGAAGAATGAGCCGGCGACTCATAGGCAGTGGCTTGGTTAAGGGAACCCACCGGAGTCATAGTAAAAGCAAATCTTCATAGGGCAATTGTCACTGCTTATGGACCTAAACCTGTGTGATCTATCCATGACCAGGATGAAGGGTGAAACTAAGTGGATGTCAGACCGACCGATGTTGAAGAATCAGCAGGTGAGTTGTGGTTAGGGGTGAAATGCCATTCGCACCAAGAGCTAGCTGGTTCTTCCCGAAATGCGTTGAGATGCAGTAGTTGACTAGACATCTAGGGGTAAAGCACGGTTTCGGTGTGGGCCGCGAGAGCGGTACCAAATCGAGGCAAACTCTGAATACTAGATATGACCTTAAAATAAGAGAGGGGCAAGGTCGGCTAGTGAGATGATGGGGAATAAGCTTCATCGTCGAGACTGAAAGAGCCCGGATCACCAGCTAAGGCCCTTAAATGACCGCTTAGTGATAAAGGATGTAGGGGTGGAGAGACAGCCAGGAGGTTTGCCTAGAAGCAGCCACCCTTGAAAGTGTGCGTAATAGCTCTCTGATCGAGCGGTCTTGCATCGAAGATGAGCGTGGCTAAGTGATCCTGTCGAAGCTGTGGGATGTCAAAATACATTGGCAGGGATATTTTAATTCTTTTTTCACTCTTTCCAGAATTTTCCGAAAAACAACAACTAGGAATAGAGAATATATATCAAAGAAAGGTCTAACTGTTGGAATCATTTTTTCCATTGTTATTTGATACATTCGGTAATTTACCTTAGCGAATTAGGTGAAAGTGCGGAAAGAGAGGGTTTCGAACCCTCGGTAAACAATAGCCTACATAGAAATTCTAATGCTACACTCAGCCATCTCTCATACATAATGATTATGACCCAAACACCGAGTGAATAGAGAGCCAATCATAAACAATTATTGATTAGATAGGTACGACCACTCCATTGTAACTAGAAAAATAGAAAAGTTTGCATTCCCTTGCCTTGAGTGAAATGGTGGGAATCCTTGTTTGATTTTTTTGAATATCTCCTTCCTTGGATTAGTACCGGGGTGCATATATCAAAAGCTCGNTTGAGTGGGGAATCCTTGTTTGATTTTTTTGAATATCCTCCTTCCTTGGATTAGTACTGGGACGCATATATCAAAAGCTCAGTGTGAAATTTGAATGAGATATATCTTTCTTTTTTCAAATTCAAAATTGGAGTAATTGAGGTTACACAAAATCTCCGCCAGAAAAGGAAAAAGTTGAATCTGGAAAAGTATTCTCTAAGGGTAATGTAATTGAGTGAAATTCATTTTGTATCGTACAAGAAAGGAATTGCATTTGTGTATGTGCTCATGATAAAAAGAAATTAAGGTACTCTATTCCATTACATACATGGATCGGGTTGAAAAACCAAACCTAGTCACTAATCCTGAATATTCCAATAAATAATTAATCGTACTAATACACATATGTCTCTCTCCCATCAATTGGTACTAGTTGAAGTAATGAAAAAATCCCCTATTTGTTTGATGAGAGATGCTAAACAAAAAAGAAAAAAAAATATCCCCCGTTGGGAATGAAATTATGCTGCATGTCCCCCTTCTCACAGAAAATGGAGAGATGAATTGATATAGTTATTTAATCCGTCGGGACTGACGTTGCTCGAACCCACAGCTTCCGCCTTGATAGGGTGGTGCTCTGACCGATTGAACTATAATCCTAGGAAAATTAGCAGTACAGTCTAAAATCAATTTAGATTCGAACCATTTAGTTTCGCTGTGTTGTAATAGAGACATGAATGATATACTTAATTATTATTATTATCTAATTATATATAATTATTATTAAAATAAAATGTAGTAGACTCATAGTGGCTGAATTGAATAAAATAGGGTCTTTTAATTTAACTAATTTTAACTTAATTAAACTAAAGAGTCACGCTCTTTAAACGCCCTATAAGAAAAGAAGAAGAAAGAGGCTTAAGTCATCGCTTCCAATCCGATAAAGGGCTTTTTTCTTTTCCACGAAAGTCCGTCCCAACAATTGTTGCAGAGGATATAAATATGAATATGAAAAAAAAAGGTAACCGCCTGGAGAGTCGTTTTTTAGTTTTTAAGTGGAATGTTCATTATCATAATAAGTAGTCGATTAGGAGAACAGCTATCTCACTACAGAGTATACTCTTCCTCATCTTTCATTATTCATATTTTATGTCCTGGGACATAGATATTCTAGATACCCCCTTCTATTATGAATCGCCAAAGTCTTCCTACTTCTCCATTGTTACAATCAGATCCGAAAAATGAGAAATCAATCAAAATGGACCTGAATTGAATCATGACTATATAAGCTATTCTGATATTAAGAGATTTAATATAGATTAAATTCGTGGAAGCGGACCTTTGATTTCCTTGGACCACGTAAGAATTCGTCGTCCGATTGAATCTGCTTTTTCCTGGATGCTCTATAGGAATCCATCGCTATTCCTTTCCTCCACCGATAAAGGTTCATCCCGAGTCACAAGAGCAATCTCTTTTTTTTTTTTAATTCTTTTTTCTTTTCGTTATGGTAATGCAATGCAAGAGGTCGGAAATCAGGTTGTTTCTGATGATGAAAAGAGCTTTTATCTTATGTGAAATTTATGAAAACCCGAAATGTCGGTAATGTTAGAAGACGACCTACGGCATCTGATGGTCAGATGCCNGGGCTCGAACCCACAGCTTTCGCCTTGATAGGGCGGTGCTCTGACCGATTGAACTACAATCCCAGGAAAATTAGGTGTACAGTCTAAAATCAATTTAGATTCGAACCATTTAGTTTCGCTGTGTTGTAATAGAGACATGAATGATATACTTAATTATTATTATTATCTAATTATATATAATTATTATTAAAATAAAATGTAGTAGACTCATAGTGGCTGAATTGAATAAAATAGGGTCTTTTAATTTAACTAATTTTAACTTAATTAAACTAAAGAGTCACGCTCTTTAAACGCCCTATAAGAAAAAAAGAAGAAAAAGGCTTAAGTCATCACTTCCAATCCGATAAAGGGCTTTTTTACTTTCCACGAAAGTCCGTCCCAACAATTGTTGTAGAGGATATAAATATGAATATGAAAAAAAGGTAATCGCCTGCAGAGTCATTTTTTAGTTTTTAAGTGGATTGGTCATTATCATAATATGTAGTGGATTATGAGAACAGCTATATCACTGCAGAGTATACTCTTCCTCATCTTTCATTATTCATATTTTATGTCCTGGGACATAGATATTCTAGATACCCCCTTCTATTATGAATCGCCAAAGTCTTCCTGCTTCTCCATTGTTACAATCCGATCCAAAAAATGGGAAATCAATCAAAATGTACATGAATTGTATCATGACTTTATAAGCAATTCTAATATTAAGAGATTTAATAAAGATTTAATTCGTGGGAGCGGGCCTTTGATTTCCTTGGACCACGTAAAAATTCGTCGTCCGATTGAACCTTTGTTTTCATGGATGCTCCATAGGAATCCATCGCTATTCATTTCCTCCACCGATAAAGGTTCATCATCACAAGAGCAATCTGTTTTTTGTTTTTTGAATTCTGTTTCTTTTCATTATGGTAATGCAATGCAAGAGGTCAGAAATCAGGTTGTTTGTAATGATGAAAATAGTTTTTATCTTATGTGAAATTTATGAAAACCTGAAATATCGGTAATGTTAGAAGACGACCTACGGCATATTATTGTCAGATGTCGTAGGTCGGCATATCTTTGAATTGCTCAGACGGAGAGAATAAACGGACTCCTCGAGGGCTACTTAAGCAACTTTAGTTCAAACTAGAAGGACTTACGCAGTTCTATGTTGCTCAGTCCTACTATAACTTGACAACCAAAAAGCACTACGTCGAACTTCAGCCCCTTCGAGTTGGCCACTAGGTAACAACCTCTGACGCCCCATACCATTTCAACAGGAGGGGGCTTACCCATCAACCTACTTTGCCAAGAGGTGGCAGGAGCACAAGAACCTTAGCTCAAACTTACTTAAACCACCTAAAGGCTTGGCCCGGTCTGAAAGTAGACCTTGTAGAAAAGCTGAAAGGAAAGGTAGCGACCAGCTCGGTGAAAACGAACCCTGCATTCCATGTGAGTCAGTTGACTTTGATTGGACCAGACTGCCCCAGAGACGAACGTGCCCACGAGGGCACCAACAAATATTGTAGATAAACCTACTAAATAAGAAGTTGAGTATATAATTGCTTCCCGCACCCTGGGCTAGCTCATACACCCACTACACGAGTAGAATACTACTTAGTCAAGTAGAAAGGAACAAGGTCTTACGACACGATCACTATATCTTTGATTTTTCATTATCTATCCTCTATGGAAAGAGGGGACGATACATGGCATGGTATACCTAATCGTTTAGTCAACAAGATATACGTAAGTCGACATATCTCCATGTATATGTTCTTTGGAGCTAGAACCAATCAATAGAATGAAATGAAATAATGGTAAGCCTAGGGCGATGAACATGGCTCAAGAGTGTCTATAGAAAGCCCCTCTCATCTTCACTCAAAGAGGGAATGCACCCTTTTTTTGAATGGTACTTGATTCATAAAGAATGATTCTTTTGAAGTTATACGAACTTTCTAAACAAAAATGCCACGCAGAGTGTGTAACAAGATATATCGTTCTCAAACTTCATATGGAAAGGCCATCGCACCAGTTAGCCATGTGGTGGCGAACGCGCTGTGCTCTAAGCTAAGTTGTTTACCTTGTAGACAGAGGAGATATAGAAAGTGTGTCATGCTTGATTCATAAGATTCTATAATCAATAGCACCAGTATATTATTTTACTTAGCTTGCCTCTCCCATGACTTTTCGGACCAACCAACCCGGATCTGCATTCGCAAGTCTCTCTGCATTTTGGGAGCAGAGCATGCAGCAAAATCGAGCAATGGATCTTAGAAGAATTCCAATTTGAAGCACGACCTTTTCTATTTCTGTGCTGACATTTGAGTTGTCTCCCTTCCCCTTTCAATCAAAACAGTCGACGTAGATAGCTCCGGTGGTCCCTGCATCTGCCTCTATCAGGCGGTGACAGCCCCCCCTCCACACCCACAGCGTAGAGGAGCTACTTCTACATCCGCTCTACAACAAAGAAAAATGCTCTCCAGACGATATATGATGCTAAACCGTGATATAGAGAGGGTTGTACTTTTGTTGTCTCAAAGAGACAAAAGCACTCATATGAATGGTGCTAATTCACATGTTCTTTCTAGTCTCGTTTGATTTCGAGAGCCTCTCTCTCCCCGTCCCTTACTCGTCTTTTGAAAGCCGTCGTCCTGGATTTTCTTTCCGTATGCCGGGAAAAGTACCTCACCCTTACCTTTCTACATTTATTATTATATAGAATTTCCCCGGGTCTCTATAAAACATAATGAAAAGCCCGGGTGGAAGCACAAAACAAAAGGAGGGAGAAAAAGTAGAAAAGAAAGGGGGGGAAGAAGTCTAGTGCTAGTTCATACTAAGACTTCTTTATCTAACATTCAATTTTTAGTGGTTTCTTTGTTCTCTTATTTGGATTGAAAGAAAGAAAAAACTTCCCTTTCTTTCTCTTCTTTATTTTTTTTATCCCTTCGATGAATTTCGGCTATGACCAATGCCCCACTAGCTAAATAGGCGTATGAAAAAGCTACCTGAAAACAAAAAGCAAGGTGCACCTTGAATTGAACTCGACGAATTGCGTTTTGCCAGAGGGATTTTTTTAGAAAGATTCTCCATTGGTAATTAAAAAATAGAAAGAATATAAATAAAGGCGCATACGCGGGAAGGGCCCCCCACTACTTCTTCATTCAGGGGGAGGGGGGAGACTAGCCTCATTACTTCCCACTGGGTGAGAGGTGCACCTAACCCACCTACCCACTCATGAATCACGGTGTTCAACTGACTTGCACTAATAGACCCCTATTGTATTGGAATTAGGCGCCTATCTGTTTACTGTTGTCAATGAATCTCTTCCATGTTAGATTCTACTCTATGTTAGAACATTTCTGTGAATGCTATTGTGATCTAAGTGGTCTTATTCTTTGTCCCGTGCTAGGAAGCATTGCTCCTCTTTTCATTCCAAATTCAAGAATACGACTGATACGATTAATCTGTCTGTGCGCCTCTATTACTACTTTTTTGTATCCCTCTATTCTTCGAATACAATTCGATCCTTCTACAGCCAAATCTCAATTTGTGGAAAGCCTTTGATGGCTTCCTTATGCAAACATTAATATTTATTTGGGTATAGATGGTATCTCTTTATTCTTCGTGATTTTAGTGGGTTGGTCTGGTATGAGAAGTTATGGGAAAGAGTATATTATAGCATTTCTAATTCGTGAATTTATAATGATCGTCGTGTTATACATGCTGGATCTTCTACTATTCTATGTTCTTCCCAAAAGTGTTCTAATCTGTATGTTCTGCAGACCTGAGTATCTTCTATTCGCTGGGATAAAGCATTTCCTCTGTAATAAACCCCCTACGGGCGGTCATCCGTCGTCCTAAAGTAGTCCCCGTGAAGCTTTCGGGAAGAGGGGTAGTCTTGTGTGTAAGCATAGCATTTCTGGTCAAACCCGCCCAACCCAACTAAGAAGAACCGAACCTGACAGACACATCTTTTTAATTTTGGGAGGGTAGTCCGAGTAGTGGGTACCTCATATGACCTCGACTCGCCTACTCGGGTCTTGTATGGATATGTAGGAAGGGGTGCTCCTAGGTGTGTTTAGGGGTTGTGTTTGTTTGCAAGAAAGTATTCCTCCTCAAGTAAGTTTGGGGGATGTGGACACATATGCGCTAAGTCGGGTAACGGCTACAAGGGAGAAATCGAAAGGAAACCGTACCCGACCAGGGATGGACGTAGACTCGTAAGCTACCGAAGGCAGGGATAATCGTCTATGTATTATTGTGAAAGAAAAAAGCCGCCCCACCACAACATATGGGTTTCTTTCTTCTGTCGTCACTGGGGAGCTCTTGGAGAGGATACCTTGGGATAAGTTGCTAAAACAAACGGGATGGGAGGATCGACCCATTCAGATAATTCCGAAGAAAGACTATTGGCAACAGGTAGAGAGATTTTGTTTCCTCTTCAAAACACAAGGAAATGCGGGCAGGGTAGAGTTCGGTAGAGGGTTTGAGAATAGGGTAGTGTTCCATCCTTACGATTCAGATAAGAAAAGAGTTCCAAACCTTTATGCATGCACCTCGGTACAAGTGTTGCATACTTGTTCCGGCCAAGAAGATTGAGAAAGATTCAACCAATTTAAACCGCTCACATCACAATAGTAGCAGCGTAATGGTGGTAAGTCGGGGGGGGGGCATAACATAAGGCTATTACTTCCACACCTCTCTATATATAGAGAGAGAGAGAGATCTGTTGCGTGAGCAACCCGACTGTGCCTTACATGTGCTCTACAGGCCGCACATAATCTTTCTTCCCAACAAGCCCTTTTCTTTATTTGGAAGACGGGCATTGCGTTCGGTACGAAAGGCAGGGTTTTCAGTATGTCTCCATATAGGGCCCCACTAGTCCGGCTAGCTAGTGAGTGATTCTTTCGAGCGGGAAGCAAGCCGTGCCCTACGGGCGGGCATCTCCCGCAACACAAGCACCATTGTTAGACACCACCCGAGAAGCAAAAGATTCGTAAGTCCAGGCTTAAAATACATGCATAGATAGTGGTTTAATGCCAAGGCCGATGACGGAATCTCGGGACGGAGCCGTATGAGGCGGAAGTCTCACGTACGGTTCTCTGGGAAGGGAGTGGCTACCTACTGGAGCTTCGATCAAGCACCATCGGTCAATTCCACTTTGGGGCCACCCCTAACTCTGTCATTATTATAGGGGTATGGGGTTCGAGACAAACAAAGATCAAGGCAGCATATCAGTTGTTCCTTTACACTTTACTTGGATATGTTTTTATGCTATTATCTATTCTGTTGATTCTTCTCCAAACATGAACAACCGATTTACAAATCTCATTAACCACAAAATTTAGTGAGCATAGCCAAATCTTTCTAAGGATTGCTTCTTTCGCCTCTTTCGCCGTCAAAGTGACTATGGTAGCAGTTCATATTCTGTTACCCTAAGCCCATGTAGAGGCACCGACGACAGGATCCGTCATCTTGACAGGAATTTCTTTAAAATTGGGAACCTACAGCTTTTTATGATTTTCAATACCCATGTTTCCCGAAGCGACACTTTGTTCCACTCCTTTCTTTTATACTTTAAGCGTGATTGCTATAATATATACTTCCTCGACCACTTTAAGGCAGATCGATCTTAAGAAGATCATTGTTAACTCCTTAGTGGCTCATATGAATCTGGTGACTATTGGTAAGTTTAGTCGGGCGGCGGCCGTTAGGTCACCTATTTTGAGTTATGGACACACAAGGCCAAAACATGTGTGCCGGGCGTGCGACCCGTCAACCTACTAGCAATGGGGGAGAAAGCACATCATATCACAATAAAAGCTTGATTCGAGGCATCAGTAAAATACTGTCGTATGTTCCAAAAACAAAAGCCCCTTAGCGCCCCTGGACGGGAGTGGGGGATGGCCCTACGCACAGGCAACATCAGCATCGGCTCTACGAAGTCACAATCAAATCTTTCTGTTGGATTTCCCAATTCATTAGTGAATAATACTTCAAGGGCGTGAAGCGATTACTTCTAGCTGCTTTGCCTGCTTCTTATTATGGCGGCTATGTTTTCATGGTGAATATGATAAAAAATCGAGACGAGATGCTATTTTCAAATCGATTGAGAGATAGCCTGATCTGTTCCGATAGATCGAATAATATAGAGAGGGAATCTCTCAACAATAAGGGGAAATCTACTATTTCTATCTATTTATGAGACAACTATCGATTCTTGATCCATCAGAAATAAATCGATATGTATCTGATGGAGTCTACATCATACGTAGAGTGCACAAGAACTTTTTAGGCCAACTCAGTTCTCTTATCCATCAGTTTAATGCACTGGGCTCACCTCGTGGAGGGAAACGCCAAAATGTAGTTGTCTTGTTCGCCGCCTCGACGCATTCCCTTCTCTCCCCGGTATCGTCCCACACAGAAAGAAAGTGCGTAGAGCCCCGGCCCTACCAATAGGTCTGCTAACGTAAAGTGAGGGGTTAAGCCTGAACTGGCAAACCGAAGTCACTTTCGGAACCATACTTCATACAACTAACATGTGTCTAGTCCAATAGGAACACGCAACACAAACGAACCCGAGCTGCTATACCGAATCCCCCGCTGGCCATGATCCGCAGGGGAACAGATCACTCATTCTTCCATTAGGAGCAGGTGCACAAATGAAAACTCCAAACGTTACACATCCTCCGCCTACCTACTGTTTAGGTGGCACCAGTGAGATCCAGCTAAGGTAAGAAACTCTGTGTCGCGCCTGCTCCACTCCACTGTGTTGCGATCTCATGAACTAAACTTCGTTACCTTCCCGCGCGCGAAGCAAATGGGCATTGTGTTAGTTTGGGGGTGGGGAGCAAAGAGAGACCATAATAATGATTCATTTGGATTGACAAGCTTTTTCAACCCAAAAACAAAGAATCAATAGAATGTCTGTCTATCCATGAATATATATTCTATATGTATATCTGGGGGTTCTCTCTATAGATATAGATATTTTTTATGGAATGATATGATCGGCTAGCCGTAGCCGCATATCAGCTACGCTCAATGCGGGATTTCTGTTGGATTGGATCTTTTGGAAAGCTTTTTGACATAGTGAATTGGGCTTTAAGCGTCCATGCAAGCAAGCGCGAGAGAAGCGGAGCACGAAGCTACCACTTCCCCCGACTGATTAAAATACAACAGTTGTGACCTACTTTGATTCAAAAGAAAGGTGAAGGGTTTGGCAAAAAGCAAGTGGCTTTCTATCATAGTTTCAAGGGTTGCATACCTTAACTACTTAAGTACAAAAGGATGCTTTCAGTTGGTTTCATAATGGGGTTGTTCACTACAAGCTATCAAGCGCTGTCTTATATTGAATGTTGACTTATCTTATTGCCGTTCAATCTCTAAGGCGGGTTTCCGCTGAGAATGATATAGTGTTCGTGTCCAAAGGTGAACAAAGCCCTAACTTCTAGAGTTCGCTGCTTTTCCCAGGCCGGAGAAGGGCTAATACTGCAAGCCTTTATTTGATATGTTCATTCAGCACCAATACAAACTAAAACTATACCAAAGTGGAAGGGCCAGTATAGAATCTAGAAGTAGCTAGCCTATAGTAGTCCGCCAAACCAAAGCCTCACGACAACATAAAATTATCCTTATGAATTGAATCTTAAGTAGGGGGCTTAGCCCGCCCGCCCACCAATCAAAGAGGCTGAGAGTAAGCGTAAGCTCACCCGGAAGCTCGAAGAGCTTCCCTTCATTCGCGTCATGGGAGCCGCACAACACATAGATGGAAGTCAGAGGGCCCATACTACCTTCCTAACCCTTCGCTCCGAGGGACTGTAGATCAGAAAACGCCTTCTAAACCACCCCATTCATCCAAAAGAGACAGGAAAGGGCCTATGTATTTGCATGACCCCTACAAATTTAACCCTATCTATACCCGGAGCAACTATCCTAGCGGTCCTGCCACCACACCGCAGAACGGGAGCTCATGTGGAACTTTTTATTCTGGCGTAACAGCGGTAGAACGTAACAAAATATTATGGCCACCCAACATAGGGGATGGAGGTACGGTATATTCGGCCAAAATAT
>AWOL01S0004757.1:17118-36850 GCA_000715115.1 Nicotiana otophora | reverse complement strand
AGGGGAAGCCGCGGGCGCCGCACGGGCGAGCAGGTGCCGCTACCCAACGGAGAGATTTGGGCCCGTGACATCATGCTGTATTAAAATTTATTTAGATAATTAATTGTGGAGGTTTAGTATCGTTTGATCAGTTTGGGATTGGCAGGTGGTTGAATCGATATAAGGTGGGCTGAAATGTATGCTACAAACAGAGTCCAACTTCATATCCATAACGCAGATCAAAAGCAGCAATCAACTAGCCCCCCTTTGCTATATATTCAATAATTTAATTAATTTTGGAATTGAAACAAGAATTGCAGATTTTTAATTTTCAAGAGCACTTAAACTGAATTAAGCGAGTACTACACAGAAATATATTTACCTGTTGGATATCACCACTCACCAGTTTGCTGATTATCAAGCTTGCATGTAATTCAAATTATCCACGGCCTTATATTACAGGCATCAATTAATGCAATAAAAATGGAGAAGTCTCCACGTATCATCAAAACATTATATACTTCCTCTCTGTTTCAATTTAGATGATTTAGTTTGACTCGGCACAAAATTTAAGAAAAAATAAGAAGATATTTGAAACTTGTAATCTTAAAAGTTAAAGGTTAAAAGTTTTGTGGGGTCATGATATTTGTGTGGTTATAAAAAAATAGGTAAAATAAAAAAAATTTAAAATTAAATTATTTTCAAATTTAAAAACTGTATAAATAGATAAAAGGATCACACTCACTGTTGGTTGGCTTTAATAATGTTGACTTTGGATTGTAATTACCCGAGTTTCTGGGCTGTTTTGGGGCCGTTTCAGTTGGTGGTTTGGGGTTATACCTTTTAAATTGGAAAAACATTTCTTAGTTACAGCCGTCGCTTCTTACAATATGAATTTGTTTAGAATTTGCTTATGATAGTATAAAATGACCATGGCTTTACTGTTTACTTGTATTATTCCTTGGAGTACCGATCGCTATTAATGAATGTTGTCAATGAATCTAAAATTTGTTTTCTTAAGTGCTAACTTTTTAATTATCCCTGAATTTAAAATATGTTAATTATGGGATATGAAAAATTCCCTAGATCTTGTCGTCAATGTATGATCTGCATTCGTAGAGTTTCAGCAACTTTCTAATTGTTCTTGATAAATTTTTTCCGCTTCTCTTTTGTGGATTATAAAATATTGACAAGAGTGGGTTGTTCTAGTTATCAAGAGTGGGTTGCTTTAGTGGTGAGCACCCTCCACTTTCAACCAAGAGATTCTTGGAGGGGGGGAGCCGAGGGTCTATCGGAAACAGCCTCTCTACCCCAGGGCAGGGGTAAGGTCTGCGTACACACTACCCTTCTTAGACCCCACTAGTGAAATTATACTGGGTTGTTGTTGTTGTTAAGGTATTGGGACATCCGCCACCTTGCAAAGTGAGGACCTTGAGGAGATGCGGCGAACGGTTCAACAACTTTCTAAGAACTATGCGTGTGAACGAGAAAAAAGAAAGCATGAAGAGAAGATTAGGACTGCACTTAGGAATGACATCGAGTCCCTCAAGACTCAAGTGAACCACTTAATCGGCCTGCCCCACTCTCTGCCAAAAAGCCACATTTATGAAGAGGATGAAAGTGATGGAAACAATATAAATGATGACGAAGATTCGGGGAATCCGAAGATGAGTGATTTTATGTTTGGTTGCATTGTTGTTTCTATTGTAATATTCTTGCTGTCAAGTGGTGCATTGTTGTTTCTATTGTAATATTCTGGCTAGCAGATGATGCAGCAAAAAATAAGCACTGCATGCCAAAAATATACCAAATTTACCGAGGGCCGTACCGACAGAGTCCGTCGAAAATATTATTTATTTGTCAATCCAGAATTCATACTTATCGAGGGAGTCCGTCGGTAACTTAAAATAAATTTTCAAATTTTGTTGAACATACCGACGGATATCCATCGAAATATGAATTTATTCATATTTTTAATTTTTAAATTTCTAAATTAATATTCTAAATATACAGATGGTATCCGTTGGTAATATTAAATTATTATTTTTTATTTACCGACAGATATTCATCGGTATTGATATTATTAATATTATATTATTTTATAATATACCGACGGATATTCGTCGGTAAATAAAATTATTTGACCAAATAGTGTCAGAAATATACCGATGGCTTTGCGATGGGGTCCATCGGCAATTACCGAGGAATTTTGTCGGTCGATTTTACTAAGAAAAAATTTACCTACGTATCATTTATCGACGGATCACTTCCTTCGGAAAAGTCTCGTTACCGACGGACATCCCTCGGTATTTTGCGCCGGTAAACAGCTTAGTAGTGTACTCAGACCTATTCAGATAACTCCGTTTCATAACAAAGCTATCACAAACGTATCACCTAGACAACATATATACAGTGTATGAAAATCTTGGATGGGAAGATGTCACTTTCTTAAGTACGCAATGAGACACGTACGCATGCCATCTGCAAAAAAAGTTTTATACTATGAAAAATATGCATGAAGGGCAAGTTAAACATCATCAATTACACAACAGAATTGAAACCATAGGGAGCGACATACCTAGACAAACTGACAGAGCAAGATTCAAGAATACCCATATACACCAAAGCATATTGTTTACCCTCAAAATTGAGTAACAATTAAACTTATATTGTAGTTTCAAGGATATGTGATTTAAACCAGCACAAATTGATAAACAACGAATTAAATAGATAAATTGGATAGTAAAATAAATCGAACCGGTCTACAAACAATGCCTCGACTTTGATTCAAGATAGCCTCGAGGTTAGTTAATAAGAACGGCAGAGGATGGAACAAGCAGTGATGAACAGTAAGTAAGATAAAGAAAGCAGCGTATATGTATATTTTTTATCAGTGAATCATCATGCCTTACAAATGATTGGAACTCCTCTTTATATAGTAGAGGAAACCTAATTATGGTACAATTTTAATAACGGAAACAAACCCTTTGATTAGCACTAATAATTGCCTTGATTTGATCTGTTTCAGGATTTCCGCCTTGATCCTCGATCGATTGCTGACATCTCGCCATTCTGTTATTACGCCTTACTGGAAGTCAGTCATGCTTGATCTCGATCGTTGCTGGCCTCGATCTCAATGAATACTTCGGTCTCCAGGCTTGACGTTCTATCTTCGAGCTCGAACCCGATCTATTACGAGGTTATCCTCGAGGCAACTCCCCTGTCGCCGAAATCGGGTATGCCCTATTTGGACCGTATACAGATAGTCCCCTCGTTTTTTGGAGTGTAATGAGAAAAAACAAATTCGAGACTTCGATTTAATACCGCAATCAATTATGATGTCAACATCGTGATGTAAGCGACATAAGCGACTGAAGCGTCGCGTCTGCACAATTCCCAAAGTCATTAATTAAAGCCAGTCGATGGTCGGCCACTAGTACTTTCAAACCGTCAAAGTGGCTATTATAAATAGACCACCTTCATAATCTTCTCAAACTTTACTTTCAAACTTCCTCTAATCGTCAAAAGCTCTTCTATCTTCTTCAAGTTCATCAATTTTGCTGGTTTCCGTTTACCAATCTCTTATTAAAACACAAACTCCGCCTTCTTTATCCTTAAACCTCATATAGCAATGGCAAAAATATCAAAGACCGTTCCTCAAGAAGAAAAAGCCTCCTCATCGCGGCCGGTCGGTGGCAAAGCACCGGTGGAGCCATGTATCGAAGAGTGCATCCCCGGGCCATGTGAACTTACTTCCGACTTTAAAGTCGAAAAATCCTCTTCGGTTCCTGGCCGATGCGAGCCCATGTCTAGATACATCTGTTCGATATCCGAATGTGATCTCGAGCAGGTGAAAAAGGATTGTCGCTGGGAGAATAAAGAGGTGGTAATTCCTACCCCCGAAGAGGACATCATCACTCATGTGAAAGGGTTCTTAAGTGTGTATACTTACCCATTCACATTGGGTTCCTTCGATCCCGTCATAATCGACTTCTGCCGCCAATACCGGGTAACCCTAGGTCAGATCTAACCCTCTTTTTGGCGTATTGTCATTTTGCTCAGATTCTTCTCGAGCAAGATCGAGGGGATGTCTTTCACCCTCGATCATCTCATTAGGCTATACATCCCCCCATCTTTATGGGAGCAGACTGATAAGGCTTCAACGCCGGGCCACGAAGGTGCTATTCTCGAGCATAGATGAGGACAAGGACCGAGGGTAGATGTGCTGATTTGTCCGAGTCAGGACCTCCAATTTAATCCCCGCCGAGAAGATACCATTCCCCGAAAAATGGAACATGAAGCGTAAGTAGAACTTCACCAATAACATTTGATTACTTGTTATGTTTCCTTTACCTCTTCTCATCTATATTCTTCTTTATGGTGCAACCTCCCCTTGGTTTCCTGGTGCAGTCTCGGACCTTGCAGGTTGGGTTCGACAACTAGTTTCAACCTCTTCGTATGCTGAGCGCTCGTGGAGTGATTTGGCCAAGGGTCGATGGGAGGCCAAAAATCATGGTAAGTTCCCCTGTCCGTGTTTGGTGCTTTCCTGTGAAATACTTCTTTTTAAATTGATTTCTTCTCATACAGGTCTTGGAGATAATGTCGTTATGAGGCCACCTCCCCTCAGGGAAGGGGAGGCCTCAAAGACAAGAAAAGGAGAAGGGCCTCGACTCCAGATACCCCAAAGCTCAAGAAAAGCAGGGCTCGAAAGTCGAAGACTGACACCCTCTGTTCTGTCTGTCGATGTATCCCAAACGCTACGAGATGAAGACGACGAGGAAGAAGATGCCGACTTCCTGCTGGTGGCTCGGAAGAGGGAAAGAATCGAAGCTTCGATAATTGCTGAGCCGGTGACGGTCGAGGAGGTTCAGCCGCAGATCGAAGCATCGGGTGTTGATGATGCCTCCTGCCATGATGAGCAACTGGCGGGTGTGACCGAAAGGTCTAGTTCTGAGGCCATTCAAAGAGAAGAGAATGCCCCGAATGACTCGCTTGGGGCAATTAATATTGATGATTCGCCGCCCGGTCACACATTCTCCGAGGGGCAGTTTTGGGATGCCCGGTCCATTGGAACCCCCGAAGTCGGTACAGCCCCCGAAGGGGACGATATATTTCGTGGTTGCTTCACAGGGGTCGATGATGTTTCCGACCTTGACGTATCATTCATTTTTTATGAGGCTCAGCGACTTCTGAACCAAGTGAGTTTTAACCCATGCTACCATGCTTGCGTTTGTTCTTATTTCTCTAAGTCTGATTTCCTTTCTTTCTGTACAGGCTATAGCGCTCCATCGAGAAGCATCTTCCAAGTACTGAGCTAAGCTGGCCCGATGTGAGGCTGATCTCAAAAAGCTCACAGAGAAGAGGAACGCCCTCAAACTCCTCTATGTGCAAAAAGTAGAAGAGATCATGAGCATTCGAGCCAAGGTGACAAGAGCTCTTCGAGATCAGACTGAGCTCATTGAACGGGTAATGTAAATTTTTGGGAGCTTGTTATGTATCTACTTGATATTGGCAACTAACACTTTGATCTTTCAGGTTCAGTAGAAGGCCGAATTGGTTGAGCAACTTCGTAAGGAGGCCAAGATGAAAGAGGCAGAGACTTTGGGGTGGATGCAAAACATGGATCGTCTCGCCTCGGAGAAAGAGACGGTTCGGGCCCAACTGTCTTCGGTCGAGCGTCAACTCCAAAGTGTGAAGGAGGAGAACTTGGCCCAAGCCCAGAAGGTTGAAGAGATCGGACTCGGTTGGTTGCTGAGCTTGCAAGGGCCACATCTGAGCAGAGGTTCTCGTGGCCTCCCACCGAGCTGACGCCGAAGCCGCTAACACTCGGGCAAAGAAACTTTCTGATGCTGCTGAGGTTAGATTGTCCCGTGTTACCGAGCATGCTAGGCGCTAGTCTCGAAGAGAGACTCTTGAGGAGGTAAATACTCGTGGCTTCGACCTCACGGCTGATATCGAGAATGCGAAGGTTTTGGAGGATGATCTTGGAGATTTGCTTTCCGATGAGGAAGACTCTGCGAGTGGATCTGAGAGCGGAGATGAAGATGAAGCTCCCGAAGATGCGGCTCCCGAGGTGGACTAGGCACTTAGGATTTTTTCTCTTTTTATTTTTCGTGTAAGACCTTGAGTGGTCTTTGTATATGCTTTGCATATATGAAATATTTCTTTTCTTTCCGTTTCATCTCCGATTTATGATAAATTCTGTTTTGCCTTTGCCTTATGAAAACTTTGTTGCAATCGGGCTATTGTAGCCTCTATAAATGAGTGAGCAATAGCTCGAACTCAAAGTAGAATAAACCCTTAGGTTTTTAGTTAAGCGAGGGCGAGTCCCCGAGCTTAATAACATGTTTGGGATTTTGATTTCCAATGGCTTGATCGAAGCTGTAAATGTACTACTTTTATAGCCGAGTTTGAGTAAGTTTCGAACTCACAGTAACCGACCCCTTAAGGTTTTTATATCAAATAATGATGAATCCTCGAGCTATATTTTATTTGATCCCGGAATAATGGAACCCTTAGGTCCGAATTGAGTGAGAACAAAATCTCGAATTCTAAGTGTATGCTTAGGTTCTTTAGATTGGGCCGATATGGCCTCTAAAAGATGGCTATGTTTTCCCCTTTTCAGCTTAGAAAACTTAGTAAAATAAAACTTTCTTTATGCCTTAACACGTACTCTTTACCCATTGGGTTGTTTTAGGGTTAGATGTCGATTGAAATCCGTTTGCTTTTTGTGCCTTAGCACGTTTGTGTTAAGATAATTTGATACCTCTTAAGATTTTCCGAGGGCTGATTTTATCGAAGCCCTTTTGATTACATGCCGAGGGTAGCCTTTTTAACCGATTAATTAAAGAATTCGAAGGCCTATTTTTATTGCGGACTTCGGACGTCTCCGAGCCGCTTTAATTTGACCGTAGCCTTTGGGTATGCCTCTTGGGCTTATTTCCCAATAATACTTCAAACTTGTTCGAAGTTTTAGTCCCCGAGAATGATGGCCTTGGCGTGTAGATCGGGGGTGCCTCTTTGAGGTCTTATGAATTTGAGTTTGTGTTACTCGAATATGTCGATCGTTGACGGCAGTCCCCGAGTGTACGAGGTATATTTGCACTTGGCCCTTAATCCATTTCTCACAAAATCATAAGTATGGAGCTTGTATAGTAGAAAATTTTCTTTGAGACACAAGATGTTTGATATAAAAAGAATGCTTCTTTGTATAATTTATACATGCGTACATGTTTTGCCATCGGGGCTCGACTAATATATACGGACACGGTTCATTCAACCGTTTGGCCCATTATAAAGTTTCTCTATCGAGTCCCTTTGACACGAAGTAGTTTCCTCAAAAGTATAACATCAGAGGGTGATGCCCCCCCAGTATTCGAGGTTGATTGTAAAGAAGCCTTGGATACTGTTGAATGGTCCTCAGGTAGCACATAATTGTTGCCTCGTTAAAAATCTCGCCGAAAAAACCCATTTGGGAAAAAAACCGATCTAAGGGAAAAAGAGTGTGATGCGTGCTTTAAAACCTGAGGTCTCGATATCTTCGATTGATCATCTGCAATGAGTTAGTGTCGAATATATAAATGAAAAAAGGGAATAAAGTCACACCTTAGCAATAATACCGCCTGAGAAGCGATATGTTCCAATTATTTGGCAGTTGTTCGCCGTTCATCGTGCCGAGCTTATAAGATCCCTTTCCGACGATGTCGAGGACTTGGTAGGGTCCTTCTTAATTTGGGTCGAGGTTTCCTTCATTAGGATCTCGAGTGTTTATGGTGACATTCCTCAGGACTAAGTCCCCGACTTTGAAGTGGCGAAGGTTGGTTCTCCTATTGTAGTATCTTTCGATTCGTTGCTTTTGTGCAACCATTTGAACGAGTGTGGCTTCTCATTTTTATCCAATAATTCGTGGCTAGTATCTATAGCCTCGTGATTTGACTCTTCTGTTGTATGTCGAAACCTGGCACTGGGTTCCCCGACTTCGACTGGAATCAAGGCTTCAGAGCCATATACTAAGGAGAACGGGGTTGCCCCCGTACTGGACTTTGACGTTGTTCGATATGCCCAAAGGACTTCGGGTAGAATTTCTCTCCAGTTCCCCTTAGTGTCGTTCAACCTTTTCTTTAGGTTTTGGATTATAGTCTTGTTCATCGACTCGGCTTGTCTGCTCCCACTAGGGTGATACGACGTTAACAATATCCTTTTTATTTTGTGATTTTTGAGGAATTTCGTCACTTTGCTGCCAATAAATTATTTTCCATTGTCACACACTATTTCGGCAGGTATCCCAAATCGACATACGATATGATCCCAGATGAAGTCTATAACCTCTTTCTCTCTCACTTTCTCGAACGCATGTGCTTCAACCCATTTAGAGAAATAGTCAGTCATAAAAACAATGAACTTAGCTTTACCTAGGGCTGATGGCATAGGACCGACGATATCCATCCCCCATTTCATGAATGGCCATGGGGATAAGACTGAATGAAGTTGTTCTCCGGGCTGATGGATCATCGGTGCAAACCTCTAACATTTATTACATTTTCGAACAAACTCCTTAATGTCTTTTTCCATGCTATCCCAGTAGTATCCTGCTCTAATGATTTTGTGAATCAGTGATTCGGCGCCAGAGTGGTTCCCACAAGTGCCTTCGTGGACCTCTCGTAAAACATAATCAGTGTCTCTTGGTCCTAAGCATACTGCCAATGGTCCATCGAATGTCCTTCTGTATAATGTTCCATCTTCAGCCAATGTGAATCGAGCGACTTTGGTTCGTAGGGTTCTCGACTCTTTAGAGTCCGATGGGAGCTTTCTGTTCTTCAAGTATTCAATATATTTATTTCTCCAATCCCAAGTTAAGATTGTAGAGTTTATCTCGGAATGACCTTCCTCGATCACGGATCTCGAGACTTGAACGATCCCCGAGCTAATCCCATCTTCCTCGACCGATGATCCTAAATTTGTAAGTGCATCGGCCTTACTGTTTTGTTCTCGAGGCACGTGCTGTAAAGTCCATTCCTTGAAATAGTGCAGGGTTACTTGCAGCTTGTCCAAATATCTTTGTATTCTATCCTCTCGAACTTTGAAGGTTTTGTTTACTTGGTTCACCACCAGTAAAGAGTCACACTTGGCTTCAATGACTTTCGCTCCCAAGCTTTTAGCTAGCTCGAGACCTGCAATCATGGCCTCATACTTGGCCCCATTGTTAGTCAACCTAAAAGTTTTGATAGATTGCCTAATAGTGCTACCCGTGGGCGGCTTCAAAATGATGCTTAGCCCGGACCACTTCACATTCGAAGCACTATCTGTGAAAAGGGTCCATACCTCTGACGATGTACCTGATTTTAACAAAAGTTGCTTTGCGACTTCAGGTACGAGGGTTGGCATGAAATCGGCCACGAAGTCTGCCAAAATTTGAGACTTGATGGTCGTCCGAGGTTGATATTTGATATCGTACCCACTGAGTTCAACGGTCCATTTGGCCAATCGGCCCGATAGTTCGGGCTTGTGCAAAATATTACGAAGTGGGTAAGTGGTTAATACGTATATGGGGTGACATTGAAAGTACGGTCTTAACTTTCTAGAGGCGCTTATCAGTGCAAGTGCCAATTTCTCCAAATATGGATATCTAATTTCTACTTCTCCTAAGGTTCGACTTACATAATAAACGGAAAATTGCATACCTTGCTCTTCTCGAACTAGGACACCACTTACCACGATTTTCGATACTGCCAAGTACAAGTAAAGTTTCTCATCTGCCTTTGGAGTGTGAAGAAGAGGTGGGCTCGATAGGTACCGCTTCAATTCCTCTAATGCCTATTGGCATTCCGAGGTCCAGGAGAAATCGTTCTTCTTTTTTAGCAGAGAGAAAAATCTGTGACTTCGATCTGATGACCTCAAAATGAATCTGCCCAGGGCAGCTATCCGTCCAGTCAGCCTCTGCATGGCTTTTACACTGTTAAGAACGGTGATGTCTTCGATGGCCTTGATTTTATCGACGTTGATCTCAATCCCCCGATTTGATACCATGAAGCCAAGGAACTTGCCCGAACCGACCCCGAAAGCACATTTCTCGGGGTTGAGCATCATGTTGTATTTCCTTAAAATCTCGAACGTTTCCTGCAAATGAGCCAAATGGTCCTCTGCGCGTAGGGACTTAACTAGCATGTCATCAATATAAACTTTCATTGATTTACCTATTTGTTCTTCGAATATTTTATTTACTAGACGTTAGTAAGTAGCTCCTGCAGTTTTTAGCCCGAAGGGCATTACATTATAACAATATGTTCCATGCTTGGTGATAAATGAAGTCTTCTCTCGGTCCTCCGGGCTCATTTAGATTTGTTTGTACCCGGAATAGGCATCGAGAAAAGTAAGGATCTCGTGGCCGGCCGTGGCATCGATCATACGATCGATGTTAGGCAGTGGAAAAGAATCTTTGGGGCACGCCTTGTTTAAATCCTTATAATCTACACACATTCTAAGTTTGTTCCCTTTTTTAGGGACTACAACTATGTTGGCTAACCATTCGGGATATTTCACCTCCCGAATGGACCCTATTTTGAGAAGTTTAGTTACCTCGTCCTTTATGAACGCGTGTTTTACCTCGGACTTGGGTCTTCTCTTTTGCTTCACCGATTTGAACCTAGGGTCCAGGCTTAGCCGATGCGTCGTTATCTCCGGTGGGATCCTTGTCATGTCTAAATGGGACCAAGTAAAACAATCTATGTTATCAAGAAGAAATTGAATAAGCTTTTTCCTGATTTCGGGGGTCAATACCGTTTTCAGGTATACCTTTCGCTCGGGTAGGTACTCGATCAATATAGCCTGTTCCAGCTCTTCGACCGTTGATTTGGTAGAGTCAGAATCTTCGGGAACAATAAAAGTTCGAGGGGTCAGAAAATCCTCATCTTCTTCTTCTATCTCCTGCTTCCCTGATTCAGTCGAGGCTAGTGGATGTGATTGCTATTTGACTTCCTATTTATTTTTTATGCTCGACCTTTCTGAGTTTGATAGTGTCGATACCGGCGTTACCTCATCGACCGTAAATATTTCCTTTACAGCATGTTGCTCCCCGTATATTGTTTTTACACTGGAAGACGTCGGGAATTTCATCATTTAGTGGAGAGTCGAAGGGACTGCCCTCATATTGTGGATCCAAGGCCTTCTGAGTAGGGCATTATACCTCATGTCGCCCTCGATTACGTGGAACTTGGTATCTTGAATGGTTCCAGCCACGTTCACCGATAGAATAATCTTCCCTTTAGTTATTTCACTGGCCATATTGAAGCCGTTTAAGACCAAAGTTGCGGGCACGGTTTGATTTTGTAGGCCGAGCTGCTCCACGACCCTCGATCGGATGATATTCGCCGAGCTACCTAGATCCACTAATACACGCTTAACTTGAACTTTATTTAACAAGATAGAAATTACCATATCGTCGTTGTGGGGCTGAGAAATGCCTTCCGTTTCTTCGTCGTTGAATGATAAAGTGCCTTCGGGCACATAATCTCGGGTTTGTTTTTTCCTAGTGATTGATACTTTAGTGCGTTTGAATATGGATCCCTGTGTGACGTCGACCCCACCGACGATCATATGAATGACATGTTGGGGTTCCTCCTATTCATTTTTCCTATTGGCGTCCCTTTCTATGAAATGATTCTTGGCTTGATCTTTGAGGAACTCTCAAAGATGGCCCTCATTAAATAGACGGGCTACCTCCTCCCTTAATTTCCTACAATCCTCGGTCTTGTGATCATGCGTGCCATGATACTTGTACATCAAATTTGGGTTTCTTTGGGAAGGATCGGTTTGTATGGGTCTGGGCCATCTAGTATCTTTGATCCTTCCGATTGTCGATACAATGCCTGATGCATCGATGCTAAAGTTATATTTCGATAACCGAGGTGCCTCTGTAGGATCGACATACTTGTCAAACCACTTTTGCTCATAAGTCCCCGAGAATTCTGTCCTCGATTACTTCTTCGATCGCTCCGAGCGGAATTGTGTCCTTAACCATTGTTCCTTCGATCTGCGGTATATGGTTGATATAGGTCTCTGTTAGATCTTGGTTCCCTGTCGATGTACCTCTGGTTTTTAACTGCTGACTTGTTTGTATGTACTGAACTGGAAGTGGTTTCTAATTGGTCGTCCTCGACCCTGATCTTTGATTGATATCGATTGTGCACATCTGCCCAAGTTACAGCTGGATACTCGATCAAATTTTATTTTAACTGTCGTGATACTATCGAACTCCGCTCATTCAACCCTTGGGTGAAAGCTTGAACGGCCCAATCATCTGTGACCGGTGGCAATTTCATGCGTTCCATTTGAAATCGGGATACGAACTCCCTCAGCATTTGATTATCCCTTTGTCTTACCTTGAAAATGTCTGATTTCCTTGTTGCGACCTTTATGGCCCCGGCGTATGCCTTTACAAAAGAATCTGCTAACATGGAAAATAAGTCGATGGAATTTGGTGGCAAGTTGTGATACCAAATCATTGCTCCCTTCGAAAGGGTCTCTCCAAATTTTTTCAATATCACAGATTTGATTTCATCATCTTCTAAACCATTACCCTTAATGGCGCATGTATATGAAGTAACATGCTCGTTGGGATCGGTGCTCCCATTATATTTGGGTATGTATGGCATATGAAACTTCTTCGGAATAGGCTTCGGTGCCGCACTTGGAGGAAATGGCTTTTGTACAAACTTTTTTGAATCCATCCCTTTCAAGATTGGCGGTGCCCCGGTATCTGGTCAACTCGAAAGTTGTATGTCTCTACTTTTTTATCGTTGGCTTTGATTCTCTTCTCCCCCGATTCAATTTTTTTGGTGAGCTCCTCGAGCATTTTCATTACCGTAGGATCAGTCCCCGATTCGTTACCATTCGAACTTTCCCGTACTGGCTCGATACGGCGAGTAATTTTTGGCTCGACCCTATTCGGAGCTCTATGTTGATTTTATAATTGAGCAATAGCGGCTTGCTGAGCCTGAAGCATCTCGAATATCACTTGGAGACTGACTCTTTCGTCTCCTCTGCCTTGTGTTCCTTGGCCACTAGATCGGCCTTCTCTGTGTACACTCCCATCGAGATTTACGCCTAGGTCCTCGTTTAGAGCAACGTGCGAACTGAGGCCATTGTGGAGCAATCACATTTTCGAGATTAGCCTGTGGCACCTCGACTCCTAGAGCAATCGCATTTTTGTTTTCACCGTGAAATCCGAGGTCATTGTCACCGTGTGTGGATGCGTTTTGTGAGTTTGACATGTTTTAACTTGAAAGCAAAGATACTTGACAAGAACAAGCGTAAAATAGTGTGTTTTACCAGAATCAGTACTGAACAATCACTATTATCCTTAGCCCTACGGTGGGCGCCAAACTGTTTACCCTCAAAATTGAGTAACAATTAAACTTATATTGTGGTTTCAATGATATGTGATTTAAACCAGCACCAATTGATAAATAACGAATTAAATAGATAAATTCGACAGTAAAATAAATCAAACTGGTCTACAAAAAATGCCTCGACCTTGATTCAAGATAGCCCCGAGGTTAGTTAATAAGAACGGCAGATGATGGAACAAGCAATGATGAACAATAAGTAAGATAAAGAAAGCAGCGTATATGTATATTTTTTATCAGTGAATCATTATGGCTTACAAGTGATTGGAACTCCTCTTTATATAGTAGAGGAAACCTAATTATGGTACAATTCTAATAACGGAAATAGACCTTATGATTGGCACTAATAACTGCCTTGATTTGATCTGTTCCGGGATTTTCGCCATGATACTCGACCGATTGCTGACATCTCGCCATTCTATTATTACGCCTTACTCGAAGTCAGTCATGCTTGATCTAGATCGTTGATGGCCTCGATTTCAATGAACACTTCAGTCTCCAGGCTTGACGTTCTATCTTCGAGCTCGAGCCCGATCTATTACGAGGTTATCCTCGAGGCAACTCCCTTGCCACCGAAATCGGGTATGCCCTATATCGACCGTATACACATATCTTATGAATCAATATATATATATATGTAGCTCCGCCTTTCAGGTATCTTTGATTTTCAACAGTGCATCAACCAAAATTCCTGGACCACTTTGTGTGGTTCCAAACCTGCCAATTCCGTTAGAGGCAATGAAGCAACAGATCAGGAAGACACCTGAAGAGCGAATCGCTATATATATGATAAAAAGACTAGAGGATAGGATTAGGCAATTACTGAGAGTATGTTTTTACTATTTAGCTTTGTAGATCTGTATACCTACCCCAATTCTCCTTTTCTTTTTTTTTTGATCCATTCTATTAGGATTGAGAGCTAGAATTTGATTATTGTAATCACTTTTTGCTGGAATTAATATATAGTTCGTACCAGTATATAAACTCATCATCTCTTTCTTTAATTTCTTTTATCTTCGCTTTCTTTGAATTTACGACTTCAAAAGGAGATTAAGACTTTTTAAGTGAATTCTAGATGAAATTGTTAAGAGAACGGTTTTATATTTAAATAATTGCTTAGTATTTGACTTAATTCAAATATGATATCAATATAAATAATCAGTTACCTAATATATTAAATGTCTCTAAACGAATGTTAATTTATATATTGGAAGTATTAAACCAGAATAACAATTGAAGTAATCTTTTGACAACCAAAATGAACATCACTACGAACATGTTGAATAGGAGACATTGAGATAGGCGAGTGAGTGTCTTCTTCTTCTTTTTCAATGTCTAATATGCAAGGAAAGGGCCGAGTGGATTCAACAATGTATATAAAATTCAAGATCGACCAAGGATGAGATAATGCAGGAAGTGCAGGTGGAATTTAAGTGTTGCATTAAAAAAAATAGAAGACCAAATCATGAGAGGATCATTAGAGAGATTAAGGGTTGTTGTATGAGAAGATAAGAGTTAATTGAGACAGGAGATGTTTGCAGAATAGGTGGCCATATATAAAGTGTGAGCGAAGAAGGAAGTTTAAAGGGACTAGCTAGAACGGGATTTAGGTAAGGTAATGAATGAGAGAATATGAGTAAGGAAAGGAACCTAATTAAATAAAAAATTATCTAGAGATAATTGTTGGAGCCGATGATGTACAGATCTGTTAATCAGATTTGTATACTTAACAAATATGGGCCAGTCGGAGTTTGGGCCTAACTTGGTTCCTCAATGCATTTTGCATTGGGCCTAATTGCCCACAGCCCACTTCTGGATATGTTACTCACATAGTGCATAGCACATGTAAATGTGTATTTTAATTATTTGCTTCATCCATGTACAACTTTATACATGTAATTTAATTATTTGCTCCATTCATGTATTTGTTTTAGGTACAACTTTGTACTAACTAATAGGATATTGTCACTTGGCAATGTAGAATGTAGCCCTAGATTCATTCATACTTGTATATAATCCAAGGCTTGTATTGCAAAAGAAATACTGAAAATACAAGGAAGAAAATCTTCAAATTATTCTTCTCATTCTTACATGGTATCAGAGCAGGTTTGATTCTGCTATCATTTTCGCTTTCTCAGTCACAAACCAGCTTTCACTTTTCTTCTTCTCTTAAGCTTCTCAGTCACAATTGTCTTAAGCATGTTTGCTATGAGTTCTTCACCATAATCGGCTTAGACTCCAGCTTCTGGTACTCCCACCACCAATGTTCCCGCACCTAGAGTTACCATTGCTTCAGGAGTGATTGACTCTACTCACCCTTACTACTTTCACCCTTCTGACTATCCAGGGATGAACCTTGTATCCTCATCTTTTGATTGAAAAAGATATGGAGGTTGGAGAAGGGTAGTTATCATTGCCTTGTCTGCAAAGAACAAGTTGGGGTTTATTGATGGTTTTCTTATCTTCCCAAAAACTGATTCTGCAATCCAGCAAGCCTGGGCAAGATGTAATGATATGGTACTTTTATGGCTACTCAACTCCTTATCCAAAGAGATAGCTGAGAGTGTTCTCTATTCATAGAGTACAAAGGATCTATGGAGTGACCTGGAAGACAGATTTGGTCAGGCAAATGGAGCAAAGTTGTTTCAATTACAAAAGGAATTAAGTTCAATAGTACAGGAAAATTCAAGTATATCAACTTACTTCACCAAAATGAAGAGCCTATGGGATGAACTAGATGCACTCAACACCTTTTCTGTTTGTGTTTGTGAGTGTGGGGCAAAAGTCAAGAGCTTGAAGGCACATCAAGATGAGAGACTACTGCAGTTCCTAATGGGACTGAATGACGTATTTATTGGGGTAAGAAGCAACATTTTATTGTCATCACCTTTGCCTTCCATTGGACATGTATACTCTTTTGTGATTCAACATGAGAAACAGAGGGAGATACATGCTACCCCTGCATACCCATGGGAATCTGCCTCATTCATTGCTACAAACCAATCAGGAAACTTCAGGAAGTTTAATGAAAACATGATGCAGAAAAAAAGTTTTGAATTTAAGAAAAATGCAGGAATTTATTCCTATTGCAAGAAGCCTGGACATAGCATAGACAAGTGCTATATGATTCATGGGTTTTCAACTGATTTCAAGTTCACAAGGCAGAAGAGGTTTCAGGTAGTTACCCAGGAAAACAATGCTTTCCTCTCAAATGAGGATAGTGAACAGGGAGCAGAAAATACTACAGGAGTTCAAAATCTCACCAAGGAAAATATGGTTGAGCTGCTGCAGCTTCTTCAGCAAATAAAAATGGGACAAAACAGTGTAAAAACCTCTGATACTGCAGCAAAAGTGATTTGTGCTTGTATGACCAATTTCTCTGAAGATATTACCTGTTTCAATCAAATCAGTAATGATTCTTGGATATTGGATAGTGGAGCAATAGAACATATGTCTTTCAACAAAGAATTTTTCACAAATTTGAAAACCTTGCCAAAACCTCTCATGGTCAAACTCCCTAACTCTTACAGAGTTAAAGTCACTCATTCAGGAACTGTGTCCCTTTTGCCTAATCTGTTTCTGCAAAAAAATATTTATATTCCATCTTTTAAATATAATCTATTGTCTGTGCACAAGTTGTGCAAACAACTCAAGCAATATATTTTATTCACTCTCTTTTCTTGTTTCCTTCTACAGGGCCCTTCAATGAAAAGCCCACTGGAGATTGGTAAAGAGAAAGGAGGCCTCTACATTCTCAGATCCAGACATAGAGCAGCAGTTTCTAAGAGTTCACCTAAGTTTAGAAGAGTTTTCATTCCAAGGAATTTTGTTTCCAATCATGGTTTACATTCATGTTTTAGTTTTTCTGATTCAATTGTAAAGGAAAAGCTGTGGTACTACAGATTAGGTCATATGCCCCTTAGCAATATGAAAAATGTTTCATCAGTTTCTATATCCTAGTGTTCCAAATTCTCCACTCCATGTGTTATTTGTCCTATGGCAAGGCAGTCCAAACTTCCTTTTCCTTCTAGTTCTATTTCTACCAAGAAAGTATTTGAATTAATTCATGTGGATACCTGGTGACCATACAATAAAGCTACATATGATGGATTTAAGTATTTTCTTATAATTATTGATGATTTCAGTAGGAGCACATGGACCTACCTATTAACCAACAAATCCAATGCATTCACTATTCTGAAAACCTTTCTAGCTATGGTAGAAAGGCAGTTTAACATCAAGGTAAAGAATATAAGGTCAGACAATGCTTTTGAATTGAGAAATGGAAACATTCAATCAGAAGTTTTTCAATCACAAGGTATTGTTCATCAAACCACTTGTGTGTACATACCACAACAAAATAGAGTTGTGGAGAGAAAGCACAAGCATCTTTTAGAGACATCCAGAGCCTTGTTATACCAATCACTCCTACCTATATCATACTAGGGTGACTGCCTTCTTACAGCAACCTATTTGATCAACAGATTTCCAACAACTGTCTTAAAGATTAAGACTCCATATGAAGTTCTTTTTACAAGCAAGTCAAGCTACTCAAACCTTAGATGCTTTGGATGTTTATGTTTTGCTTCTACTCTCTCAAATCATAGAACTAAGTTTGAACCAAAAGATACACCTTGTGTGTTCTTAGGTTATCCTTATGGAAAAAAGGGTTACAAAGTGTTGAACCTCAAGAATTTGAAACCCTTCATTTCTAGAGATGTTGTATTTCACGAAGAATTATTTCCATTTGCTTCTATTAAGTCTAATTCTTATTCTGCTATTTCTTTACCCATTGCTAAAGTTACTCTAAGTAATCAGACTCCTGAAAATACACCTTTTGCTAGTAGATCTGACACTGAAGCTTCCCAAAGGCCCACTGAATCATCAATTGATTTATGTTCTTCTCCCATTCTTCAATTCATCCTATCACATCTATTCCCTCTATCTCTTCTTCTAGGTTCTCTCCAGATTCTCCAGTATCATCTAGTCATCTACGTACATCTGCACCAGTCTTTCCTTCTTTAGATTCTAATCCTATAATGGATGGTCTTATTAGGAAGTCTACCAGACCACACACTACTCCATCTTATCTCAAGGATTATATCTGTAATGCACTCCAACTCACAAATGTTAGAAACTCTTGCTTTCTCACACCTGTTACACCTACTTGTATATCTTTCAGCGAACTATCCTCTACTAATCAACATATTCTAAACACATTGTCCAATATACAAGAACCTACCAACTATTTACAAGCAACACATTACCCAGGATGGCAAGAAGCAATGGACAAAGAGATTGAGGTACTTGAACTTAATAAGACTTTGGAAGTGGTTCAATTACCACCTGGAGGAAGGCTTTACCATGCAAATGGGTGTATGAAGTTAAACAACATTCAGATGGCAATATAGAAAGACTAAAGGCAAGATTGGTCATTAGAGGAGACATACAAAAAGAGGGGATAGACTTCAATGAAACTTTTTCACCTGTGGTGAAGATGACTACAATTAGATGCATACTGGCTACTGCAGTAAAGAAAGGATGGGGTCTATACCAGCTCGATGTGAATAACGATTTCCTACATGAAGATATAAATGAAGAAGTGTCCATGAAATTCCCACCTGGGGTTGTACCTCCTTCACCTACTCATGCTTGTAAGTTAAAGAAATCGATTTATGGGCTATGACAAGCATCTCGACGGTGGTATGCTAAACTTACAACTGCTTTGAACTTTAAGGGATTCACTCACTCATTAAACGATTATTCCTTGTTCTTTAAAAAATCAGATTCTTCCATTTCTATAGTGGTAGTCTATGTGGATGACATACTCTTGATAGCGAATGACAATGCAGAATTACATGCGTTGAAAGAATTTCTCAATCAAGAATTTAAAATAAAAGATCTCGGGGACTCATTTGTTTCTAGGCATGGAAGTTATCCGAGAAACAGATAGACTCATCCTTTCTCAATACAAATTCACTTTAGACCTTCTCCAAGAATTTGATTTCCTCCATTTGTCACATGTTTCTTCTCCACTTGACTCATCTACTCGTTTGTCTACTCACATAGGGGAACCAATCGAGGATCCCACCTTGTATCGTCATCTCCCGAGGTACCGCCTAGTAGTCCCAAAGTAAATATGCAAGACAGGGGGATCTCCCGAGGTACCCCCTCGTAGTCCCAAAGTAAATATTCAACAACAACAATGCCCCCAGGCTATCACAAGTTATCACAATTTAATTCTCGCCACTTGCGCAATAATAATGTAAATGCCTGCCTTGTCTCGCCGCACGCGTATAATAATATTTCCACCTTGTCTCGCCACATGCGCAAACCCACCCATCCACCCA
>AWOL01S0004757.1:0-16148 GCA_000715115.1 Nicotiana otophora | reverse complement strand
CCTCCCACACACACACACATATATATATATACACATACATCCCGCCTCGTCATGCCGCATGTGCATAAATCAATAGTAATAATAGCACGGCAGAAACCTCGTGCAAACACCCGAACAAAACTTCCCAACAATATATCGTGCCAATATCACATCTCATAAATTGTACCTCAAGTGCTCAAATATTACAACATATCACAGATTTGCACATCAAGTGCTCAGGTATTACAATTTATCACAGATTGCACATCAAGTGCTCAAATATTATAATTTATCACAGATTGCACATCAAGTGTTCAAATATTACAACTTGCCATAAAAATCAACAATACATTATTTTTCACAATCAGGAGCCCATGGCTCGACCATAATGTGCACAAAATCTTAACAAATATATCCGGAAGTGAACAACTCAACAAAATAATATTTCACATAAAAATCAAGGTGAAAATCATACCAAATCATCATATAAAAATAAATCTAACAAAACAAGGATTTAGGCAAGACAAATCAAAGGATTTAATAAGTGCCAATAATTTCCAATTTAATACATAAGGGCGTCTAAGGATTTTAACCAATGTAATTTGCACATATAAACCAAGTACGTACTCGTCACCTCACGTACATGGTTTTTAATTACACAAATTGCACATAAGAATCAATGCCTAAGGGAAATTTCCCCCACTCAAGGTTAGGCAAGACACTTACCTTTTTTGAAGTTAGGCCGATATTCCGAAATAGCCTTCTTGCTTGAATTGACATCCGGACAGCTCAAATCTATCCAAATTAATTGTGTAACTTCATTAACATTTATCGAAAATAATTCCGGATAATAAAACGCCAACTTAAAATTTTATTCTAAAAAGTCAGAGCGGGGCCCGCCCCTCGGAACCCGACAAAATTTTTACGAAATACGAACACCATTCCGATACGAGTTCAACCATACCAAAATATCAAATTCTGATAATGGATCGCCTTTCAAATCTTAAATTAAAGTCTAGAGGATTTCTACCTTTTTCAACTCAATTCACTAATTTAGTGATAAAAATAACAATAGATTCATGTAATTTAACCAAAATCAAATTAGAAATTCTTACCCCAATGTTTTCCTTGAAAAACTCTCGAAACATCGCCTCACTCGAGCTTCCTTGGTAAAAAACTGGAAGAATGGGATGAATTTGTACTTTATTCTGCTGCCTAGGGATATGTTCTTCGCGTTCGCGACCCTCCCCTCACGTTGTGCAACAGAGATTTCCAAACTCTTTCCAGACAGCCTGTAGTGTATCCACCATAACCTTTTGTACATAACTCCAAATAACAAATGGTTTACCTTTCTAAAAACTAGACACAAGGGCTACAACTATTATTTTTGGATCATCTCCAAATTCCTTATAAATTGCGAGATATGAGTCTTCAAAGTCAGACGACGGACAACAGAAATTTCTTCTTCGCGAATGCGAAGAACAAAGTCCCAACAGCAAAATCCTTTTTCGGAACGTGAGAAGCTCCTCGCGAACGCGAAGAACAACACCAGAACCAGCAACTAGCGCATCAAAACACCCAAACTTGGTCCGGAACCACCTCGAATCAAACCCGAAACCTCCGGGACCCTGTCCAATCGTACCAACCAGTCCCAATATATAACACGAACCTGCTCGAGGCCTCAAATCACATCAAACAATATCAAAACCACGAATCACACACCAATTCAAGCTTTATGAACTTTAGAACTTCAAACTTCTACATTCGACGCCGAAACCTATCAAATCAAATCCGATTGACCTCGAATTTTGCACGTAAGTCATAATTGACATTACGGACTTACTCCCACTTCCGGAATCAGAATCCGACCCCAATATCAAAAAGTCCACTCCCCGATCAAACTTCCCGAAAATTCAATTTTCGCCATTTCAAGCCAAATCCCACTACGGACTTCTAAATAATTTTCCGGACACGCTCCTACGTCCAAAATCCCCATATGGAGCTATTGGAATTATCAGAATTCGAATCCGATGTCGTTTACACATAAGTCAAATCTTCGGTCAACTCTTTTCATTTAAGCTTCTAAATAGGAATTGTTCTTTCAATTTAATTCTGAATCTTCTGAAAATTAAATTTGACCGCACCCACGAGTCATAATACATATTACGAAATTGCTCGGGACCTTAAGTAGCTGAATGGGGCATGGATTCTTAAAATGACAAGTCGGGTCGTTACAGGGCCCCACAATTTGTGTTACATTATATTATCTGATACAAATTAAATGTGGTGATTAGTTTAAAATCTGTTATCAAGTTAAATTTTTTTTTTTTTCAAATTGTATTTGGATATAAACTTCACTTAATGAGAAATATTTTTCAAACGAAATATTAATTTAAAATTCTATTTCATTCTTCGAAGTATAAATAACAAACCAAAAATTAACACATATGTTATTCTTCAAATAATATTTTAAGTTGAAGTTGAAATATTACATGTCCAAATTAACCGAGCTTTTAGATATTATTTTGCAATTTCAAGTAAATATTGTCCAAATGCATACTATAAGTTACAATGTTTGATCAGGACATATTTTTATAAAAATTTATATTATGAGAACTTCTTAAACTCAAATATTTATAATGGTTCGTGATTATCAATCTTATGTCTGTATATACTTTTAAGTCTAACCAAATTTAATAGTTAGGAAGATACACAAATATGACCCCTAAAAATTTTACTATACAATACAGCATCGGATATGATGGAAAAGAAGGAGCTTTTCCTTTTTTACATATTTTAGTTTTCAAGATTTTTCTTGTTTTCTTTAGTTACTCTAAAAGTTATATAGAACGTGAATTTCTTATATGATGCAACTTTCTAGCCTTCATTGATTTTTCATTCAGTAGTGATCTTTAGTTTTAGTATTTCTTTTTCCAAGCTTGTTTCATCTCTGAAATTTTTTAACAGTCTCATTCGCTGACACTTTATTAATATTTGGTGATACTTCTATGCCATTTCTAAATAGTACTTAAGTGATCTCTTTATGATTTTATTCATGAAGTTCCAATGATAATCACATTGACATCGAATAAAAGGTTTAGCTAACATTAATGATTTTGCCATGATATAGCACTTCTTAAGTGCATCGTTGATATTAATGTTGAAGTTAAAGGAAGAGTGCCAACTGTAACGACCCGGCCGGTCGTTTCGAGAGTTATAGCTCCGTTTTTTCTATTTCTACTTCTTTTTGTGTTATTCAGCTATATTATGTTATATCGGGTTAATTGGTTCGGGACCGGAGTGGTTTCAGAGTGAATTGAGACACTTAGTCTCTTAAGTAGAAACTTAAATTGAAAAAGTCAACCGGATGTTGACTTATATGTAAACGATCAAGGATTTGAATTTTTATCATTTTGTTAGCTCCGTTAGGTAATTTTGGACTTAGGAGTGCGTTCGGAATGTGATTTGGAGGTCTGTGGTAGAATTAGGCTTGAATTGGCGAAATTGAAAGTTGGCGATTTCGGTCGGCAGTGAAAAATTTGATATCAGATTCGGAATAAAATTTCGAAAGTTGGAGTAGGTTCGTAGTATCATTTGTGATGTGTGTCCAAACTTTGAGGCCATTCGGACGTGGTTTAGTAGGTTTCGGCATCGGTTGTGAAATTTGAAAGTTTAGAAGTTCTTAGGCTTGAATCCGGGGGTAATTTGCTGTTTTGAAGTTGTTTTGAGTGATTCGAAGATTCGACTAAGTTCGTATGAGGTTGGTTGAGGTCCCGGGGGCCTCGGGTGAGTTTCGGATGGTTAACGGTTAGTTTTTGGACTTTGCAAAATGGCTGATATGCTGATATGAACTTTCTGGTTTCCTTATACGCGATCGCGTGGGTAGGTCTGCGATCGCGTAGGCTTATTTGGGGCAGAGGTGAGTTGTTCTCTGTGATCGCAGTGTTTGGGACGCGATCGCGTAAGTGTGTGAAGTTGTGCTTCGCGAACGCGTGGCCAGTGTCGCGTTCGCGTAGGGGTATCGAGCTGGTGAAGATGTGAGGTGATTGCTCTACGCGATCGCGTGAGGTAGGATGCGATCGCGTAGGTTTGAGCAGTTAATGTATCGCGTTCGCGTGAAGTGTTACGCATTCGGGTAGAGTAAATCAATGGGGGGAGGGCGAAGTTGTTCTTCGCGATCGCGAGGACTTTTCCGCGATCGCGATTAAGGAAAATCTGGGCAGCAGTGTTAAATTCCAAAATCGAGGGTTTGGACTCATTTTTTATATTTTGACCTAGATACTACGGATTTAGGTAATTTTTGAAGGGATTTTCAGGGAGTTGATTGGGGTAAATATTTCTCACTTTATTTTTGTTAAATTCCGTGATTATATCCTGATTTTTATCATCTAAATTATGATTTGGGGCGAAGATTGGGGAAAAGTGGAAGAGTTTCTAAGATGGAATTTTGAGGTTTTGAAGGGGATTTTGTTCTCGGATTTTAATAAATTTCGTATGTATGGACTCGTGAGTGGACGAGCTTCCTAGTTTTGTAATTTTTTGTCGGATTTTGAGACGTGGGCCCGGGGGGGAGGTTGAGCCAATTTCGGATTTTGGGCTAATTTGATAGTTTTTCTTGTGGAATTCATTCCATTAGCGTATATTTATGGTATTGTACTGATTGTGAATAGATTTGGAGCATTTAAAAGCCGAGTCCAGAGGCAAGAGCATTGTGGGGTAGAGATTTGACCGGTTTGAGGTAAGTAACGATTGTAAATCTAGTCCTGAGGGTATGAAAACCCGAATTTCGTATCATTCTACTATTTTGAGGTGACACACATGCTAGGTGACGGGCGTGTGGGAGTGCACTGTTGGGGATTGTGACTTGGTCCATCCCGTAGCAACTGTAAAGTTACATATTTTGTTTAAACTATATGATACTTATATGTTTTAGAAAGAGTTTCTGTAAATTGGGCGGAATGTCATGTTTGGGCCTTGTGCCAATGCTGTTTGAACCCTTAAGGGCCTTTTCTTATTATTCTCTCACTGTTTTAGATTGAAAATCTATACTCAGTCACGGTTATACTCGTTTACTGCATAACTCAGTTTTATTACTCTATTTTAATGCATATAAATATTGTTTTGTGTTGAATGCTATGTTTTTACTGAAATGCCCGAGTGTCTTGAGAGGTTTATGACTAAGTGAGGCCGAGGGCCTGATTTGTGAGGATATTTATGGGATCGGGCTGCACGTCGCAGCATGTTCGTTATAGGCTGAGGGCCTGAGTGATTTATGCCATGATTTGGCTTGATATAGTGCTTGATCTGAAGGATCCCCTCCGGAGTCTATACACACCCCCAGTGAGCGCAGGTACATACTGAGTGCGAGTGCGAGTACCGAGTGCCAAGTGTTGAGTGACTGTGAGGCATGAGTTATTGTGAGGTATGCCCGAGTGGCAAGAGTGACTGTGAGGTATGTCCGAGTGGCAAGAGTGATTGTGAGGTATGCCCGAGTGGCATGAGTGACTGTGAGGTTTTCCCGAGGGGCTGTATATGAGTGATGATTTGCCCGAGGGGCTGTTTATGATTTCATCATTTTTTCTCACCTGTGCATTTTTCCTCTGTTTGAAAACTGTTGAAAAATATCCTTAAATGATGTTTACTGGAACTATGTTTAAACGAGATGTTTTGATTCAAATCCTGATTTTAAAAGCATGTGGTATCTTACTGAGATTTCATAATATGAACGTTATATGCTTTATTACTCGTCACTACTGCTCACTCTTAATTTATTATTGTTACTTACTGAGTTGGCGTACTCACGTTACTTCATGCACCTTGTGTGTAGATCCAGGTGTAGCTGGACATGGTAGTGGTTGTTGATTATTTTGGTTGCAGATTTTTCTCGGAGATAGCAAGGTAGCTGCTTGGCGATCGCAGCCCCTGCTCTTCTCCCTCCTATCTTTCTTTATTTGTATTTAGCTAATTTCCAGGATGAGTTAGCCTTGACATTGTTAGACAGATTATAGTAGATGCTCATGACTAGTGACACCCCGATGTCGGGCTTTTCTTTCCCGTATTTTTGTTTTGATTTGAACTCCTTTACGAAGGTTTTTACGCTAAATAGCCTTGAAATTATCCTTGAAATTAAAATATCGGTTGGTTTTGGAATGAGTCGGCTTGCCTAGTACCACGATAGGCGCTATCACGACAGGTTAGGTATTTGGGTCGTGACAAGTAAGTATCAGAGCCTAGGTTACATAGGTCTCACGAGTCATGAGCAGGTTTGGTAGAGTCTTGTGGATCGGTATGGAGACGTCTGTACTTATCTTCGAGAGGCTGCAAAACCTTTAGGAAGATTCCACATTCTTGAATTCTTGGCATGCGAATCTGTTGATTTTAGTAACTAAACATTTGTTGTTTCATTCTTTCACAGATTGTGAGGACTCGTACTACCGGTCAGGAGGGCCGGCCACCAGTACCACCATCCAGGGCCGCGAGAGGCCGAGGCCGCGGTAGAGGCTATGGTAGGGGCAGAGGTGCAGCCCGTACCGCAGTTGGGGCAGTACCTATAGATCCACCAGTTATCCCGGATCAGGACCAAATTCCAGTTGTTGATGCATCAGCTCAGGCACCACATGTGCCTATTGTGATTTCAGTCCTTCAGGAGGCCCTAGCTCAGATTATGACAGCGTGTACTGGCCTTTCTCAGGCGGTCTCTATCTCAACTGCCGCAGCCACTTCTCAAGCCGGGGGAGGCACAGGCACTCAGACTCCCGTTGCTTACACACCCGAGCAGGTTGTTTAGAGACTCCAGACATCGGGGGCACCACCAGCCCAGACGGTTGCAGTTGCTCAGGATTATGTGGTTCCTGCTATGCCTGAGGATGATCAGCATAGGTTGGAGAGGTTTGGGAGAATACAGCCACCACCTTTCAGTGGCTCAGAGAGAGAGGATACTCAGACGTTTTGGAAAGGTGTCAGAGGATACTCCGTACTGCTGGTATTCTGGAGACTTGTAGGGTCTCCTTCACTACTTTTTAGTTTTTTGGGGCTGCACTCAGATGATGGGAGACTTACGAGAGGCGTAGGACTTTTGGCGCAGCACCCCTTACTTGGTATCAGTTCTCCGTGGTCTTTTTAGAGAAGTTCGTGCCTCGACCCCGTAGAGAGGAGCTGCGCAGATAGTTTGAGCGGCTTCGCTAGGGTGATATATCTGTGACACAGTATGAGATGTGGTTCTTTGAGTTGGCCCATCATGCTATCTGGTTGGTTCCCACGGACAGGCAGAGGATCATGCGGTTTATTGATGGTCTCACTTATCAGCTACAGTTGCTCATAACCAGAGAGAGGGTTTTGGGTACTACGTTTGATGAGGTTGTCGACATTGCTTGGCAGTTTGAGATGGTTCACGGTCAGGAAAGGGTTGAGAGGGAGGCCAAGAGGTCTCGTGGTCAGGGTGAATTCAGCAGTGCTCCTTTTGGGGGTCAGTTCCAGCACAGTAGAGGTCGTCATTTCAGACAGGCTCAGTCAGCTCGGCCATTTCACCATGGTGCATCATCTGTCCATGGTTCTCACAGTTCTCATCAGGGCCACTCATCACTTAGTGCCCTTCCAACTCAGAGTTCGTCCCGTGCTCCACCTGTTCAGGGCTCTTCCATGCCAGGTTCTTCTACCAGTTATCCCGATGTTAGGGGTTCCCTTCAGTTCCCGCCACCAGCACCAGGGAGTTGTTTTAAGTGTGGGGAGTTTGGGCATATGTGGAGGCATTGTCCTCGTCGTCATGGAGGTCTATATCAACAGAGGAGTCAGCCTCCGACTTCAGCACCAGTTACCTCACCACCCGCCCAGTCAGCTCGGGGTGGAGGTCAGTCAGCTAGGGGTCGCCCTAGAGGGGAAGGCAGATCAGGGGGTGGCCAGGCCCGTTTCTATGCCCTCCCTGCAATACCAGACGCTATTGCTTCAGATGCTGTGATTACAAGTATTGTCTCAGTTTGTCACAGAGATGCCTTAGTATTATTTGACTTTGGTTCCACGTATCCATATATTTTCTCGTATTTTGCCCATTTTCTAGATATGCCCCATGAGTCTTTAGTTTCATCTGTTCATGTATCTACTCTTGTGGGCGATACTATTATTGTGGACCGTGTATATCGGTCATGTGTGGTGACTATTTGGGGTCTGGAAACCCAAGTGGACCTTTTGTTGCTCAGTATGGTTGACTTTGATATGATATTGGGTATGGATTGGTTATCTCCATGTCATGTTGTTCTAGATTATCACGCTAAGACGGTGACGTTGGCTATGCCGGGATTTTTGAGAGTTGAGTGGAGCGGTTCTATAGACTATGTGCCTAGTAGGGTAATTTCGTACCTGAAGGCTCAGCGTATGGTTGAGAAGGGTTGTCTATCCTATTTGGACTTTGTGAGGGATGTTAGTGCATAGACTCCTTCCATTGATTATGTTCCGGTGGTACGCGATTTTCCGAATGTGTTTCCTGCAGACCTGTCGGGCATGCCGCCTTACAAGGATATCGACTTTGGTATTGATTTAGTGCCGGGCACTCAGCTCATTCCTATTCCACCGTATCGTATGGCACCGGCGGAGTTGAATGAATTGAAAGAACAACTTCAGGAACTTCTTGATAAGGGGTTTATTCGGCCTAGTGTGTCACCTTGGGGTGCACCGGTTTTATTTGTAAGAAAAAAGGATGGTTCCATGAGAATGTGCATTGATTATAGGCAGTTGAACAAGGTCACAGTCAAGAATAAGTATCTTTTACCTCGTATTGATGATTTATTTGACCAGTTTCAGGGAGCGAGGGTGTTCTCCAAGATTGATTTGAGGTCCGGTTATCACCAGCTGAAGATTCGGGATTCGGATATTCTTAAGACAGCTTTTAGGACTCGATATGGCCATTATGAGTTCTTAGTGATGTCTTTTGGGCTGACCAATGCCCCAATAGCGTTCATGCATTTGATGAAAAGTATATTCCAACCCTATTTGGACTCATTCGTTGTTGTATTCATTGATGACATCCTGATGTACTCTCGTAGCCAGGAGGAGCACGCTCAGTATTTAAGGATTGTATTACAGAGATTGAGGGAGGAGAAGCTTTATGCAAAGTTCTTCAAGTGTGAGTTTTGGCTCAGTTCAGTAGCATTCTTGGGACACATGGTGTCCAGTGAGGGTATTCAGGTTGATCCGAAGAAGATAGAGGCGGTTCAGAGTTGGCCCAGACCGTCTTCAGCTATAGAGATTTAGAGCTTTCTCGGTTTGGTTGGTTATTACCGTCGGTTCGTTCAGGGTTTCTCGTCTATCGCATCACCCTTGACCAAACTGACCCAAAAGGGTGATCCATTCAGGTGGTCGGACAAGTGTGAGGAGAGCTTTTAGAAGCTCAAAACTGCCTTGACCACAACTCTAGTGTTAGTTCTGCCATCAGCTTTAGGTTCTTACACCATGTATTGTGATGCCTCGAGGATAGGCATTGGATGTGTTCTGATGCAGGAGGGTAGGGTGATTGCCTACACCTCGCACCAGTTGAAGACCCATGAGAAGAACTATCCTGTCCATGATCTTGACTTAGCAGCCATTGTTCACGCCTTGAAAATTTGGCGCCATTATTTGTATGGGGTTCATTGTGAGATCTATACTGATCATCAGAGTTTGAAGTATCTGTTGAAACAGAAGGATCTTAATTTGCATCAGCGGAGATTGTTGGAGCTAGGACTACGATATCACTATTTTTTACCATCCGGGGAAGGCCAATATGGTAGCCGATGCTTTGAGTTGCCGGGCAGAGAGTTTGGGAAGCTTAGCATACCTTCCAGCATCAGAGAGACCTTTGGCATTAGATGTTCAGGCCTTAGCGGGCCAGTTTGTGAGATTGGATATTTCAGAGCCTAGTCGGTTATTGGCTTGTGTGGTCTCCAGGTCTTCTCTTTATGATGACCCCCACTTGCTCGTTCTTCAGGACAGGGTTTGGAGAGGTGATGCTAGAGATGTGACTATTGGCAGTGATAGTGTGTTGAGGGTGCAGGGCCGGATATGTGTGCCTAATGTAGATGGGCTTCGGGAGTTGATTCTTGAAGAGGCCCACACCTCTTTGTACTCCATCCATCCGGGTGCCGCAAAGATGTACAAGGATTTGAGGCAGCACTATTGGTAGAGGCGTATGAAGAAGGATATAGTTGGGTTTGTGGCTCGGTGTCTCAACTGTCAGCAGGTTAAGTATGAGCATCAGAGGCCGGGTGGTTTGCTTCATAAGTTAGAGATCCCACAGTGGATGTGGGAGCGGATCACCATGGACTTCGTAGTTGGGCTTCCACGGACTTCGAGGAAGTTCGATGCTATTTGGGTTATTGTGGACCGGCTGACCAAGTTCGCACACTTCGTTCCTATTGGTACTACTTATACTTCAGAGCGGTTGGCTGAGATTTATATTCGAGAGATTGTTCGCCTGTATGGTGTCCCAGTTTTCGTCATTTCAGATAGAGGTACTCAGTTCACATCGCAGTTTTGGAGGGCCGTGAAGCGAGAGTTGGGTACATAGGTTGAGTTGAGCACAACTTTTCACCCTCAGACGGACGGGCAGTCCTAGCGCACTATTCAGATATTGGAGGACATGTTCCGTGCTTGTGTCATGACTTTGGGGGTTCATGGGACCAGTTTCTGCCACTCGCGGAGTTTGCATATAACAACAGTTATCAGTCGAGTATTCAGATAGCTCCGTACTAGGATTTATATGGGAGGAGGTGTAAATATCTGGTAGGATGGTTTGTGCTAGGTGAGGCTAGGCTCTTAGGTACAGACTTGGTCCAGGATGCATTAGATAAGGTGAAATTGATTCAGGAGCGGCTTCGCACAGCGCAGTTTAGGTAGAAGAGCTACGCGGACAGGAAGGTCCGTGATGTGTCTTTTATGGTTGGGGAGAAGGTTTTGCTGAAGGTATCACCCATGAAGGGTGTTATGAGGTTTGGGAAGAGGGGCAAGTTGAGCCCCCGGTTCATTGGGCCTTTTGAGGTGCTTCAGAGAATAGGGGAGGTGGCTTATAAGCTTGTCTTGCCACCCAGATTGTCGAGTGGGCATCCAGTGTTTCATGTTTCCATGCTCTGGAAGTATGTTGGTGATTCGTCCCATGTTTTGGACTTCAGCACGGTTCAGTTGAGGGTGATATGACTTATGATGTGGAGCCGGTGGCCATTTTGGATCGGCAAATTCGGAAGTTGAGGTCAAAAGATATAGCTTCGGTGAAGGTGCAGTGGAGAGGTCAGCCTGTGGAGGAGGCCACCTAGGAGATCGAGCGGGAGATGCGGAGCAGATAACCACGCTTGTTCGAGACTCCAGGTATGTTTCTAGACCCCTTCGAGGACGAACGGTTGTTTAAGAGGGGGAGGATATAACGACCTGGCCGGTGATTTCGAGAGTTATAGCACCGTTTTCCCCATTTCTACTTATTTTTGTGTTATTCAGCTATATTATGTTATATCGGGTTAGTAGGTTTGAGACCGGAGTGGTTTCAGAGTGAATTGAGACACTTAGTCTCTTAAGTAGAAACTTAAGTTGGAAAAGTCAACCGAACATTGACTTATGTGTAAACAACCTCGGATTTGAATTTTGATGCTTCTGTTAGCTCCGTTAGGTGATTTTGGACTTAGGAGTGCATCCGGAATGTGATTTGGAGGTCCGTGGTAGAATTAGGCTTGAATTGGCGAAATTGAAAATTTGGCGATTTCGGTTGGCAGTGAAAAATTTGGTATCGGAGTCAGAATGGAATTCCGGAAGTTGGAGTAGGTTCGTAGTGTTATTTGTGACATGTGTGCAAAATTTGAGGTCATTCGGACGTGGTTTTGGTAGGTTTCGGCATCGATGGTGGAATTTGGATGTTTAGAAGTTCTTAGGCTTGAATCAGGGGATAATTTGGTGTTTTGATATTGTTTTGAGTGATTCGATGATTCGACTAAGTTCATTTGAGGTTTTAGGGTTGGTTGGTATGTTTAGTTGAGGTCCCGGGGGCCTCGGGTGAGTTTCAGATGTTTAACGGTTAATTTTTGGACTTTGCAAAATGGTTGATCTGCTGGTATGAATTTTTGTGGTTTCCTTATACGTGATCGTGTGGGTAGGTCCGCGATCGGGTAGGCTTATTTGGGGCAGAGGCGAGTTGTTCTCTGCGATCGCAGAGTTTGGGACGCGATCGCATAAGTGTGTGAAGTGGTGATTCGCGAACGCGTGGCCAGTGTCGCGTTCGCGTAGAGGTATCGAGCTGGTGAAGAGGTAAGGTGATTGCTCTATGTGATCGCGTGAGGTAGGATGTGATCACGTAGGTTTGAGCAGTTAGTGTATCGCGTTCGCGTGAGGTGTTACGCGTTCGCGTAGAGTAAATTTCTGGGGGGGGGGGCAAAGTTGATCTTCGCGATCACGAGGACTTTTCCGCGATCCCGATTATGTAAAATCTGGACAGCAGTGTTAAATTCCAAAATCGAGGCTTTGGACTCATTTTTCATATTTTGAGCTAGAGACCACGGATTTAGGCGATATTTGAAGGGATTTTCAGGGAGTTGATTGGGGTAAGTATTTCTCACTTGATTTTGGTTAAATTCGTGATTATATCTTGATTTTTATCATCTAAATTGTGATTTGGGGTGAAAATTGGGAAAAAGTGGAAGAGTTTCTAAAATGGAATTTTGAGGTTTTGAAAGGGATTTTGTTGTCGGATTTTAATAAATTTCGTACGTATGGAATCGTGAGTGGACGAGCTTCCTAGTTTTGTAAATTTTTGTCGGATTTTGAGACGTGGGCCCGTGAGCCAGAGTTGAGCCAATTTTGGATTTTGGGTTAATTTGATAGTTTTTCTTGTGGAATTCATTTCATTAGCGTATATTGATAGTATTGGACTGATTGTGAATAGATTTGGAGCATTTGGAGGCCGAGTCCAGAGGCAAGAGTATTGCGGGATAGAAATTTGACCGGTTTGAGGTAAGTAACGATTGTAAATCTAGTCCCGAGGGTATGAAAACCCAGATTTCGTATCATTCTACTATTTTGAGGTGACGCACATGCTAGGCGACGGGCGTGTGGGCGTTCACTGTTGGGGATTGTGACTTGTTCCGTCCCGTAGCAACTGTAAAGTTGCATATGTTGTTGAAACCATGTGATACTTATATGTTTTAGAAAGAGTTTCTGTAAATTGGGTTGAATGCCATGTTTGGGCCTTGTGCCATTGCTGTTTGGACCCTTAAGGACCTTTTCTTACTATCCTCTCACTGTTTTCGATTGAAAATCTATACCCAGTCATGGTTATACTCGTTTACTGCATAACTCAGTTTTATTACTCTATTTTGATGCATATAAATATTATTTTGGGTTGAATGCCCTGTTTTTACTGAAATGCCCGAGTAGCTTGAGAGGTTTATGACTGAATGAGGCCGAGGGCCTGATTTATGAGGATATTTATGGGATCGGGCTGCACGCCGTAGCATGTTCGATATAGGCCGAGGGCCTGAGTGATTTATGCCATGATTTGGCTTGATATAGCGCTTGGGCTGAAGGAGCCTCTCCAAAGTCTGTACACACCCCCAATGAGCACAGGTACCTACTGAGTGCGAGTGCCGAGTGCTGAGTGACTGTGAGGCATGAGTGATTGTGAGGTATGCCCGAGTGGCAAGAGTGATTGTGAGGTATGCCCGAGTGGCACGAGTGACTGTGAGGTTTGCCCAAGGAGTTGTATATGAGTGATGCTTTGCCCGAGGGGCTGTTTATGATTTCATCATTTTTGCTCACCTGTGCATTTTTCCTGTGTTTGAAAACTGTTGAAAAATATCTTTAAATGATTTTTACTGGAACTGGGTTTAAACGAGATGTTTTGATTCAAATCCTGATTTTAAAAATATTTGGTATCTTACTGAGATTTCATGATATGAACGTTATATGCTTTATTGCTCGTCACTACTGCTCACTCTTTATTTGTTGTTGTTACTTACTGAGTTGGCGTACTCACGTTACTCCCTGCACCTTGTGTGCAGATCCAGGTGTAGCTAGACACGGTAGTGGTTGTTGATTATTCTGGTTGCAGATTCTTCTCGGAGATAGCAAGGTAGCTGCTTTAGTTGTATTTAACTATTTTCCAGGCTGAGTTAGCCACATATTGTTAGACAGATTATAGTAGATGCTCATGACTAGTGACACCCCGATGTCGGACTTTTCTTTTCCGCACTTTTGTTTTGATTTGAACTCCTTTACGAAGGTTTTTACGCTAAATAGCCTTGAAAGTATCCTTGAAATGAAAATATCGGTTGGTTTTGGAATGAGTCGGCTTGCCTAGTACCACGATAGGCGCTATCACGACAGGTTAGGTATTTGGGTCGTGACACCAACGCGTCTTTCATAAACATAAAAGGCAGAATAGCCTCACAGACACGTGTATTTATTCGCGTTTGTCATCCCGGTCATTGTACTCAAAGATGTTTCATTCAGATACTTATAATTATATCAAATCAATATTTTAAACACTTTAATCGCATGTTTTCTTCAAACGCGTTGATGTGGATGCCATATCAAATTTTATTTATTATTTAAATTATTTAAAAATTATATTTTTTTTCTTTTCCATTCCACTATCCCCTTCATCACCTTCCTTCTCACTCACCATCTTTATTCTCCATAATTCACCACACATTTACCACCACCTTCAAAATACCCCCCTCCCCCCTCCTCAAACCCAATACAAAGCTCCCCATTTAACCGTCCCAATTCACGTAAGAATTACAACAGTCAATACCCAGAAACATATTGCATGAACTCTGTGTTCAACTCCAGCCCGTCCATTGTTTCCAGGGACAAAACCACCTCCAAATCAATGTTCCTCCTCATTCTCTCCCTGGAAACACTGATATCTTTCCATCAAACTTGTTCGCCCGCACACTCCGAAACGTCGATATCTTCCCATCAACAAGTTTTTGTAAGATTCCTCTATCGAAAAATAGCTCGTCCGAGATCTTTTTGTACTTTTTCTATTTTTATTCCTTGCAAAAACTTGTCTTCAGAAGCTTGGGGGAGGGGGAGGGGGAATTTAGAAAAGAATTTTCTTCATAAGCTGTTACCAATTTGGGAATCTTTTTGAATCTTGGGCGACAAGAACATTTATGGTGGATGAGAGGTGGTTAAAATGGTTGTATTGTAGTTGGATTTTGGGTTAAAATGGGAGAAAGGGTAATAACTAGAAGAAGGGAGGAGGAGAGAGAAAATGGGAAGGGGAGGTGGGAAAAACGCAAAGAGAAAGCACTTATTAACTTTTCTTTGTATTTAACTTTTTGTCTTTTTCTTTTTTATCATTTTAATTATTTTTTGGTTTAAATAATTATACTCATGCTTCATATACGCGTGAAATATACATGTTTTGTCCAGTTCAGCTGTCAAGCAGCCACATAGACCCAGTTAATGGTCAGAGGAATTTAAAATATTGATTTTGAACAACTATAAGTGTCTGGCAAAATTTTGTTGAATACAAGGAGCGGGATAACAAACGCGAATAAGTACAAATGTCTATGAGGCTATTCAGTACAACTATATGAGTCAATGTTGTATTCATTGCACTCACATGGGCTGACGTGTAACTGAGCAAAGGAATGATATTACAAAGTGACTACATAGCGCGTGAAATGAAAATTTGAAGTGGGGACTACATTTGTTGAGCGCGTGAAGATGGGTACAAATTGAGCATGCTGGGGAGAAATGAAGATGGGGTGTACTTTTCAACCATAAAATACACGTGTGCTCAAGGATATGAAACTTTAACATTAGAGAATAGCAAAAGGTTGTCAGCTCAGTAATCTGAATGGCAAGTACCGTGGTGCCCACATGGTCAGGTTGTCTAGGTGGAAATGACTATATAATCCTACTCTGAGCCACATGCATTAACAATCATAAGGACATAATAGACTATTCAAAATATGATTGCACACTAAATGACTAAATTGCCCTTGAAAGGCAAGCAGGCATGACGACCCCAACTGCCTCCCAAGCGGCTTCTATACAGTACTCCCTCCGTTTCAAATTAGATGAGGTACTTTCCTTTTTAGTCTGTTCCAAAATAAATGACACATTTCTAAATTTAGAAATGTGTCATTTATTTTGGAACAGACTAAAAAGGAAAGTACCTCATCTAATTTGAAACGGAGGGAGTACTGTAT
>AWOL01S0004755.1:55288-68923 GCA_000715115.1 Nicotiana otophora | reverse complement strand
TCATATTATTTTTTTATTTTGTAAAAGAATGACTACTGCTTCGAAAAACATTGTTGTTGAGCTCAACAAAGGGTTGAAACTCAATGGTGACAACTATGAAACCTGGAGCTTGAAAGTCCAGTATGTGCTAGAGGAGCAAGAGGCTATGGAGGCCATTAACAATGTCATGAATGAGCCTGAGGAAGGCAATACTGCTCAGCATAGGCGTGAGCGTGAAGCTAATGACAGTTGGAAGAAAAAGAACTCCATTGCTCGCATTACGTTGTTGAGCACCTTAGATGATGACATTCTAAGGGAGTTTAAGGATCACCAAAGAGCTTTGGATCTTTGGAATTCTTTGAGTAAAAGGTTTGGTACTTGTTCCGCTGCAAGGCTGCGATCCTTAACGATCAAATTTGACTCATATAAGAAACGCCCAGAACATTCAATGAAAACACATCTGAGGCAAATGCCAAATATGATTGAGGAGTTGAAAGATGATGGTCATCTGTTGACTGATGAACAACAAATTCAAGTTGCCATACGCTTTTTACCTAGTTCTTGAAATCATATGAAAATGCATTTGACCCATAATAAAATAATCACAACTCTGAAAGATGTCCGGAGACACTTTGAGTTAGAGGAGGAACGACTTGAGGCTGCAAAGCCAATAGCTGAGTTACACATGGCAACAACCTCCAAAACCAAGAGTGATTCAAAGAAAAGGAACTGGGAAAAGAAGAGAGGGCCACCTCAAGTTTAGCCTGTTAAAAGAGCAAAGACTGAAAAAAAAGCAAGAAGAGACGTCCCAAACGTGTCAAAGTTGCTAAAGTGAAATGCTATAATTGTGACAAGATGGGTCACTATGCCAGAGATTGCTCTGAGCCTCCTAGAAAGGTATTTCACGATGCTCGAATTAGTGAACTTTGTGTTTCTAGTTCTGCTTTTCTAACTGAATCTAATCCTTTGTGGATTGTAGACTCAGGAGCAACGGACCACATAGCTCGGGAATGTAGTGCCTTTGTTGAATTTCGGCGAGTTCCACATGGAGCAAAGTGGATATATGTGGGCAATAACAATAAAGTTGTTGTTGAATGGATCGGTACATGCAAGTTAGTCCTATGTGGTGGTCGAGACCTAATACTACATGATGTTCTCTTTGCACCAACAATTCGCCGGAATGTTATTTCAGTTTCAGTTTTGCATAAGTTAGGATTTGACTTGTTTTGTCATGGCAATTCTGCCAAGTTGACTTTTGGTTCAACTTTATTTGGTTTTGGTCATGTGACCGGAAGTTTAATTATTGTGTATTTGGATTATGATTCATTTAATAATAATGCTAGTTTTTCTATGTTTGTTTCTTCACATAAATATGATAGTGGTGTAAACATATGGCATGCTAGACTTGGTCATATTGGCCAACAAAGAATGCAAAGGTTAGCAAAATAAGGTGTGCTTTCCAGCATTGAACATGTGGAATTGTCCACTTGTAAAAATTGTCTAGCTAGAAAATCTGCAAGAAAACCTTTTGGTCAAGCGACTAGAGCTGAATATCCTTTGCAATTAGTCCATTCAGACATTTGTGGGCCTATGAATGTTAGGGCTAGGCATGGAGCAAGTTATTTCATCACATTTATTGATGACTTTACACGTTTTAGTTATGTCTATTTAATTTCCCACAAATCAGAAGCAATAAGTTGCTCCAAACGCTCTATGAGCTTAGTGGAAAATCAATTAGACAAGAAGATAAAAGCTCTTCAAACTGACCATGGTCGTGAATACTTATTAACTCAGTTTAATAATTTATGTGATGAAAAGTGAATAGTTCATCAGTTGACTATCCCAAATACTCCATAACAAAATGGTGTTGCGGAGAGAAGAAATAGAACGCTCCTAGAAATGGTTAGATCAATGATGGCACAAGCTAACCTTCCAATTAGTTACTGGGGTGATGCGTTGCTTACTACCACCTTTGTACTTAACCGAGTGCCTACAAAATCAGTTACTACTACTCTATATGAGTTATGGACTGGAAGACAACCCGACCTGAGTATATTAAGACCTTGGGGTTGTGCTGCCTATACACATGATTCCTCTCACAAATATGGCAAATTGGGCCCGAGGGAAAAGAAAAGTATCTTTATAAGATACTTTGAAACCTCAAAGGGTTATGTGTTTATAGGTCAGCAAGACAGTGGGAGTGTAACTGAGTTTGAATCACGAGATATCACATTCTTAGAGGATGAGTTCCCTAAGAAAGGAGAGGTAGGTCAAGACCTAACCTTATTTGAGATAATGGATCAAGAAGTACAAGGATCACTTCATTCGAGTGGGAGAATTTTAGCAGATGATGAATTAGTTTCTCATCAAAGACCTCTTCCATCATCAGATGCAAATAAAAGTGATCCTTCTACATTTAGTGGAAGTGACCCAATAGATCTTGTTCCAAGCGGGAGCGAGATGGTCACAGATCTTGTTCTAAGTAGGAGCAGGGTGAATGATCTTGATCCGAGTAGGAGCAACATTTTTCCAAATGGGAACAATGATGAATCAAAAATAAGATGTGGTTCTCGTAAAAAGATTCCCCGCCGACAATTTAATGTTGAAGGCGGCCAACTATTTATGATGCTCCTACAAGAAGAAAACGAGCCTAAAAATGTAAAAAAAGGCTCTCTCATGCCCTTCTAAGGATAAATGGACAAAAGCAATGGAAGAGGAATTGGAGTCTATGAGAGTCAACAAAGTTTGGGAACTAGTTGACCTCCCTGAAGGACACAAAGCAATTGGGAGAAAATGGGTTCTCAAAATTAAGCTCAAGGCTGATGGCACAGTTGAGAGCTATAAGGCTCAACTGGTGGCAAAAGGGTATACAGAGTAGAAAGGAATAGACTACGAAGAGACTTTCTCGCCTGCTATATGATTTACCTCAGTTCCCCTGGTTCTAGCTATTATTGCAAACTTGGATCTTGAATTACATCAGATGGATGTAAAGACTGCCTTTCTCAATGGAGAACTAGATGAAGAAATCTATATGGAACAACGTGAGTGTTTCGTTAAAAAAGGCCACGAACAAAAGGTTTGTAGACTTTTGAAGTCTATTTATGGCCTCAAACAATCTTCAAGGCAGTGGTATATACGCTTTAAGAATGTTCTTGTATCCAATGGTTTTACCATGATGGATGAAGACCATTACATTTATACCAAGAGATCAAGAAACAAGCTTGTGATTTTAACAATGTATGTAGATGACATACTTATAGCTGTAAATGATAAGGAGTTTATAACCGAGATAAAGTCATGGTTATCATCTCAATTTGAGATGAAAGATATGGGTGAAGCTACATATATTCTTGGAGTTAAGATTTCAAGAGATCGTCCAAAGAAACTATTGTATCTCTCATAAGAGAATTACATTAGAAAAGTTCTTGAACGATTCAATATGCAAAATAGTAGCCTAGTTGAAACTCCTATCAGTAAAGGCCATACCTTGGGAAGTCAAATGTGTCCTAAGACTCTTGAAGAGATAGAAAGAATGAGTCGAGTTCCTTATAGGAGCACAGTCGGAAGTCTAATGTATGTTATGGTGTGCACTAGACCTGATATCTGTTAAGCAGTTGGCTTGGTAAAGATATCAAACCGACCCAGGTTTAGCACATTGGCAAGCAGTAAAGAGGATCATGAGATATATGAAGGGAACTGCTGATTATGCCCTTTGTTATCAAGGCGGCAAGGATCTGGGATTAGTAGGATACAGTGATGCTGATCATGGAGGAGATCTAGACGAGAGGAAGTCTACCTCAGGATATGTTTTCTTACTCAGTGATGGCGCCATATCATGGAGCAGTAAGAAATAATCATGTGTATCACTATCTACGATGGAAGCCGAATACGTGGCTCTCGCATCAGCAGCACAAGAAGCAATTTGGTTGAAAAAGTTCTTGGAGCACTTGTGGATATCACTGAAAATACTGAGCCAGTATTAATCTACTGTGACAGTGAGCCTACAATATCCTCCACCAAGGACCCAAAGTTTCATTGTAAAACCAAACATATAGATATCAAGTATAACTATGCGAGAGACATGGTTAGATGCAAGGTAGTGAATCTGAAGTATGTGTCTACAAAAGATATGTTAGCAGATCCATTGACCAAGCCTTTGTCTAGAGATGTATTTGTGAGACACACTAGGTCTCAAGGCTTGCGTAGACTCTGAGATACTTTATTTTGTTATTTGTTTTCTCGTGTTCACAAAACTGATGTTCTCTGATTATCAATAAAGTTGATTTACATACATACATATTTTTAATGCTGAATGTTATATGCATTCTTTATTTTTAGTTTTTTTTTACTAGTATGTCGGGTAGACAAGAGGTTGGCCTTCTCACACATGCAACCGCCTCCTTATCTTAGTGACGTGAGGAGCTGAGACATAATTTTAAGCAAAATTATCATAAGGGTAATTTGAGAGCTATTCGCTCAAAATCAGAATGTCGCTTAAACAATGACATAAGGTCATTAGGGTGAAAAACGTTCACCAAGTCTACTTTGTGAGCCAGATGTGAGTTAAATATGATTTTGTAGATCAAGGAACTCAAATTTAGATACTTATGGTGTCTAAATATAGTTTGTATAGCATTCCTTTATGAGATAAAGACATACGCTCCTTGGGAAAAGGGAGAAAATATTGTAGCACACGTTTCATACCATGTGTGCTAATATCGACCAATTGGGTTAACATAAGTCCATTCTCAACTTATTATTGTGTGAGACCCAGAGCCTTTATGATGGATCAAGACTTTGTACCCTCAGAGACTCCAATCAGATACTTGAGATTTAGTGTGATGTTAGCTATCTTAGTGTGTTTCCAAAAGACCATGAACACAAATTCGGTCTAGTGGAGCATATCTAGAAAAGCAGTCAAACTAATGTTAAAGGGATCGTGAGAAGAGGAAGATCATTGATGCAATTTCATTTATTTGTATTCACTAGTGCACCATTTATAACTTATGAGTTATGATTGTGAATACAAGAAATAATGATATATGAGATTTTGAGACTATATCAAATGTGATTTATATGATCTAGAGTACAGCATACTTTATGATCTACTTGCAGATTTGCGCTCAACGAGAGGCTATATACTCCTAACATATGTATAGCACTTAGCTCTCACAGTATACTGGTCGCACGGTCCACTTCCTCGTATGAATGATTGAGGAGATGAGTTAAGAATATGTTTCTCAAACTAGATGAGCACTCCCATTATGTGTGAGTGAGAGATGAAGGAAATATTGGGTCCACCCATAAGGGGTGCTCTAAGACCCAATAGGGTTATTAGTTAACCCTAATATTCCTTATATAAGTACACTTAGTGTGTACACAAAAATAAGACTCTAAGCAGTATTTTTTCACGCGCTCTTTCTCTCTCTCAATCCAAACAAGGGTTTAGACTGTGAAATTGAGAGTTGCTCCAACAAACCGTGACAACCATCGCCGGCCAGTAATTCCAACCGCGGTTCAATCCGTTTAAGCTTCCGCTTTACGAAGAACAAGTAAGTTCTCGTTTTACGATTTACAAACTAATCTAATGTGTTTAGATTAACGTGTTCCTTCAGAGTGTCAACACCATATTCTAAATTATGAGGTTATTTGTTACTAGCTCTTTATCTAATACCAATTTAATTTCTGCAAAACACATTAGAAGAATTAGTTAAAATGACATATTTCATAAACTATTTGTATTATGAAAGCCATGGCGTTTATTCATTTTTTAAATTGAAACCATGATTTTGAATCATAGGAGAAAAGGGCATAAAATTTATTAAAACACATACTATTATAAATTAAGTGGAAAGATAAAAATTCTATATGAGTTCATACAGGCAATAATTCTCATACTTGAAACAATTTACCTGTGCATGCTTTAGATTGGAAAGTGTATAAACCCATGAGGCATGTAACTATTGAGCTATTGCTTTCATAATTCAAAAAAATGTCTTCACCAAAAGAAAAAAAGGGAGAAAGAAAAGAAGCACCCTAAACTGAAAAATAGCAATTCTTGGGAGATCAAAATTAAAAATAAAGGAATTATTTGTCACCATCAAATCCAAATCATCAACGATCCCTCACATAGCTAATTCTTACTATAAGCATTAAAGTACATATTTAAGAAATAAAGAAGCTATTGAATTTCCTTGCGATTTAGGAAGAGTTAAGTTCCGGATTAGGAGATAATTTAGGGATGAGACTGAACAAGGAGTATTTCAAAAATGATTTGCACTTCGACAAAGTGTAAGTGTAGAGTTAAAAACTATTAAGTAGAAAGCAACAGCTATGATATTATTATGAAAGAAAATGGCAAATGCTCACAGGTGCATTAGTTGGGAAGTTATGAAAATAAAGCGTAAGCATCACCAATTTAACCTAGGAAATATTACTTTGTTCACAATATTTTACTTTTTCTCAGTTGTAACATAATACATAACATGGGTTATCAATATGTAATACTTAGCATTCCAACTATACTCCTTTTCCTCGTCCGTTATGAGTTCATACAGTGACCAGGGCCGTTATGAGTTTAAAGGCACGTGCCTTAAGCCCCTAAATTTGGGGATCCGTTTTTTAAAAATAATAGGTTCATATATTTAAAAAATAATATGTAGTACTTTTTATTCAAAACTAGAGTTTCTAATATAAAAAGAAAGAAACTTTTTAGATATATAAATAAAGTAATAATTTGACTTATTGAAAAAAATAATGTTTCCAACTTTTCAGTTTTTCACGTTTTACTCCTTCATTAAAAATTTCACTCTTTTTTCCTTAATATGTCCAAGTCAATCTTTATTTTTCCCAATCTCTTCATATTTCAAATAGCCCTATATATTTTCTGTCTTTCTTTTTGATATTCTTACCTACCTTCTTTTTACAAGATTTTATTAGTTCAAGCGTTCAACAATACTTTTAAGCTTCCAATAGTTATACACTTCTATTGCTCTGTAAAATCTTATCTGAGATCAACAATATCTCAAAAAAAATTAAATGAGTTGACTATATTATCAATTGAAAATGAATTATCAGAGAAAATTGATAATAAAAAGAATCATTAACAACTTTGTATCTCAAAAAGTAAGAAGAATAAACTTCAAATAAAAATATATCTTATAATTTTTTAAAAAAAAATTAGGCCTCGTATTAAACTTTGACAATATGTCCCACATGTGTTTGAGCCGTATCTGGCATAGACTTACCAAGCAAATGTGAAACCAAAAACTACTCATTTTTTCTGCAAAAATATGCCTTAAATTCATCAATGGGAAGGGATCAATTACTTCGAAGCGGATCTGCCTAACAAATGGTGGTGCGGGTGACCTATGCTAATCCCACAAAATTTGATTTATTACATAGATAATTAATTTAATATCTATAAAAGTATTTGCTGGCCCCATAATTAAAAAATGGGTCAAAGGTGCATTAGTTGGGCATTTTCTTTGTTTCATTGTTCTCAACTAGTAAAGTGTCAATTTTTGTACTTAATTATTATTTTTTTCTCCTCTCTTTTATTTGTTTTACACGGTGGCAGCAATGTATTATTTCTTTTCAGTTTTTTAATCCCAAATATTCAATATTTCCCCCAAATCACAATCCCAATTCCAATCCCAATTCACGCCAATGAAATTTTGGAAAGAGTATTCAATTTCTGTTTACAAATTCCCCGTGAAAAAACATAAATATCCAAAATTCACAAGAATATAAACAAATCAAAAAAATCCAGAACTTAAAACTTCATTTGACGAAACCATTCATGCATTTGCATTGCTTCATCAATATTCGATGTCCAATAAGAAATCAAACATAAAAAACCAACATCCTTTGCATTAACTAAATACTTCCCAAATTAAATGAATCCCCACTAGTTGCTTCCTTGACCATTTTCAAATGCTTCTCTCACAGAAAGCTTGCTAAAAAGAGCTCTTTAATTCTTTTCCCGTTCCAGCTCCATCGTCCACTTTTCATTCATAACCTTCACTTTCTCTGCTATGGACTTATTTTCTAGGACTATGCCCATACGGCTTGCCAGCAGAAATGGTAAATAAGCCAATATTGACTTCTTCAACTGCATTTTCTGTTAGACTATGAGCTAGAACATATAGTATTAATTTAGATTGAAAATATTGTAACTCTTAAAACAATATAAGGAGATGTTTTACCTTGAGTTATGGTGCTTTTTGAACTGTTCTCGATCTGCTTCGAAATTGAAGGTACTGTTTTCTGTTAGGATATGAGATAAAATCTTAGGTAAGAAAACTATATAACCCAACATTATGAAAGTTTTCCAGTAAACATAAAATAAATACCTTGGGCTATGAGGATCTTCTACGCTTAGTGTTCCATTATGGTAGAAAGAGGACCAATGCTCATATATAAATACTACTTACTAAATTAAAAGTCATGTTTTCCCTTATCACATAGCAGTCTTAATTAAAAATCATAATAAATACAGTAAGTAATTAATGTTCGTTCAAATCAAATGGATTTAATTTCTATGCATATGAATTACTAATTAAATTTACGGAACGAGTGGCCGCTTTGACGACATTGGAATTCAAAAAAGCAATAAATCAGTGCTAAACTCGAATAGTCCCTTAAACTAGAATTTATTGTCCACGTCATTATCTTATTGTTTTTCGATTATCCAAGTCATTATTGAAGTTCCAATAAGTGATTAGATGAGACATACTACTCCCTAAACATGCTTCACATTAAAAGCAGGTAAGGTATGTAGTTATGCTCTATTTTTCTCTGACTGTCCAAGTCTTTTTTAAAGTTCCAAGAATTAAAGAGACGACTTATGCACTTGAAATGTTCACACTAGAGATTATTCAAATAAACATAACCTCGGTGAAAATCATTATTTTGTTAGATCTTGTATAAATTTTCATTTTATGCCTCTTAAATTTTGACGAGAACCGTACATTTGTTGATCTTCAAAAATTTTGAATGTTAAGGGTATAGTTGATGAGTTACAGCTTAATGGATTAATTGTGCCAGTGTTAACATGAAATCAGAAGCTGCACGATTCAATCCGAAATGGAAAGATTTGCTCTTCGACAAGGTTGAAACGTTTCTTATGTTCTACTACAAACATAGGCTTTAAAAAGTAAACTTGATATAACACAACTTTAGCAACAATTATGATACTACTATATTATGAAAGGTTTAAACATAAAATAACCCTAAACACCTTGCTCAAAGGTTTGGCAAGTTATGAAAGTGTATATCTCCGATTCGAAATACTCCGGCCGTAGATTAATAAAGAAACAGAAAAAGATCCAGAAATAAGAATTTAGTTAGACAAAACCATTCATTGATTTGCATTACTTGATCATTATAAGACCAATTACGAAACAAACACCAAAAATAAAAATAAAAACATTCACCTAGATATTCAACTACTAATTATTACTAGAAGTTTTCATGACTGCTTTCTTAACAATTTTCAAATGCTTCTGACACAGCTGCAATTTTTTTAAATATAGCTCCGCCTCTGCCAGATTCAGCTGCAACAACATCGGCTGTGTCTTTTTAATATGGAGCTGTGTTTCTTCCCGTTTTAACTGCATCCACTTATAATTCATGACCTTCAGTTTCTCTGCTCATAAACTCCTTAATGCTTCTTTGACGCACTGATCTTTTAGGACTATGTTCATATAAGTCAAATCGTCAGCCAGCAGATAAGGAAAATCATCCAAATTTACTTCTTCAACTGCATTTTCTGTTAGAATATGAGATAGAATATTAGACATTAAAATATAAATATAGCTCTAACAACAAAAAGGGATGTGTTACCTTGAACTGCGGTGATGCATGAATTGGAAGATTCTTCAGAAGAACTGTTTTCTGTTAGAATTATGAGATAAAATCTTAGATTTGAAAACTCTATAACCCAAAATTATACTCTGAGAGTTTTAGAAGAGAAAATATATACCTTGGGCCATGAGTTTTTTCACCTTGGTGGAAAGAACTACTCGATCGTCTTAAACTTATAATTAGTGCTCCAATATGGCAGAAAGAGGGACCAAAACTCATTTATATACTACTAAAATGTTTCTCCATATTACATAAGCATAATAAATACAGTTGAATATTCAACTGGCGGTGCTGACGACATTGGAATTCAAAATCAGTAATAATCATTGCATGGGCTGGAACCTGGTAAAATGGCACATTATCTCCCTTAAATTAGAATATCTAGAGTCGTCTTTATTTTACTAGTGTATTTTTTGTTTACCCAAGTCAATATTCAAGTTCCAAGACGTCTAATATACTCTATTTTTCTCAGACTGCCCAAGTCATTTTTAGAGTTGCAAGAGTTAAAGAGAAGACAAAAGTTATTAACATGTTCACACTAGAGATTTTTCAGATACAAATAACCATTGATTAGTTCTGAAGAATGGAGTAGACCACTGCTAAATACAGCGTACTTAGTAACTATATAAGGTCCTAAAACAAGTCGCATCCCCAAGTAATTACTTACATTAGTTGAAGATAAGTTGGTTGATTGTTCTTATTCCTGTTTAAATTTCAAATTCAATCAACCACCTCAAACATTCAACATCGAGATAAAGCATTTGAAAGCAAAAGTTAAGAAACAGTTAGATTAAAAGAATATGACTATATAATAATAGTAGAAAAAACAAGAACTTGCCGTTAAAAATGATTTCTACAAACTTAAGTGTTAAACAGTATACTTGATTTATTTCACCTTTTGGAAGATGAAAAGTAAAAAGCAAAAAATCAAGATATTACTAAATACTTAAATTGTTATTGTCATAAAGTAGGCATTGAACACCTCACTCAGGGGTAAATACACTGGTAAGTTATGAACGAGTGCATCACCAATTTGAAACACCCAGTAAATCATAATATTACCTTATCCAGATAAAATCAACATACACTGAAACACTATCTTACAAAAGTTCATTTACCAAATTCATGCTCAGGTAACGAATTCCAAATGAAGAAACAGAAAACATCAAAGACCGCGAATATATTTTAAACAAAACAAAAAACAGAACACATCAAAAATAGAATTTCATAAGACAAACCATTCATTCATTTGCATTACTTCATCAGTCAAGGACAAATACAAATCAGAAACACCAAAAACCAAGAACCTTTACATTCACCGAAAACCCCAAAATGAAAATCTAAGAGCTAGTAAACTTAGTAACAGCCTTAGTCCCTTCAGACACAGCGTGCTTAGCCAACTCCCCAGGCAACACAAGTCGCACGGCAGTCTGAATTTCCCTTGAAGTAATTGTTGGCTTCTTATTATACCTAGCCAATCTAGAAGATTCCTGAGCAAGCTTCTCAAAAATATCATTAATAAAACTGTTCATGATCCCCATTGCCTTACTAGAAATACCAATATCTGGGTGCACTTGCTTCAGCACTTTGAAGATGTAAATCTTGTAGGTTTCAACGCTCTTTTTTGCCCTCTTTTTCTTCTTGTCAGCTCCTGCTGCTCCAGCTTCCTTTGGGAGCTTCTTGCCCGCTTTTGGTTTCTTCTCTGCTGGGGTTTTCTCTGCCTTTTTCTCCTCTGTTGCTACTGGTTTTTTCTCAGCTGGCTTCTTCTCTGCCTTTGGTGCCATTGTATATAGCTTTCACAGAAAAATGAATAGAGGATTGAGTAAAGAGAAAGTGTGAGTGATGAAAGGGTAAGGGGGGAGTGAGTTTTATATATAAGGTTTTGATTCTGTTGTGTGATTGGTTGATTTCGACTAACGAGGATCGAGAATGTGAGCCGTTGATAAAGTGGAGAATGGACGTTCAATATTGGCTGTTGTGATTAGTTAGGTTCCACGTGCTCTTTTCGGATTCGTTGGGTACAGTTTTCGTGGATCGTAGATATCAGCCGCTGATGAAAGGACGCATTGACGGTTGATTTTAAGGTGTAGCGGCACGTGAAACTTTTTGAATGGGGAAGTTTGAATTTCAGTTTTCTCTGTGGGCGGGAAAACTTCTTTTTGTTTTTTGGTAAGAAAAAAAATAAAATTATTTTGGTAAGAAACCTATTTGGGTGGACTTAAAATTAATTAGAATTAAGAAAGTACTAGAAATTTCGTGATAAGGAATAAATTAAACCATGGTTAAATCTAAATGATTTTTTCTTAAGCGTTTGCTCCATTCAATCCGGAATCGAATTGATTATAGAAATATGAGTTTAATTAATCGATTTATTGGTGAACAAGAAAAAAAGAATCAAAACAAGTGAATAATTGACCTTGAAATAACAACAATTAATTACTTAGTATAAAACAACGAAACATGCCGCTTAGTGTTTTTCTAACATAACCTTTGTAGAGTAGATTGAAAACTTTGTAAAGTATAGGATTTTTTTTTGGTCGAAAGTAAATAATTTATTTCAACCAGTTTCTAATGTACAACACCTGCTTTTTTTGACTCAAGTTGCAGGTCTCAAAAACAACCTAAAACAATAAGCTATACAACCATATTGTTGCTTATCCCAGACCACTTGTGAAATGTGGTTCTTTCTCTATCCTAAATTGCGAGAACTACAAACTAGGATAACTATTCAATGTATTCAATATAGGTCTCAATTTGCATTTTTGTTGACCTGTTATATGCACTTGAAGTGTAATGTCTTTAGCTCTGTCCATAGCTTCCCTCTTCTGGTCTTGAAATCTTCTACTATTCATTTCCATCCAGATATGATACACCATAGCTGCAAAAACAACCTCTAGGATTGTTCTTCTTGGATTCCTGTTATTGACATTGGTTGATAACCAATTCAATTCATACTCTCAGTTTGTGATGCTCCTTTGGTACCTTAGCCATATCATCATTACCTTCCACAAGCTTTTTGAGTATTGGCAATCAAAGAATAGATGAGCATATGTTTCTTCAGTATCCCTGTCACACAGCACACATGACTGGGGCACCTGGATTCCCCATCTTGCAAGCCTGTCAACAGTAGTTAGTCTCTGCCGAACTTTCATCCATAATATGAACTGGTGTTTTGACATGATTCCCTTCAACATGTTTAGTTATTTCCACGAAACTTTGGGGTAACATGGCATAGAATAGATGTAGGCCTTATTTATGCTGAATCTTTCATCAGACACAAAGGAGTCGGTCACTGTTAGATCAGAAGCCCGCCACTCTCTAGCAGAGAATATTTTTCTTACTAACCAACTGGCATGTTTGGGTATTGGCATGGTAGCAACATCTTTGTATTTTATGTTGTGATTGTGGATCCACATAATCCATAGTTTATCTTTCTTTGTAGTTATAGCCCATATGAGTTTGGTGAGTGCAGCCTTGTTCTATAGTGCATAGTTGATGATGCTTAGACCACCATCAGCTTTTGGCTTGCACAAAGTTTCTCAAGCAACAAGAGCTCTACTAGGGTTGTGTCACGCCCCAAACCTGAAGGGACGTGGCCGGCACCCGGTACCATACTCGGCACGAGCGTACCACTCTGTAACTGTGAACTCTAGAGGAATAACCCTCAACCTACGCCGATGAGATCATATTCAGAATCATCTGAAAATATCGTCTGTCTCATCTAAGGGGTAAACATACCCAAAAACTCATATATATATATATATATATATATATATGTAAAGACTGACG
>AWOL01S0004755.1:0-51945 GCA_000715115.1 Nicotiana otophora | reverse complement strand
AGTAAACTCACCTTATTTGTTGGATAACTCAGCTCCTATCTTGGTTCTTCAAATTCTAGGTTTCACCTCCAATTAGAACTTGAAAGGGAGAGAAAACCAATTAGGGTTTGTGAGAAATTTTTGGGAGGATTTATTTGTAGAGCTTATGTTTGATTATTATGCTCTATGTTAAGTCTAATATATGAAGAAAATAGGTCTTTAAAAGGCCTCTTTGGACGACCCTAAATGGCCCATTTTTGGGCTATTATTTAAGCAAGTAGGTGACATACCTACTTGTCACCTAGCAGCTTGTGCAGTATCACAAACATGCCCATATCTCTCTACTCCGATGTCGTATTGACAAACGGTTTAATGCATTGGAAAATAGACTCATAGATCTTTAATTTGATGGGTGGAACACCCCATAACTCTAAGTATATTGGGAGAAAATCGCAGTTACATTTGACCCAAAGTTTCTGTAAAACTTATGAACGTAACTTGTGATGACTTTCATCGACTTTTGTTCCACCACTCGCTTGACTTCAAAACATAACACACGACTATCATACGACTAACATAACTCATAACATAACCTACTTATCAATTTAAACACCCTGGTCTCACTCCAAAAGTACATGTTATAACATTCCCAATTTGTCGACTTTCGACGAAACATTATTTGTTTTCAATTCCTTTAGCTTCTGAAACTTCCAACCATCTTTGTACTTGTTGTTCATGATCTTCAATATTTGTAACCTCCGAGGTAATATGATTAACTTACTTTGTAAACTTTTCAAATATGATTTCATTTTTTAGCTTACATTAATTGACTTATGACGACTCGTACGTACGAAAACATGGGTTGTAACAGGTTGTCATGTACTCTAACCCAAAGAAAATTTCTACACATGCTATTAACTAGCTTAATGACCTTCTTGGGTATTAAGAATACCTCATCCCAGTAGGTCTGCATCTCAAATATAACAATCTTAATGAATCTTCCAGCATAATCTGATCATGTCAACAATCTTCTCAACTAATGGCATGCACTGGTGGATTGTGAGCTTCCTTGTGGACAGAGATACTGTCACGACCCAAATTCTCCCTCAGTAGGTTGTTGCAACGACATTTAATCTCTACGACTAGGTAAGCCTAACACTTTATGGAAATAAAATAAAAATATAAAAATTAACAACTAACAGTAGCAGATAATTTATATAAGCAATTGAGACGCCGCTCGGCATATACAATAGTCAACTCTCGGAATATACATAACACTCCCAAGACCCGGAATACCGTAAGTCACAAGCTTCTACGAAATTCTAATTGTTATATATGTCACTATCTATAGAAATAAGAGAAGAATGAACATAGAGGAATAGAAGGGGACTCCGAGGATCTGCGGACGTAGGCAAATATACCTTGAAGTCTCCGCAAACAGCATCGGGTGCAACTAAGGATGAGACTGGTAGGCAAAACCTGGATCTGCACACGAAAAATAAAATACGCAGAAAAGGGCGTGAGTACACCACAACGGTACCCACTAAGTGCCAAGCCTAACCTCGGTCGAGTAGTGACGAGGTCAGGTCAGGGCCCTACTGATATATATATAATAAAAATAAGGCAGAATGAAATATCGCAATAAAATAAAAACAGAACTTTAACAAGAATGAAATCATAGAAAGGTAACAACTCAGCACACAGAGATAACAACATGGGGTCTCCCGAGATACTGTCTCGTAGTCCCAAAAGTAAATGTGCAGGGAGGATCTCCCGGAATACCGTTCTGTAGTCTCAAAATAAATATACAGGGGGATCTCCCGGAATACCGTTCTGTAGTCCCAAAAGTAAATATGCAGGGGGGTCTTCCGGAATACCGTCCTGTAGTCCCAAAAGTAAATACACAGCTCAAACAATAGAATTCAACAGCCACAACACGAAATCCTATAATTTAGACTAAGTGTCAGCCAAGGAAAAGCATGAAAATTCACTAAACATGTTGCACGGAGTTCAGATAGACAATTAAGGTAAGTAGACATACTATTCTAATCTAATATGTTACTACGCATGCTGATATGACTCAAATAAGAAGGAAAACAGGTTATTACTTAGCAGAAATCATTTTTTTTTACAGCAATTAGCATGTGAACGTACTCGTCACCTCACGTACACGGCGCTCACATATCAAAACAGTACCAAGTCATAAGGGGAATTTTCCCACACAAGGTTAGGCAAGCCACTTACCTCGAACCAAGCTCAATCAATCTGTAACAATGCTCTTTCCACGAATATCCGACTCCGAATGGTCCAAATCTAGCAAAAATCAATTACATATCATAAATAAAACTACAAGGAACTAATCTAGATAATGAAATCAAAGCTAAAGCAAGAAATTGGAAAATCGCCCTAAAAAGCCTCCCCGGTCCTACGTATCGGAATCGGTTAAAAGTCACCAAATATGAACACTCATTCACTCACGAGTTCACTCGTGCAAAATTTATCCGAATCTTATGCCAAAATCTCGATCAAAATCCAAAAACTCGGCCTAAGAACCTTTCCCAAATTTTTCCCAATTTTTCACCTCAAATCACTAATTTAATGATGAAATTAAAGGCATAATCATGGGAATTAACCAAAACTACGTAAGAATCACTTACCCCAAACACCCACGTAAAAATTCCTCCAAAAATCTCCTAATTCTGAGCTCTCAAGTCCAAATGGTGAAAATGACATAAACCCTCGATTTTGAACTTTTAAAGCTGCTGAGGTGTTCCCTTCTTCGCAATCGTGGCCACTCTCTCGTATTCGCGTATAACAAAAATTCCACTAACCAAATTTCCTCCTTCACGAACGCGAGGGACCTCTCGTGAACGCGTACATCTCACTTCCTGGTCCTTCGCGAACGCGATACCCACTACGTGAATGCTGGACCAAATGACTGGGGTCCCCAGCTGCCTCACTTCCTCTACGCGAACGCATTCCACTCTTCGCGTTCGCGATGCTTCCACTGACCATACCTTCGCGAACGCAGACTCCTTTGTGCGAACGCGAAGAACAAACTTGAGCTGGCCTCCCAGATGCCCTACGCGATCGCGAGACCTCTATCGCGAACGCGATGAAGAATTGTCTGTAACAAAAACACCGAAAATCTGCTATATTTTCTTAAGTTCAAAAGGTCCGTTAACCATCCGAAATCAACTCGAGGCTCCCCAGACCTCAACCAAATATACCAACAAGTCCTAAAATACCATACGAACTTAGTTGAGCCCTCAAACTATCAAACAACGCTAAAATCATGAATCATCCTCTGATTCAAACTTAAAGAACTTGAAACTTCCAAATTCGACAACCGATGTCGAAACCTATCAAACCACGTCCGATTGACCCCAAATTTTGCACACAAGTCATAATCAACTTACGGGCCTACTTCAACTTCCAGAATTAGAATCTGACCCCGATATCAAAAATTTCATTACCGGTCAAAATCTCTTAAAATTTGACTTTCGCCATTTCAAGCCTGAATGAGCTACATACCTCCAAAACACAATCCGGATACGCCCCTAAGTCCAAAATTACCTAACAAATCTAACAGAACTGGCAAAACTCCATTCCGGAGTCGTCTTTATACAGTTTCGACTACGGTCTAAATCCTAAGAATTAAACTTCCGTTAAGGACTAAGTATCCCAAAATACTACGAAACCACGACCAATACCTCCAGGCAAGACACATAAGCAGAAAAAGATAACGGAAAAACAGTAGACAGAGGATCAGGACTATAAATCTCAAAACGACTGGCCATGTCGTCACAGATACTCCAAGGTACTTGAATGATAGAGTACCTAGAGTTAAGTTCAACTCAGTTATCATTCTTTCTTTGAAGGCCACATGCACTCATGCTATATATAAGGAGTTCTTTTCCAGGTTTGCTTTAACTCCAAAGACAACATAAAATTGTTCAAATGCTCTCATCATTAGCTTCATAGACACTTCATCTGCCCTACAACACATCAGTAGGTCATCAGCAAAGCAAATGTGTAGAACTTGCAGCCTTGCACACTTGGGATGGAAGTTGAAGTCAGGATTCTGTATGAGTGTCTTTAGGGATCTGTTCAAGTATTTCATTGCCAGCACAAACAAGTACGGAGACATTGGGTCTCCCTGCCTTAACCCTTTTTTTGCTTCAAATCTATTAGTCAAGCCATCATTAAGTAACGATGTGTAGCTAACAATTGTTACGCATTCTATTAACATGGTTATCAATTTATATGGGATCCCAAATTCTAGTAGTACTATCCTCAATAAGCTTCATTCTACAGAATCGTATGCTTTCCTGATATCAACCTTGATCATGCATCTGGGGGATACTGTTTTTTGAGTATATTATTTGATGAGCTCACGTGCCATTATAACATTGTCAAGTATATTCCTACCTTCAATGAAGGCAGGCCGTGAAGGCCCTGCCAATAGATCAACAACTAGTTTGATTCTAGCTGTTAGTACCTTAGCAATGATTTTATATAGTGTGGAGCAACATGAAATAAGCCTAAATTTCTTGACATAAGTAGGATTTTGAACTTTGGGTATCAAGGTGACTGTAGTGCAACTTCTTTCTTTCAAAAGCTTGCCAATTTCGAAGAATTGCAACACAGCCTATGTGACCTCCTTTCCAATAATTAGCCAGAATTCTCTGAAAAATTCAGCAGGGTACCATCTATAGAATTATAAAACTACTTTTGTTTTTTTCAAATAGATCCTTTTAGGGTACCATCTATAGAATTATAAAACTACTTTTGTTTTTTTCAAATAGATCCTTTTACGAAAAAAAGTACAAAGTTTCTTTTAGAATGTATTTCCACTAAATTGTAATGCAACAATTATTTGTTGTTGGGTGTTTAATTTGTTGTATTAAAGAAATTAATTTTGATGATAATGAGTGCATATTTTAGTTGATTTGCTCCATGTATTGTAATATTCGAATTTTATTTCTTGTTCAATTTTGCAAAAAATAATAGTACATAGAATCCCGCGTAACTTTTACATTTATTATTTTATGGAAAAAAAAATAGCAACCAAACAATGTATAAAACAAATCAATATCATCTAATCAAATTTCAACCTAATGATTTATTAATATAAGATTTATGCACTAATATTATATATAATATTTTAACACTATCAGTTAGGTCACTCGCAATGACAAGTAGCTATTTATTACAGATATGATCTGATCAATTGGTAAATAAGCAATTCTTTTTGTAACATATTAAATTACACTAATAATTTAAAAATAATTGGGCTTTTTCACTTTTAGCCCGCGACAGAAGCTATTCACATTTTGTAGCTGAAAAAAAATGAAATTATAACATACAGAATGTGTAAAAATATACATTTTTTTGACTATTATTTTGAGAGCGGATGTTTTTTTCCAAAAACAAAAAATAATTATTAATGTGTAAAATTTAAAGACTATTTATCATTGGGATTTGGATAAGTATAAGATTGTTTATTGAATTATCAAGGATCTTAATTCCTATAGTAATACATGTTGGAGTACGTTATTTTACAAGATCAGCTTTATAAAAATGTAGGTGCTCATTTTTAATGTTACATTACATATCAGCATGTCATAAAGTGCAACTTTCAGCTCTTTCTTATCCATATAGTGTCTTCTCGCCCTTCCAATTTGTCCTTGTCACGTAGGGAAGATAAAATTAAAATAGAATGTGGACATTCACTCGACACTCATCAGATTGAGACTCCATTAATGGACCCCAAACGGATGAAATTTAACTTTATTTCTCTTATTATCAATTGTAATGTAATTAAGGGCCCTCCCTAAGCTGATTGTAAATTGTAGTAATGAAATTCATCTCTCCCAATGTATGTCAAAATCATGTTTTTTTTCCCCACGCAAATGGACTGTATGTCTTATTTCCAGCGTTATCTTGTTCATCTTTCTACTGAAAATCTCTTTTGCTATTCTCCATTTGTTGGTTATAAATTAGGGGTGACAAAATTAATTCATGAAAATATGATCCGTCAAGTGCATCTGAGTTTGTGTGTATTGGTAGAAAATAGACCTACTGCATGAACTAATTGGATCTTGACATGTGTCCAGAACATTAGAAGATCATAGAAAAATTAAAGTCCGATATCAGTTGAAGTTGGCGATGAATCAATGTTGATAAATTCGGTATCGTGATTATTAGTATTGGAATCGCTCGTAATGACATCAACCATTAGCTAGCACAAAGAATCTTTCGTAGATACGGAAAAGAAGAAAATCAGTCAACTTCGAATAAAGCGAGATTTGATATAAATTCCCGATCAGTTACAGATTTTTAGTGTACAAGGTGAAAAGAGTAGTTAATGGACATAAAGGGAGAGCGAGATATCAGGATTCAGGGGAGCAGTTACGTACGGCTTCACTATTTAAACCGCTCTCTCCCTAGCTTTGTACGCCATCTGAAAGATCACTTTTTACTCTTTAATCACAACACTGCATTAGAGGAGCTAATATGATCAATCATAATTCTCTTCCTTTTTTACTTTATTATTTTCTTACCTTATTCTTTATTTCATGCTGATTATATTTGGAAAAGTATGTTAAATCGATTTATGGTTTCCTAAAATAGAATTTTTATTGATTTAACCTATAAGACTAATTTTAGGTTAAGCATTGTGCAAGTTAGATTGGGAGGGTATTTGGATTGGCTTAAAAGCTGGTCAAACCAGCTTAAAAGTATTTTTGGGCTTATTTGAGTGTTTGGATAGATTAAAAGTGCTTTTAAGCCAACTATTTTAAAGCTAAAATACCCAAAACAAGTCAAAAACAATAAGTTGGGATTGCCCAACTTATTGCTTTTTAGCTTATAAGCTCCTTATATTTGACAAGTGATTTACTTTAGTGTCCCTTCCACTTTTTCTAAATCCCAAAACTACCTTCCCTTACTAATTAAAGTGTCAGTTCTCATCACCATTTTCCATTTTATGGTTGCTGCTATGTTCACCAAAATTAGTTAACTTTTTTGAAGTGCTAGAAGGGAAGCCAACAATAGTTTTTAAAATAAATGTTTGATATATTCCAATATTTTGTAAATATTATTCTTTAGCTTCTTTTTTGGTTCCATAACAGTTAATTTTTTTTGTCGTTGAATCCGTCCTTTGTTTAATTGCTGAAACTATATTCTAAATCAAATATTTCAATGAGTTACATGTTACCCCAGAATCTGAAGTTATGAACGGAAAAACCACTTTTTTGGTCAAATAATTAATTATTGTATATTATTTTAAAAAGTAATTTATATTTAGATAATTAATTAAAATTGAAAGTGATTTAATTATAAATTATTTGTATATGTGTTAATTTAGAATAAAATAGTATAGTAACATCTTCTTTATAGTGTTAACAACTTTAAGGATATTTCAGTCATTTTAACAGAAAAAAAATGCTTATTAGCATTTGTTTACCAAACACTCCAATAACTTTTTTCAGTTTCAATACTTTTATCCAAATATATAACTGCTTATTTATAAAATAAACTCCAGTACTTAAAAAATACTTTTAAGCACTTTTGCTTAAAAGTCACTTTTTTTAAGCCAATTCAAATGGACTATGGGTAGTTTTTTGGAAAATATTGGAGAAAACCGATGCAACTCAAACTATTTACCTACCGCTACTCATTTCCTCTCATTTACAATAGTGCCCATTAAAATTATTACTCTTTATACCTATTTTAGTCCGCAACTTTCATATTCTCATATTATGTCACTTATCCCTTTTTCCCCTATTTTTCATTTTTTTTCTTCATTTTATTTTTTATTTCTTCTTATTTTTCACCTTATTATCCTTTATTTTTTATTTCTCTTCTTTATATTTTTTTCTTCTTTTCTTTTTTCTTCTTCTTTTTTTCTCCCTTCTAATTTCATTCAAATCTTTTTTTTTCTTTTTTTTCTCCAGAATTTGATTTTATTCACTTTTCACTCCTTTTCCTTATTTTTCTCCCTTTTTAATAATAAAATAATAACTTATATATAAATCGTTATTTACTTTATTTATTTTATTTTTTATATTAGTTATCAGAAATAACTTATACATTATACCTTCTTCCTTTTTTATTTTTTTCAAAATATATGTATTACTGCAAATATTTCAGTAAAAAAATATATATTAGTATAATAGAATGGCATATTAGTGATTAATATTATTATAAATACTAGAACGGTATATAAATATGTCAAATATGTATATTACTATTTTATGTTTATTCCTACACCTACTTCTTATACAGTAAATAATATATTCATGGAACTAGATCAAACACTTCATTTAAGAAAATATTTGAAAAACTCGTGAGAACTTCGTCTAAAATTTGAAAAAGAACCTGAAAATATGAAAAAACAAAACAGTATATTGTATACTATAATAGTATACTATTATTGCAGTATATTATATATTATTATAGTATATTATTGTAGTATATTACATGGTATAATATTATAATGTACTATTATATTATATTACAGTAAACTGCATAATATAAAATGTACTCTTTTATAGTATATTGTATATTGTATATCGTAGTGGTCTATAAATACTACCCTACTTCGTTATTTTTTTATTTTTTGACCAAGCTTCTACCTTCGTACCTTCAGGATATCACTGTTTCTCTACATACTCCAACATTTTTACCTTCGTTCTTCAAGAGTTTTCAGCAAATTGCAAGTTTTCATTTATCTTTTACCCCAATCAGCACGCTTGATTTTCTCAGCAAGTTTTTACCCTTCATCCCCCCAATCTTCCTTCTCACTTATTCTAACATTTTTCTAGATAATAATGGCGAAGAGTTTAAGACTGTTCCCCAAAAAGTTGCTTCTTCTTCTTCTTCACGGCCGACCACTGAAGTCGAGGAGACCGCTCCTGATGTGGTTGATCTCGAGAGGTCCTCTCCGAGCGCGGCTACCGATGAACCGACAACCAAGCCTCCCTTGAAAATATTCGTCCCCGGGGGTGTTCGGTCGTAGACGACTTTAAGGTCGAAAAACCCTCATCGGTGCAAGGCTGATGCGAGGCGGTATCTATATACATTTGCTCTATCATCGAGACCATCCTTCCTGCGGTTCGTAAGGACTGCGGCTGGTCGGATAAGGACATAGTAATCCCCAGGCCCGATGATGACATTACTACCTATGTGGATGAGTATCTGAGTATTTACACTTACCCATTCACATTGGGCCTGGTGGACCCGATTATTCTAGACTTCTGCAGGAGGTATGAAGTGTGCCTCGTTCAGATCCACCCATCACTTTGGAGGATCGTAATCCTACTTCGATTCTTTATGAACAAAATCGACTCCTGCTTGTTCACCATCAATCATCTACTCCGCCTGTTCAATCCCCAAATCTTCTGGGGAGGGAGGGGGTGATAAAATTCGTACGTCGGGCTAGCAAAGCCCCATTTTCAAGTATCGGCGAGGATAAAAATCGGGGCTGGCATAGACGCTTGGTCCGGATGAGGACCGCATACTTGATCTGTGTCGAGTTCAGGACATTCCCCGAGAAGTGGAATATATCACGTAAGCATAACTTTCTTTTAACCGTCAATTTTATGTTTTATTTCCCTTTCTCTCATCGGTTTTTGCTATGGTACAGCCCTTGCTCGAGTCCCAAACGACATTCCTCGGCTCAAGGAGTGGATCGAGGGTATTTGCTCGCAGATGCTTTATTCTAAGCGCTCATGGCGCGAGCTCTCGAAGGGCCGTTGGGAGGATCGTTCTCACGGTAAGATCTCTTTCCCGAATGAGTAACATTAGGCTCCCCTTTCAGCATCACATTCTCATTTCCTTTCTGTTCTTTTTATAGCCTTGTCTAAGACCATTGAGCTTAGGCCTTCAGTAGGGGATGAGGACTTGTCCGTTGATCCCTCTATCTTGGGACAGCTCGGGGCTGCTACAGGAGAGAAGAAGAAAAGAAAGGCTCCGAGATCCCCGAGTTCGGAGAAGAAGAAGTCAAGGAGAAGATTGGCCCGCAAGCCAAAGGAGAGTTCTAGCTCTCGAGCACCTGACTCGGATCAGACTCGTTTTATTGGCTCATGGATGAGCCATAGGAGGATGATATTCTTATGGCTCGTAGACCGATCTCCCCCGAAGAGCGAGTGGTTGTTAAACGAGAGATTCATGAGGCCGATCTCCCTCAGATTAGGGAGGTCGATGAGGAGACCGGAGCCGAGCCTTTCTGGGATGATGTCCATTCCCCGAAGGAGGAACCCAATGTAATAGATATTTTAGGGTCGCCTACTTATACCGAGTCCATGCTCGAAGAGGCTCGAACGGCAAATGCGCGATCCAACGAAGGGCTCATGGTATGGACGATCCCCTTCATTTCTTTTTCGAAGGTGTGGACTCAACCGCCCTGGAAGACTTCTCTGGATTATGTGATTTGGAGGTACCGAGGAAAGACCCATCTTCGGAGGTCGGCGGGCTGAACTCAAGCCTAAAATTAATAAACTGGTTCCCCGCTCCGAGCATGGATCCTGGACGAAAGCGGTCAATAATCATTACCGTCACGGAGGACGCCCGGGTTCTTTCTGCCCCCGTTGGAATAGCAAGCTACCTCTGGTGCCTGGTAACCAAAGAAGACGAGGCGAAAATGAATAAAGTGGACAAGTCATCCTTGTTAAATGAAGCAGAGCAAGCCTTGAATCGGGTAAAACGCCATTACACTCTTTCATCTTAGAATTTAGTTTTTGATATCTCTTATGCCTCTTTTTTTTGTTTTTTGCAGGCTTCGGTACTTTATCAAGAAAGTTTCCTCTGGTACCAGGCTGAGGTTAACCAGCTCGAGGCTGAGGTCAAAGAGCTTGATGAGAAGAGGGATATGTATAAGCTTCTCAGCGAGCAATATGAAGAAGAAGCCAAGAGTCTTTGGGCTGCATTGGATGCGGCTCAGAAGGAGCATGCCGACCTAGTGGAACATGTAAAGATTTTTGAAGTTAGTGATGATGAGTTAGACATGGCGACTAATGGCCAAACCTCGCAGGTCCAACAGAAGGTTGACAAGGTCGATGAACTCCGAGCCGAGATGAACGAGGTCAAGGCCATGTCAGAAGGGTGGAAAGGAAAAATGGACCGATTGGCTTCAGAGAAGGAGACTGCCCGAGAACAACTGGCATCGGTGTAGGTCTAACTACGAGTGGAGAGAGAGAAAGTCAAAGCACAGGCTCAACAAATCAAAGACCTCCAGTCTCAACTGGGCTCGACCATTGCTTAACGGGATGCTCTCGGCAAGGAGCTCGAAACAGCGAAGTCTGTGTCGGAAGTAACCAGGGCTGATGCCGAAGAGATGATAGCCCAGTACAGGGCTGATGCCTAGGCAGCCATGGACCGATTGAAAATTACTGTTGAGTATGTGAAGTGGTTGTCCCGAAGGGAGGCTCTCGAGGAGGTTCATGCCCGGGGTTTTGACCTGTCGGCAGAGATCGAAGATGCCAAAAGGCTTGAGGCCGAGGCCAAGAAGCTGGCTGAACCCGAGGATGAGGAAGGCTCTGAGGGCTCCGGCGAACTCGAGGATAGAGAAAACCCCGACGGCTCCAGTGACGAGGCTGGTTCTGGTGAAGATGAGACTTAGGTGACTTAGGGATTTTTTTTGTCTCTATATTTTGTTCTTTTTGTTGAGGCCGTTATTGTTGACCTTTGTAAAAGACTTTTACTTGGAATGTATATAAGGTTTTTTTCCCTTTGGAAATTTTTAAGTTCGTTTCTTTTGGCTTCTTCTTTTTGATTACAAAGGTTTCAAATGCCTTAGCACGGAATAAAACATAGCAATAAGGTCTTGTTCGGAGGTTCGAACAAGATTCGTTCTTGATGTAAATTTTATTTGAAACTTTTGTGTGTGTGTGTGTGTGGGGGGGGGGTATGACCGGAAGCTTTCCCCAAAGTGCTTGTTTGTATATTTTTAGATTATAGTTTTGCCGAGGGTAGCCTATGAACCGGTTTGGAATTTTTGAAGGCCTTATGTTTTGATTATGGGCTTCGAACGTCTCCGAGCCGTTTCTAGGGTGGCCGTAGCCTTTTGCATTCAGGTATTTCCTAATAGGCTTTATACCTCGGGCTTCGATACCCGAGCCATCCGAACTTGCCTTGGATGACAGTCCCTGAGTGGAGGTGGTCGTAACCTTTTAAGTTTAGGCACCTCCTAATAGGCATCCGTGCTTCCAGGCTTTGATAGCCCGAGTCATCTGAGTTTGCCTTAGTCGACAGTTCCCGAGTGAGGGTGATCTCTTGTATCCGGATAGAGGTGACCCTTGGGCTCTATATCCCTAAGGAACAAATTGTAATAGTCTTAAGAGGCAAAATATGTATCTGCAAGGTAGAAACTTTCTTTCATTCTTGTGTGCAATATACAAGATTGTAAGTGTGTAGAAGCTTCGTGTTATGGCTTAGGTGGTCTACGTGGGCACGGTTCACTTGACCGTTTGACCCTTACAATAAATTCTATCCACCGAGCCCAGACTGTTCAAGCACAAAGTTTCCTTCCTTGCTAAGATTATTACATGAGAGTGATGGCCCCTAGTATTCGAGGTCGATCGTCGAGAGGGCTCGGATACTGTTGATGCGACCATCGATTCCTGTTCATAACCGGTCTTTGATTCTAAGTTAGCACGATCCATTGTTGCCTCGTTAAAAACCTTGCCGGAAAATCCATTCGGGACAAAAACCAATTCAAGGGAAAAAGAGTCCAACACATGCTTTCAGGCCTAATAGCTGCACCATTCTTTGGTTGTTTCCTGTAAGTGTTAGTCTAATTCACAATATATGTAAAGAAAAGAACGAATGGGGTTGTACCTTAGCAGTATTATCGTTTTAAGTGGGTCACGTTCTAGTTGTTTGGTAGTTGCTCATCATTCCATGCTTCGAGTTTGTATGAACCTTTACCGGTAATATCGATAATTCGATGTGGACCTTCCCAATTCGGTCCCAGCTTCCCTTCATTCGGGTTTCGGGTATTCAGTGTCACCTTTCTTAACACCAAGTCCCCGATATTGAAGTGTTAGAGGTTAGCTCGCCGATTGTAATATCTTTTGATCTGTTGTTTTTGGGCGGCCAGCCGGACGAGGGCGACCTCGCGCCTCTCGTCCAATAGTTCCAGGCTCATGCTCATGGCCTCACTGTTTGACTCTTCAGTCGCATATCGGAACCTGAAACTTGGTTCTCCTACCTCAATCGATATTAGCGCTTCGACACCGTAGACCAACGAGAATGGTGTGCCCCCTGTGCTAGATGTTGAGGTCGTACGATATGCCCACTAGACTTCGGGCAAAAGTTCCTTCCATTTTCCTTTGCCGTCGGTTAGTCTCTTCTTAAGGTTTTGGAGTATGGTCTTGTTTGTAGACTCCGACTGCCCGTTCCCACTAGGGTGTTGATAGGATCCTCTTCATTTTATAGTCCTCAAAAGATTTGCTTACCTAACTGCCGATGAACTGCTTTCCGTTGTCACATACGATCTCGGCCGGCATTCCGAACCGACATATTATGTGGTCCCAAATAAAATCAATAACTTTCTTTCTACCTGACTTTTTCAAATGCCTGAGCTTCAACCCATTTAGAAAAACAAGCAGTCATAAATAATATAAATTGAGCCTTACTGATGGTAGGCTATAATTGCGTATTTTAGTTATCATACTCTAATTTACTACATTTTAATTGAGTTTGAGCTTTAATCGCTAGTGTTTTGTAATAATCATATGTTTTATGCCTTGTAGGAGTGATTCTGAGCTATGTAGATGTTATGGGATGAATTCACGCTATTTTGGAGCTTTGAAGTTTGAGTAAAAGCCCAAGGACTTAGTTGGGATCGCGTTCGGAGATCAACGGACACTAGTGCATTCAAAGAGAAAGACGAAAAATCGAGCCGGGTGTCACCAAGGTGCGCGAGCGCGCACTGGGCGCGCATGTGAGGCAGTGTACTGGAAAAATATGCGTCTAAGTGTGCGAGAACTTTCCCAGACGTGCGGCCGCTGATAAGTGGGATTTTCGACTACTTATTAGCATCTTTTAGCTTTCGTTTTAGTCCAAAAGTGTCTAATTGTATTCCCGAAAACTGATGAAATATTCTTACCTGCAGGAGTATTGGAAAATGAGCCACTACGATGAAATCCAACTCAAAGAGTAGTGATTTGAACAAGGACAAAAATCAGGCACAGAAGCTCAAGTGCGAACTGCAGATGTTTATTTGCGATCGCAGAATATGAAGAAAAATCAACAGAGCCTCAGTGCAAAGTGCGGACAACACAATTATTGTGCGGCCGCAGAAGCTACGCAAGAGCCAAAGTTCATAGAGTTTCATTTCAAGCTCAAGAAGAAATGCAGATCGCACAATAATTGTGCGGTCGCGGAAATAGCTATGTGACCACACTCAGAAAATGTGCGGTTCGCAGAAGAGCCCAGTGCGGCCGCACCTAGAATTGTGCAGACCGTAGAACATGAGAGATGCGGCCACAATCCAGAATTGTGCGGCCGTAGAGACAACTCCTGTCAAGATCTGAAGAAAAGTGCGGATCACACATATAATTGTGCGGTCGCAGAACCTCCGAAAGGGCAATTTTGTCCGAAAATTCTAGTTTTGTATAAATAGACTACTTTCACGAAATTAGATCAAGTTTGGAATATTGAAAGTCCTGTAGCCGTTTTTACTTGCCCCTTTAGGCAACTTTAGCTTACTTTGGCGATTTAACATTAGATTTTTATCTTTTAATCTTGCAATATGAGTTTTATCATCTTTTCTTCTTTATTTTCTTCTATACCCATTATGAGTAGCTAGATTTCTAACTAGGGTTGTGACCTAACCCTAGTATGTAAACCTAATGGGTGTTTGATTTATTGCTTGTTTATGGTTGGGTGTTGATTATCTAGCCTTGTTCTTGCTTTTATTTGAAGATTTAATGGTTGCAAATATTATCTCATGCCTAATTGACTTGGTCTCTTCTTGAGAAAGAGAGACTTAGTGTAGGAAAACTTGGCTAACAAGAATTTGGGATAAAATCAAGAGATTGATAGTCCCAATTAAAGGGTTGAACCCAGAGATAGTAAAACCCGACTTGAGCATTTTATCAACAGTTTTGTTCAATACCCATTGGGACTTGAGAAAGCCAAACAGGGCAAAATTACTCTCTTACCGAGAGGTATTGAGTGGGTACTTGAGTGTTGATAGCTATAATACACCCCGACCAACGAAACAAGCTTTACAGTTTACAATCCATTAGGCAAACACCTAGGTAAAAGTCATAGCCCTAGGCCTTTTAAATTATTTGAAAACAACAACAAAAACAATTTCTTAGTTTTAATTATTTATCTTGCAATCTTAGTTTAAACTAGATCTATAATCAACCAAATCTTGAGGGAAGTGTAATTTAAGATAGTTCAAGCTCCTTCACCACAATATATACTTTTAAATCCCATTCATATAGCTCCCTGTGGAATCTGACCCCGACTCTCTGTTGGGTATTACTATTGCATCGACCGTTTCATAACCTTAAATAGAGGTGTGACTTGGACGAGATCAATTTTTGGCACCGTTGCCGGGGTGCTAAAAATGGATTTAGATATATATTTGGTTTTTGTGTGTGTATTGTCTTCTTTTCCTTCCATGTTACTAATCTTTTTGGTGAAATAATTGCAGGTGAAACAATGGCTCTAAACAACAATGATCCTCTCGGAAACATGCCTTTGGGGGATGTGGACGTGGAAGATGACCAAGTTGAAGAGGTTCCTCTTGAACCTCAAGCAAATAGACGAGGCGGACTGCCTCAAGACAACGTTCCTGTTCCACCCCCACCTCCACCAAGAGCGGCTCCACATCGGGTGTTGCCGAATGAAGGGTATGAAAGTGCCATAGTCTCTCCCCGCATTAGGGAGGGAAACTTTCAAATCATAAATGTTATGCTCACATTGCTCGAGCAACGAGGATTCTTCACCGGGGCTTCGAATCAAAATGCGTACAAACACTTGAAAGGGTTTGTAGACACTTGCTGGGGGAGTAAACAGACAAACGTCTTCGAAGATGTTTTAATGTTGAGACTATTTCCTTTATCTCTATGGGGGAAAGCCTTGGATTGGTTAGAAAGGTTGCCAAACCATTCCATCCATACATGGGATGAATTGGCGGAGAAATTTATTTCCAAGTTCTTTTCTCCCATGCATATGGCTACTCTTAGAGACAAGATTCTAGCATTCAAACAAGAACCCAATGATCCATTGCATGAAATATGGGAGAGGTACCAAATTATGATGAAAGAGTGCCAAAACAATGACATGACGAAGGCTATGATTCAACAAACTTTCTACAGGGAGATCAATACTACCAATCAATGCATGATCAACCAACTTGCCGGCAGAAATTTCATGACAACTCCATATGCGGAAGCTTGTGAGATCTTAGATAAAATGGCGGATACTCCATCGGCATGGAAAAGTAGATCAAATGTTCCTCAAGGTGATCCAAACGTGATTCACCTACATAAAGAATTGCATGATCAAGGGCAAGCAATTGCCGAGTTGACCACCACAATGAATTAATTAGCCAAGGCTCAACTTCAACAAGTGCAAGATCCTAAGCAAGTCACTACAATGGAGGGATTTAATATGATGGTAAACAAGCGAAGGCAAAAGGGTCCTCAAGTGCAAAACCGTGCGGAACATTATTTGCAAGAAGATAGTGGATTTGATCAAGATGAATCTTACAATGACCAAGATGAAGAAGTACAATATGTGAAAAACTTCGAAGGGCAAAGAAATAACTCTCAGGGCCCGAATCAACAACAATGGCGACCTCATGGTAATCAAGGGAATTGGAATAATCAAAACAACCAAGGGAATTAGAACAATCAAAACAATCAAGGAAATTGGAATGGTAAAAATAACCCAGGCAATTGGAGTGGAAATAGTCAAGGATATTGGGGAGGAAACAACCGAGGGGGACGGAACAATAACTAAGTAAATCGAGGGTCGGGCTTTCAAAGGCCCCCGATGTATCAACAACCCAACAAACCGCCTCCTTATCCTTTCCATGGTCCAAGCTCTTCCAATAATGAGATGGGACAAATTGAGAATATGTTCAAACAAATGATGGAGAAGAATGCCGACTCCGATGCTCAACTAGCCTTTCACAATACTTCAATTCGCAATTTGGAAGTTCAATCAGGGCAAATATCGCAAGCTTTAAACACTCGTCCTAAGGGGGCACTACCAAGTGACACGGTGGTGAACCCAAAGGGTGGGAACAACACGGGACATGCTATGGCCGTGACTACAAGGAGTGAAAAAGGGTGGGGATGCACCCACCTCAAGTCAAAGGAAAATTGTGGATGATGAGCAAGTGGTACAGGAAGATGAGATCCCGAACAATGTGGTGCAAGTAAATGATGAATTAAGAATTGATATTGATGATAATGTGGGTGAGACTCAAGAAGAAGTGAACCCGTTTATGGAGCACATTGTTGAAATACCGGAACCGGTAGTGCCCAAGGCTAAGACACCAATGCCAAGGCCTCCTCCTCCATATTCTCAAAGGCTTGCCAAGCAAAATGGCGAGAATCAATTCAAAGAGTTCATTGGCATGATGCATAGTCTATCTATTAATGTGTCATTAGTTAAGACTTTGGAGCAAATGCCCGGTTATGCAAAGTTCATGAAGGACTTGGCGACAAAGAAGCAGTCGATGAATTGTGAAACTATAAAGATCACTCGTCAAGTGAGTGCAATTGTTCACTCAATAGATCCTAAATTGGAAGATCCTGACGCTTTCACAATCCCTTGTACCATTGGAAGTGCCAACCTTTCTAAAGCTCTTTGTGATCTTAGGGCAAGTATCAATTTGATGCCCTATTCGGTTTTCAAGACTTTGAAAATTGGGCAACCAAGACCCACATCTATGATATTGCAAATGGTGGATCGTACCATGAAGAGATCGTTGGGTATAATTGATGATGTGTTGGTTCGTGTTGATAAATTCACTCTCCCGGTGGATTTTGTGATTATTGATTGTGAAGTGGACTATGAGGTGCCGATTATTCTTGGTAGACCTTTCCTTGATACGGGGAAGGCTCTAGTTGATGTGGAAGCCAGAGAACTTACATTCTGGGTTGGTGATGAAAATGAGGTGTTTCACGTGTGCAAATCTATGAGGCAACCGAGTAGCAATGAAGTATGTTCGTATGTGGACTTGGTGATCGATGTTATTATTGATGATACAGGTGCCACGATTAATATGGGTGACATGTTGGAGGCCGTTTTGCTAAATTTTGATGATGAGGAAATGGATGGCTTCATGGAATGTGTAAATTCTTTGCAAGGTATGGGGTCATACAATTATGCACCTCGGAAACGTTCCTTGGATCTTGAAAATTGGAAGACTCCTCCAATAAAGCCCTCAATCGAGGAGCCTCCTATCTTGGAGTTGAAGCCATTGCCTCCACATCTCAGCTATGAATTTCTTGGTCCTTGTTCTACTTTACCGGTTATTCTTTCCTCTTGTTTGACTATCGTGCAGGTAAACTCCATATTGGCGGTGCTACAAAAGAGGAAGAATGCTATTGGATGGACATTGGCGGATATTCGGGGAATAAGCCCCGCATTTTGCATGCACAAGATTAATTTTGAGGAAGATTCCAAACCCTTCATTGAACATCATAGGGGGCTAAATGAAATAATGCAAGAGGTGGTCAAAAAAAAGATCAGCAAATGGTTAGATGCAGGGGTTGTTTACCCCATTTCCGATAGTTCGTAGACCTCTCCGGTGCAATGTGTCCCAAAGAAAGGGGGTATGACAATGGTTACCAATGACAAGAACGAGTTGATTCCTACAAGAACGGTGATCGGGTAGAGAGTATTTATGGACTATCACAAGCTCAACAAAGTCATAAGGAAGGTTCATTTCCCACTTCCCTTCCTAGATAAAACGCTTGATAGGTTGGCCGGCCGTGCTTTCTATTATTTCCTTGATGGGTATTCCTGCTACAATCAAATTCTTATTACTCTGGAGGATCAAGAGAAGTCTACTTTCACATGTCCTTATGGTACTTTCACATTCTCGTGGATGCCATTTGGGTTATGCAATGCACCGACAACTTTTCGAAGGTGTATGATGGCTATCTTCACGGACATGGTGGAGAATTTCCTTGAAGTCTTCATGGATGACTTTTCGGTGGTCGGGAATTCTTTTGATGATTGCTTGAAAAAATTGGATAAGGTCTTGGCAAGATGTGAAGAGACGAACTTGGTGTTGAATTGAGAAAAATGTCATTTCATAGTTGAGGGAGGCATTGTCCTTGGCCACAAAATCTTAAAGAATGGCATTGAGGCCGACAAGGCGAAAATAGAGGTGATTTCTAAACTTCTACCTCCAACATCCGTGAAGGGAGTGGGGAGTTTCTTGGGTCATGCGGGGTTCTACCAGCGTTTTATCAAGAATTTTTCCAAAGTGGTGAACCTTTTGTGTAAGCTTTTGGAGAAAGAAGCCAAATTCCATTCCAATGAGGATTGCATGAAGGCATTTGAATTGCTCAAGTTCAAATTGAAAACTACTCCTATTATCACCGCCCCGAATTGGAGCTTGCTTTTTGAGCTCATGTGTGACGCTAGTGATGTGGCGGTCGGAGCAGTTTTGGGGCAACGTGTCAACAAGATCTTTCATGCGATCTACTATGCTAGTAAAATCATGAATGATGCCCAAGTCAATTACACTGTGACCGAAAAAGAGCTCATTGCTATTATTTTTGCTATGGACAAGTTCCGCCCGTACTTGATGGGTACAAATGTGATTGTCTACACATATCATATGACACTTCGGTACCTTATGAGTAAGAAATATTCAAAGGCTCAGTTGATGAGATGGATGCTTTTGTTGCAAGAGTTTGACATAGACATCCAAGCCTGAAAAAGAAAGTGAAAACCAAGTGGCGGATCACTTGTCTCGTTTGGAGGAGGAGGGGAGGCCGCATGATGGCCTTGAAATCAATGACTCTTTCCCTTATGAGCAACTCTTAGCCATTTCAATGAAAGATGTGCCATGATTTGCGGATCTAGCAAATTATCTTGTGAGTGGTATCATTCTATTTGAGTTCTCTTCAAATCAACGAAGAAGCTCAAACGGGATTGTCAAGACTATTATTGGGATGAACCGTACCTCTTCTAGATTTATACTAATGGTATGATTAGAAGATGTGTGTCGGAGGAGGAATAATTTGAAATTCTTGGGGCTTGTCACTCCTCACCCTACGGTGGTCACCATGTGGGAGCAAGAACGACGACCAAAATGTTGAGTTGTGGATTCTATTGGCCTAATCTCTACAAGGACGCAAGTGATCTAGTCAGGCGGTGTGATGAATGTCAAAGGGCCGGTAGGATTTCAAAGAAAAATGAGATGTCCCTTACCACCATCATGGAAATTGATATTTTTTATGTGTGTGGTATTGATTTTATGGGACCGTTTGTAAGCTCTTGTGGGAATACCTACATTTTGGTAGCTGTGGATTATGTGTCAAAATGGGTTGAGGCCATTGCTCTACCCAACAATGAAGCTATAAGTGTGGTGGTATTTTTGAAAAAGAACATCTTCACAAGGTTTGGTACTCCGCGGGCCATTATAAGCGACGGGGGATCGCATTTTTGCAACAAAGCTTTTGATACCTTGCTTAGAAAGTATGGTGTCACTCACAAAGTCACGACCCCCTATCACCCTCAAGAAAGTGGACAAGTGGAAGTCTCCAATCAGTAGATCAAGAGTATTTTGTCAAAAACAGTGAATACCAACCAGACGGATTGGTCAAAGAAACTTGATGATGCTTTATGGGCTTGTAGAATGGCTTACAAAACACTGATTGGGATGTCTCCATACCGGTTAGTGTTTGGGAAAGCTTGTCACCTTTCGGTGAAATTTGAGCACAAGACCATGTGGGCTTTGAAGAAGCTAAATCTTGAGTGAGATGTCGCCTCCAACTTAAGGGTGGAACAATTGAATGAGCTAGATGAATTGTGGTACCATGCATATACAAGTTCATTCTTATACAAGGAAAAGATGAAGTACCTCCATGACAAGTACATCCGAAACAAGGAGTTTAAAGAAGGCGATCTTGTGTTATTGTTCAATTCTCGGTTACGGATATTTCCAGGAAAGTTGAAGTCTAAATGGAGTGGCCCTTTTGAAGTTGTGAGTGTGACACCCTTTGGTGCATTCGACCTGAAGAATAAAAATGATGAACTATTTAGAGTTAATGGTCACCGAGTGAAGAACTATCTGGGAAAAGTTGGTGACGGCCACGTAGTGGCAGTGATTCATTTCAAGTGATTAATGGTAATCTGCGTCGTGCCGCGACGTTAAATCAGGCATTTTTTGGGAGGCAACCCATGTTTCTTTTTCTTTTCCTTTTTCTTCTTCTTTAGATAGGTCTTGTTTTGTGCTAACTGGTTTTGAAGTGTGTTGCAGGAACTGTGCTCAGGAAACGTGACTAAGTGTGAAAAAAGTGCGAGCCGCACAATTTTGAAGGCCACAGCAGAAAGAGATCTGCGGCCGCACAATTCTTGTTGCGGCTGCACAACTGGAGATCAGAAATTGCAAACTCTCTGAAGTTGTGCATGTTAGAGATGCTAAAGTGCGGCCACAGAAGGAAATGTACGGTCCGCACAAAAATCTGCGGGCGCACTCAAAAATGTGCGGACCGCAGATCATCAAAAGGGTAATATGCAACAAGCAAAGGAGTGCGGACCGCACACAAAATTGTGTGGCCGCACTCATCTCTTGAATCATTGCCCTAACCAGTCAAGTATAAATAGTAGCCGTCTCACTATTGTTGAGACTTTACGAACTCTAAATAATTAACACAAAGGCAAACACAGTGCTCTCAACTGATTCACGCATCTAACACTCATTTCATCATCTTCAATTCTTCCTTAGCATCACTACATCACTGATATGTTCAATTCATCATTAAAATTTTCAATTTTCTTAATTTTGTTCATAATTAGTTTAGTTATTTTTAGGCCTAATGTCAAATTCATCATCATGTGAGTTTAAATTTGTGTGGGTAACTTACTATTTGCTATTTGGGGGATGGGTAAATTGTGTATCATGTCTAAATTGCTACTACCATGTCTAAATTGTGCGTGAATAAGAAACCCTAAGAATCTGTCCGATAAATTTTTGAATTGTGCGTCCGCACAAGAAATTGTGCGGTCTGCAGATCAGTTGGCTAAGGCATTTGGTGTAGAATGATTGTGCGGACCACACTTGAAATTGTGCGGTCTGCAAAAATTTAATCGCGGCCGCAGAAAAGTGTGTGCGGTCGTAGATCAAGCAATTCTCTGTCTTCAGAGAGTTGTCATTTTTGAAGTTTCAATGTGCGACCGCACCCAAAATTGTGCGGTCCGCACTTCCCCCAACCTGCATATTGTTTGTCTACAATTGTCTGATACTTTGGATTTAAACTATAACTGATTCCTGCTGCTATGTATTGCAGACAATGGTTAGATCACGGGGACGAGGTGATACATCCAAAGGGAGGGGTGAACCTTCCAGAGGTAGAGGCGAAAATACCTTACCCCTCGTCCTCCAAAAAGTGATCAGTAAGAAGGCAACAATAGGTCGAGGTAGACATCCAGAGCCCTCCGAATCAAGTTCATATGCCACGTCTAGGGAAGCATCGGAGGGCGACTCAGTGCAAAGGCAGTCGGCTATGCAATCACAGTCACAACTGCCCCAGGACAGATACAGACTGAGAGATAAGTCTACCTCTTTTGAGAGTACTTCTAAGGGGTCGGAAGGGAACAATAAGGCTTCTGAAACCTCATATACTCATGGCCCTACTGCACCAGTCACAATTGTTATTGTTGTTGATGATGATGATGATGATATTCCAGATGACGGCCGAGGGGGTGATACCAGAGTTGCCGTCCTCGAGAGGTCGAAAAAGAAGGAAGTTTGGGAAGATAGGTTCGTGAGCCTGACTGCATTCAACAGGTTCCGAGCGTGGTGGCCGCAGATCGCTCATACTTAAGCGTCAGTTTCTTTTGAAAGACTTAGATAGGTACAATCCAAATGTGGCAAAGCAGTTTCAAGAGAGAAAGGGGTGGAAATGGTTCACTCAAAGTGTCGTGGATGCCAAGGAGCACTTAGTAGGGGTACTCTCTGAAGGACCCAAAGAATCCGAATAACAAAGGTAAGTCGACTACTATTGTTGGCCAGTCTGATGAAATATCAGCGGTAGTTGCAGATTCAGCTGCCATGCCTTCTATAATAGCTATGCCTTCCACAACAACCGGGCCCTCCACCGATAAAACTTCCATACCTCCATCTCCATTTTCAGGGCCATCACTATCAGTGCATTCCTCCTCTACTTATCCACTCTCCACGCTGCGTGTCTCCCAAACACTGGCGAGTCTCAACAACTAGATGCAGATAACTACTGTAAAGTTGTTTGACTTATCCAGTGCCGTTGTAGCTCAGACTTCTACCCCAGCACCCCAGATTCCTTTGTTAGTGGAGGAAACTTTGAAGAAAATATTGAAGAATCAGAAGACCATCATGGACACCATGGTGGCACATGGGGGAGCAATTAAGGAGCTTGGGAAGCAGGTGAAGAAGATGAGAAAATCTTAGGCTTCGAAGAAATCAGTTGATAGGTTGAGACGAGAGGTGACCAAGATAGCAGCCACTGGAGACATTCCGTTTGACTTACTGATGGAAACAGCTCCAGCAGTACCAGTAGATCCAGCAACATCATCAGCACCAGTGGCACCAGCTGGCCAGTCTGAGAAGCCAGGCCTCACTGCCCACACTACTGAGGCACTGCTACAGATGTTCACCAACCCAGCTACTCCCCGAGAAGGGGATGATGAGATCCAGTTGGAGGATCCCGAGTGAGGTGATGCTGCTATGGACACTGAGGCAACATAGGGAGTCCTATCTACTCTTTCCCTTCCTTGTTTTTATTTTGTTAAGCATTGAAGACAATGCTTATTTTTATTCAGGGGGTGGAGTCTATTTTGATTTGACATTTGACATTGGCTTGTAATAACTGATAACATTCTCTTTTTATTTTTACTTTCATTATGTACATATTCTTCTCTCTCTATTGATGTATATATTCTCTTTCCTTTTCTCAGTTTGTATATTCATTTATGCTTTCAGTAGCTTACTTTATAGCTTCTTTATTTTGTTTTCTTAGTAATCAATGTTTAGTCTAATAACTTCTTATTTACTTTAATAGCTTCTTTTTAATTTAGTAGTTTCTTTTCATTTTTAAGTGATCAATAAGCCTTTGGTTTTCTTAATGCCACGGTTCTTTCCAGAGGTGGTTTTTGTGTGAATCGAGTGACTCTTCCCAACAATGGATGGCGTGACAACCTTCTTAAGGGATTGAGTCTGTTTTGATGTTTAGGTAAGAACATTAGTAATAATGAATAAGATGACCTAATTGAGTCGAATTAGAAGAGTCAAGCATGCTTCACTTGGTACCAACACACTTAACTACATACTTATGATTAAAAATAAGTTCTTGGAAATAAATAACTCTAGTTAGTGACCTTTTGACTCTTGTGTTGACTTAAGCAATCATTGAGTAGTTTAGTTGAACCATTAGTGATTTTCAATCTTGAATATGGTTGTTGTGGGACCTCGACTCTATCCTCTTGAACAATCCAGCCGTGTGAGAGGTGATATGTTTTGTTGCAAGTCCAAGTACCCGTGCAAATGGTTTAGAACTTATCCCGAATGTGTTTCTAGGTAAAATACTAAGTTTTGCTTGGCTTGAGAAGTGATTGTAGGCTCTCCTTGACCCATTTTGAAATTTTCCATGACCCACAAATGTTGTTATACCTAGTAAACCCTTTTGAGCCTAAAACCTTTCTCATTTGATAACCATATTACAAGCCTTTACCCATTTTGTAGTGATCCTCTCTTGGCACCCGAGTCTTCCTTAACACTCTTGAGAAACAATTGGCTAAAACATAAGTTTGGGAGAGAGACGAGAAATTTGAAAGTGGTATCAAGGTACAAAAAGAGAAAAGAAATGAAAAAACGGAAAGGCAAAGAAAAAGAAAGAAAGAACAAAAGGAAAAAATGCAAAAAGAAAGTGAATAAGTTGAAGAGTTGAAGAGATTCAAAGAAAAGCAAAAATGCAAAACATGGAGAAAGCAAAGAAAGAGAAAACGAATATCATGACCAAGAACCTGTTGAAAAAGAAAATGACTCAAATAGTCGGCAAAGCATGAGCCAAAAAGAGAAAAAGGGGTACTTAAGGAAAGATGAACCCGCTCTATTCCAACATTCACTTCCTTAGTCCAAAAGCCTTCATTACATTCCGAAAAAACCCTACATGATTTCAAGCCGAGTGAATTTACATTAGTGGTGATTTACATGATGGGCAAGCATATGATACTTAGAGTCGTACTTGTGATATTCTTTTGAGAGAGATGATTGAACGTTTCACAAATCCTTGAAGTGAGTGCTACATTCTTAAGTGAGATATGCAAACAGAGAGTAGAGGAGAAGGAGTTTGGGATCCACAATGACCTACATGAAAGAGCGAACTTCCTTGATGAGTAAAGTCAATTCTTGATGCTCTAGTGTCACATTAGAACTATTTGTGCTTAAAACTTCAAATCATTTCCTAGTTGAAAATTCATAAGTGTTGTGGGTAATTGTTGGTTCCAATTGATGTGTGCTTGATTCACCTTAGATTAGCTGGAATAACTCTTATCTTGTTGAGGTGGAAATTACCTAATTTGATTGAGGACAAGCAAAAGCTTAAGTTTGGGGGAGTTGATAAGTGGAAATTTTGACTACTTATTAGCTCCTTTATGCTTTCGTTTTAGTCCAAAAGTGTCTAATTATATTCCCGAAAACTGATAAAATATGCTTACCTACAGGAGTATTGGAAAATGATCCACCACGATGAAATCCAAATCAAAGAGGAGTGATCTGAACAAGGACAAAAATCAGGCACATAGGCTCAAGTGCGGACCATAGATTTATATTTGCGGCCGCAAAATGTGAAGAAAAATCAGCAGAGCCTAGTGCAAAGTGCGGACCGCACAATTATTATGCAGACGCAGAAGCTACGTAAGAGCCAAAGTTTAAAGAGTTTTATTTCAAGATCAAGAAGAAAATGCGGACCACACAATATTTATGCGGCCGCAGAAACAGCTATGCGACCGCACTCAGGAAATGTGCGGTCCGCAGAAGAGCCTAGTGCGGCCGCACCTAGAATTGTGCGGACCGCAGAACATGAGAGATGCGGCTGCAATCCAGAATTGTGTGGCCGCATAGTCAACTCCTGTCAAAATTTGAAGAAAAGTGCGGACCGCACATATAATTGTGCGGCCGCAGAACCTCTGAAAGGGCAATTTTGTCCGAAAATTCTAGTTTTATATAAATAGACTACTTTCACGAAATTAGGTCAAGTTTGGAATATTGAAAGTCCTGTAGCCGTTTTTACTTGCCCCTTTAGGCAACTTTAGCTTACTTTGGTGATTTAACATTAGATTTTTATCTTTTAATCTTGCAATATGAGTTTTATCATCTTTTCTTCTTTATTTTCTTCTATACCCATTATGAGTAGCTAGATTTCTAACTAGGGTTGTGACCCAACCCTAGTATGTAAACCTAATGGGTGTTTGCTTTATTGCTTGTTTATGGTTGGGTGTTGATTATCTAGCCTTGTTCTTGCTTTTATTTGAAGATTTAATGATTGCAAACATTATCTCATGCCTAATTGACTTGGTCTCTTCTTGAGAAAGAGAGACTTAGTCTAGGAAAACTTGGCTAACAAGAATTTGGGATAAAATCAAGAGATTGATAGTCCCAATTAAAGGGTTGAACCTAAAGATAGTAAAACCCGACTTGAGCATTTTATCAACTATTTTGTTCAATACCCATTTGGACTTGAGAAAGCCAAACTAGGGAAATCACTCTCTTACCGAGAGGTATTGAGGGATTACTTGAGTGTTGATAGCTATAATACACCTCGACCAACGAAACAAGCTTTACAATTTACAACCCATTAGGCAAACAACTAGGTGAAGGTATGGACTTAGGCCTTTTACATTATTTGAAAACAACAACAAAAATAATTTCTTAATTTTAATTATTTATCTTGCAATCTTAGTTTTAACTAGATCTAGAATCAACCAAATCTGGTGGAAGTGTAATTTAAGATAGTTCAAGCTCATTCACCACAATATATACTTTTAAATCCCATTCATATAGCTCCATATGGAATTCGACCCCGACTCTCTATTAGGGTATTACTATTGCATCGACCGTTTTATAACCTTAAATAGAGGTATGACTTGGACGAGATAAGCCGCGCACGCCCCCTTCAGGAAAGAGTCCTATTTCGCATAGGAGAAGGTGTGTTCGTTTGGGCCCGACCCTACTTGGTATATATACATGGAAAACGGTATTTTTAGGACTTTTGACACATCTAAGACCCAAGGAGGCTAAGAAGGAGGTGGAGAAGCGAAAGCACAAGGGATTCATCATTCAATCCTCACTCAAGACAAGAGTTTGGATACTTTTATGTTTTTCTTTATATTTGTGATGAATTACTGCATATCTATGAAGTGGTTCTCTTTAGGGATTGATGGATTTAGTGTATTGATAATTGTTTATGGATATTAACTCTAGTTTTTATGCATTGAATCGTTTTGGGTATTTTAATTATTGCATCTATATTCACATGTTCATGTAATCGAAAGAGGCATAACTTGCGATGTTTTTGCATTATCTTGTTGGTTGAATTCATTGATTCTTCATAGTAATCGAAAAAGTCTAGTTGAATTATTGTTTAGACCTAGTTAGGAGAATAATCGAAAGAGGTTCTCCTAAAGACCAATCCACTACGACTTCTTGCATATCTTCACCGAGCTTAAATTGGTTCATATTATGAGGTTGAGACTTAATCGAGAGAAGAGTTTCTACTAAACGTTTGAACTACTAATTGAGTGAATTCGAGAGACTCATTTGTACATTAGAAGTGAATTAACTAGAGTTAAATTCCAGACATTTATCTTGCACCTATCCAACCAACCCCTATTTTTTTCCATTGATATCTTCCTTGCTTACGTTTGTTCGAGTGTCATTCGTCAATTAGCTTTAGATTCTTAGTTAACTGTAGTTTTTAATCACATAATTCTCAATTGTTGATCTTCATGGATAGTAACCAAGCTATAAACTACGAAAATATTGTTTAGCTCCGATCTTTGTGGATACATTATTATATTATACTATATTCGACTAGCGAACATATTTAAGTGTGTGTTTTGCGCTCGTCAAATTTTGGCATCGTTGCCGAGGATTGGCAATCAATAGTGTTGGAAATAGTTTGTAGTGCTAATTCAGGAATTAGGTTTTAGTTTTATTTCTTTTCCTTTTCCTTGTCTATTTTATTTCCTTTATTAGTTAACTTCTTTTCAAGATTTGTTTTGCAGTACCTAACAAGTTGGAGAAGATACTGTAGATATTGAACTCTAAATGCTATGAAGATGGAGTACAACCAACCTAAGAAAATGGTTGAAGAGTTAGCAGTTGAATATTATCAGCGTTCTGCTATGTGTTTTAAATGCGGTGAAAATCATCTATGGATTGACTGTCAAGCAGGTATGTATTCTTCCTATGATTCGTATTTTCAACATGCTCACTTTATTTCTAGTCCGTACAGGTATGAGGATTAATATGGGCACAATCTTAACTCTAGTTGGGATGAATAACCTTATTATAACTGGAATGGAAGTGAAGTGAGACAACCATCCCAAGGGAAGAATGGTAGTTTAGAAGAGCTTGTGTATTAGATAAATAAGGTGGAAGAGAGATTTACACAAGATGATGAAGCCATCAACAACCTAACAATGCAAGTAAGTCAAATAATAAGTACACTTTCAGAAAGCTCTTTACGTTGTGATGATGGATATATGGAGGTGATACCCTGCGAGAATGAGCCTACTCAAGAGGATGAGCTGGTTCAGAGGGAGATTTCCACGGTACAAGAAGACTCTGATTCAACTGAGGTGATCGAAAATAAGGCTTTGGTTGAATATGAATCAATGGAAGAAGAGTTCAAACCCACATCCACCTTTCCACATTTGCAACCTTTAGTAGAAGAGAATGCGAAACAAATGGTCTTGGACATACCAGAGGAATTTTCACTTGACCTTTCTTCTTTGTTTTCTTATTTTAACCTTGATCATGTGGATTTTATTTTTGAGAATTTACAGATATATGTATGGATTGATTCTGTGAATTAATGCAGAAACAAGTTAAGGATCGTCCTGAACGAGCAATTCACTGCTCAAGTTAAGGATAAGAAAGAAAGAAAAGAGCAGTCTTGCAGGTATCCTCATAAGAATTGGGTTTAATGAGCTCCACAAAAAATCCCAAGGAGCGAGAACGAGGAATGAATTCAGAATTAGAGCTGGAGTTCATAAGTTCTCGAAAAAGAAGAAAACTCAGGGAAGTTTTCTTTCCTTCTTGCTTTTTAATTGTGTGTCATGGGGATATGCAAAAGTATGGGGTGGGAGATATGTTGTATGTATGTATGTATATTAATTTTAGTTTTCTTTTGTTAGTTTGAGTATTAGATATAGAAAAAATAAAACCATAAAATTTTTGATTTTTTCCGACGATGAATATCATCGACAGGTTTATTAAAGGATAAAGTCGAAAGAAAAAAAAACAAAAAGATTTTATTTTGTAGGTAGTGTAATAATTCCCCCTTGATTTTTCTTTGTGCCGCGGTTCTTTTTCAAGGATTTTATTTGAACTGGGTGTAGTTAGTTTTAGTTTTGTAGAATAGTAGGAAACCTTGTGCTATGATTTGAATTGGAAGCAATGTCTCTTGAATTTATTATGCCTTGAGAATAGTGAGTGCTCTAGTTATGACGCTTAGACTCAGTTTTTGACTTTTGCATAAGTACCTTAATTTGTATAAATTTAATTTTATTTAACTGCTTTGACTAGAGTGTCTTGATGAGTCCGATCACGAGTGAGTTATGTTCCATGTGTGTATGAGGTTTTGTATTATTCTGTGCATTGCATTTGATGTCTAGAACTTGCTCGGTGTGTTTGCAAAGCGAAATAGTAGTTTTGTTCAGTCATGGAAGTGATATAGGTATTTCTTGTTGAGCCCGACATATGCTATTACCCACCAAATCATTATGTATCAAAGTTAACCCTGTTGAGCTTGTAATCCTGTTTTTTGACAACCACATTACAAGCCTCACCCATTTATTTGAATTGACCATCTATTTGAACCTTGTACCTCTCGTAAGCACTTGAATTTATGATGAAATTTGCAAAATATAAGTGTTGGGTGGTTGGTTTGTCTTTTGAGTGGAACTAATGAATTAAGGAGACAGGTGCATTGTTTTGATAAAGTACGAACCACTTAAATTGAAAAGGAAAAAAAATATAGTTGTATTATTGTGAAATTATTCATTGATCGGTGGTAGCTCTTAATGTGATAATGCTTAAAGAAGTTGGGAGTTAATATATATGGATGTGAAGGTGGAGTCTCGGTTTGACATAAGTGTGGGGTTTTGAATGAAATGTATGTATTAACGTGCTTAGGGAGGTGTAGTCACTGATATATCTAAATGTATCCTACCCGTCTCGCAGCCTATATTGCAACCAATTAAAGTCCTACTTGATCATTAACTGAATGAGCTCAATTTAGAAGAGTAGTAAACTACGGGCAAGCCTATGGTTCATCGTTTGTGGCATATAAATGTTATTTTTGAGAGTGAGTGATTTCTGTCTATCTTGAGTTCCTAGTTGTTATTAATGTTTATTATGTATGGAACTACTCTCTTTTGTTGTGAGGGCACTTGATTCATGAAGGAAAGGTAATGCTTGACCTCTATGTTGGAGTAAGTGAGTGAGTTGTAAATAATGCGTGGCACTTGTGAGTCGAATCTTGAGGTGAAGGTGTTACACTATTGTGCTTAATCTATTTTAAATATTCTTGGTATGATGAGTTATGAGAGTTGTGTAATGAGGTCGTGTCTATATAAAGTGTAATTTGATTGCTCGAGGACAAGCAATGGTTTAAGTGTGGGGTGTTGATGGTAGGCTATAATTACGTATTTTAGTCGCTTATCACACTCTAATTTACTACACTTTAATTGAGTTTGAGCCTTAATCGCTAGTGTTTTACAATAATTATATGCTTTATGCCTTGTAGGAGTGATTTCGAGCTATGTAGATGGTATGGGGGTGAATTCATGGTATTTTGGAGCTTTGAAGTTTGAGTAAAAGCCTAAGGACTTAGTTGGGATCGAGTTCGGGGATCAACGGACACTAGTGCATTCAAAGAGAGAGACGAAGAATAGAGTCGGGCGTCACCTAGGTGCGGGAGCGCGCACTGGGCACATATGTGAGGTAGTGTACTGTGCTAAATGCGCGACCAAGTGCGCGAGAACCTTCCCAGGTGCGCGGCCGCGCACGTCTCCTTCCGGAAAGAGTCCTATTTCGTGTAGGAGAAGGTGTGTTCATTTGGGCCCGACCCTACTTAGTATATATACATGAAAAAATGATAGTTTTAGGACTTTTGACACATCTATGACCTAAGGAGGCTAAGAAGGAGGTGGAGAAGCGAAAGCACAAGGGATTCATCATTCAATCCTCACTCAAGACAAGAGTTTGGATAGTTTTATGTTTTTCTTTATATTTGTGATGAATTACTCAATATTTATGGAGTAGTTCTCTTTAGGGATTGATGGATTTCGTGTATTGATAATTGTTTATGGATATTAACTCTAATTGTTATGCATTGAATCATTTTGGGTGTTTTAATTGTTTCATCTATATTCACATGTTCATGTAATCGAAAGAGGCATAACTTGTGATATTTTTGCATTATCTTGTTGGTTGAATTCAATGATTCTTCATAGTAATCTAAAGAGGAAAGTTGAATTATTGTTTAGACCTTGTTAGGAGAATAATCTAAAGAGGTTCTCTTAAAGACCAATCCACTACGAATTCTTGCATAGCTTCACCGAGCTTAAATTGGTTCATATTGTGAGGTTGAGACTTAATCGAGAGAGAAGTTTCTACTAAATGTTTGAACTACTAATTGAGTGAATTCAAGAGACTCACTTGAACATTATAAGTGAATTAACTAGAGTTAAATCCCAGACATTTATCTTGCACCTATCCAATCAACCCTTATTTTCTCCCATTGATATCTTCCTTGCTTACTTTTGTTCGAGTGTGATTCGTCAATTAGCTTTAGATTCTTAGATAATTATAGTTTTTAATTACATAATTCTCAACTATTGATCTTCTTGGATAGCAACCAAGCTATAAACTATGAAAATACTATTTAACTCCAATCCCTATGGATACAATTTTATATTATACTATATTCACTAGCAAGCATATTTAAGTGTGTGTTTTGCACTCGTCACTTACTGGGTGCCCATGGCAGAGGATCGACGATGTCCATTCCCCATTTCATGAATGGCCAAGCTGACAAGACCGAATGCAGCAGCTCCTTGGGCTGGTGGATCATCGATGCGTGCCTCTGACAGTCATCGCATCTCCGTAAGAACTCCTTAGCATCATTCTCCATATCGATCTAGTAATAGCCAACTCTGATTATTTTACGAACCAACGATTCGACCCCTAAGTAGTTTCCGTAGGTGCCTTTGTGAGCTTCCCTCAAAATGTATTCGGTGTTTCCCGAGCCCAGACATAAGACGAGTGGGCCATCAAATGTTCTGCTAAATAGGGTGTTATCTTCGGACAGGCTGAACCTGACTGCCTTTGTGCACAGAGCTCTTGATTCTTTAGGATCCGAGGGTAGATTCCTAGTATTTAGGTAATCTATATACTTGTTTCTCCAGTCCCATGTTAAGCTTGTCGAGTTTATCTGGGCGTGGCCTTCTTCCACTACTGATTTCATGAGTTGTATGACCGCTCCCGAGTTGAACTCATCGTCATCAACGGATGACCCCAAGTTAGCTAGAGCATCGACTTCGCTATTTTGATCCAGGGGTACGTGTTGCAGGGTCCATTCCTTGAATCGATGTAGCATTACCTGTAGTTTATCCAGGTATCTCCGCATTCATTCCTCTTTCACTTCAAACGTCCCATTGACTTGATTTACCACAAGGAGGGAATCACATTTAGCTTCGATCACTTCGTCCCTTCGGGGTACGTGCTACAGGGTCCACTCCTTGACACCTCAATATGAATTCCCTGAGCATCTCGTTATCTCTTTTCTTTACCTTGAAAAAGTCTGATTTCCTGGTCTCGACCTTGATGGCCTCGGCGTCCGCTTTTACAAAAGTGTCTGAGAGCATAGCAAATGAGTCAATAGAATTAAGGGGTAAGTTGTGATACCATATCATAACTCCTTTCGATAAGGTCTCTCAGAACTTTTTCAACAGAACGGATTTGATTTCATCATCTTTCAAGTCATTTCCTTTGATGGTGCACTTATAAGAGGTCACATATTTGTTGGGATCGGTTGTCCCATTATACTTTGGAATTCCCCGGCATACGAAACTTCTTTGGGATCGGCTTCAGAGCTGCGGTCGAAGGGAAAGGTTTTTGGACAATTTTTTTGGAATCCAGATCCTTCAGTATCAGTGGTGCTCCCTGTATTTGATCGACCATGGAGTTATATGTCTCCACTTTTTTGTCGTCTGCTTTGATTTTCTTTTCTCCCAATTCCACCCGCTTTGTTAGTTCCTCGAGTATCTTTATTATCTCGGGTTTGGTCCTAGGTTCCACTTCACCCGACTTTTCTGTGGCCGGTTCATTTCTATGGGCGTTTTTTCGGGACGATTCGGGCTCAACTCTGCTGGGATCTCGGCTTTGGTTCTGCAATTGGGCTATCGATGCCTGTTGAACCTAACATCTTGAAAATCATGCGCAAGTTGATCTCGTCACCTTCGTCGTCGTGTGTACTCCGGGCTATCGACCGAGCTCCCCCGCGAATGTTATTTTCGAGGTCAGTAGACAGGTTTGCTTCGATAGCCACATGTGAGTTAGCATCGATCGGATCAACGACCTGGACTCCGTTGGGGTCAGTAGGGGGCACCTCGTTGCTGGGTACCATGTTATTGTTTTCGCCATGGTGGCCGGACCCAGCATCCACCTTCAAATGGGCAGATTGGGAGTTCGACATTTTTAATCTAACGTGAAATTAAAAGCTCAAAGAACAAGTGTAAAATAGAGTGTGTTATGGAAATTTGTATCAAATTGCCACTATTATTCTTAGCCCCACGGTGGGGGCCAAACTATTTATCCTAAAAAATGGATAACAATTAAATTTGTAAGTGGTTTTAAGGATACGTGGATTAATTCAATACAAACGATAAATTGCGTTAGATTAAACAGATAAAGGACGTGATAAATTATCAAACCAATCAAGATGAGTGATCCCGGACTTAGTAACAACCTTAATGAGATACATGCCCTCGATCCCGAGCTCACAATACCAAAGCACTGATGAACAAGAATAAGAACTTTGAATAACAGAGAAAATAAGAGTATATTGCCTTGATATGCGTGTTACAGTGTTGTTAATGAATAATCAGACCCCCCCCTTTATATAGTAGGGGAGTTTTACACTAAGTACAATTATATAAAAGGTAAAAAATCTTATATTTAACTAATCACCGGTTCTTGCCGATACGTGTCGAGATCCACGCCGTGATATCCGGCTGGCCACGGATATCACGACTTTTTGTTGGTCGTGCTCAATTACCTGGTAGTGCTCTCCGAGGCCTTCGAGATTCGAACCGGACCTGGGGGTCATGGCCCCGATACTCCCGAAGGCGGGTGTTTTTGCCGGGACCAAGGAGCTCCTTGCCTCGATTCCGGTTCCTTGCCTTTACGTTTCTTGCTCCGTTCACTTCATCAGAAATCGAGGCGTCCCACGGGCTCAGTTTCACCCTACACATATGTATAAAGAAAATATCCAAAATGGAATCGTGATATATTTGACTACCTGGATTTGTAAGGTCCTGACCTAATTCATATCGGATATGATTGGGTTACCAAACTTCTAATTTACCTTCTTTTAGGTACTTTTTTGGTAAAAAATAAGTTAAACTTCAAGTTACAAAGTAATCCTTCAATAAATATGACGACTTGACTTTAGACCATTTGCACTTGTCGTGTAAACGTGTGTTAGTTCGTATCAACAACTGAAACCATAAGTGAGATTAGTTCAAACCAGTAGGTATACTTGTTTTTATATGGAGGTGGACATTATCTTCTCAAAGCCATAGAACATGAGCGGTGGTTATATGAAATAATAAAACAAAAAGTCACAACTAGTACTTAATGCCTCACCAATAAATTATTTCTAAATAAGTACTTAATTACAGGTGTTACTCCAATAATCAATTGTCTGCCGGAGGTCTTGAAGTTGCATTAATTTCCAGTTGATCAGCTTTTTAACTTGAAGAGTTTTAGTAATTAAAATTCCCCAAAAGTAAATGGAAAATATAGTTTGCAAACTGTTTAAGGCACTGAACTAATTCATATTAGTAAATTCGAGAATATCACTCAAAATTAGGACAACAAGCAAAAAATTTACCATTTCAAAAGAAAAAAATAGATTGTTGGGAGTCATACCCATTTTAACTTTGGAAAATGGTTGAGTTTACTTGATAAAAAGGACTTATTGCTGCAATCAGAAAGTAGAAAATGCAAGAATTAGGCCTTCCAGAAGTTAGAAAATATATGAGATCTTAATTAATAAGGCAGTGCTGGTATAATGGCCGGCAAATGGCGTACTTTGGATTAGATAAGACACGACAGATCACATAGCCTGCGACCCCTCTCTTCCCTTGATCACTATTCATGACCGAACACATTTTACCCAAAATGTTTATGTTTTATTTATATAAAATAAATAGTAGTAGTACTTTCGCCGGTCTCAGATATTGATTGTTTTAAAATAATAATTTTGTTTTAAAATTTAATGTTTTAATAAACCTGAAAATTATTACTATTATTATTACTTTTAATTTTCAAATTTAGCCTTTTCCTTCTAGCAGAGTAATTAAATAAAATATTTAAATAAAATATTAAAGAGAGATAACTAGTAGTTTAAAGAAATACTTGTATACGGTCGAAACTGATTTCGGCCTTCGTACGTCTGATCGAGATGGAAACATAATGGACCGAAGAAAGTCTTCGTAATATCGAGATGAGATCCGAAGAAGGCACAAACGAGCTTCGAGTTTTAGGAACGGGTCAAATATCGAGCTCAGATCCGAATCGAACTATGATGAGATATGAAAGAATCGAGCTTAAGGGCCAGTGGTCAACCAATACCGAACCCGAGTCATTACCGGACCCCGAGTCGGCATCAAGCTCAAGCCCACATCGAGCTCTAAAACTGGAAGCCGACCAATACTGAGTCCAATCAAGATCGAGCTCATAGACAAGAGCCGTTACAGCCGCACTAAGGGAGAGAATCCCATCGGGAATTAGGGAAAAACTCATTTATCATGAATTTTTCACTATGTATTTTTAATTATATCTAAAGTAGGGTTCCCCCACTATAAAGGGGATGGTTATATTCCTGTAAAGGCATCAAGTTTTGGCATACATTGTAACTAATATATCATACACTTCTATATTGAAGAGTTATCATTTTTAGCTCCATAGATTGATTCATCTTGCTTAATCCATAAATCATCTTCTTACCGACTTTGCTAATTTTTCATTCTCTACGGTCAACACTCGATATTTCTATTAATTCTTACGATTTGTGTCAAGTTATACCACATACCCTTAGAACTACGTACAAATTTAACTCTATAAGTTTTTCGGGTAAACAGTTTGGCGCCGGCCGTGGGGCTAAGGATAATAGTGATTATTTGATACGAATCTGCAAAAACACACCATTTTACGCTTATTTTTGGAAGTGCCTTTGATTTCGGATTAGCAACGACGAACTCTCAAATTAAAGGGTCTTATCTTTTGACAATGAAGCTGGCCTTCAAGGTGAAAACAACAACTTGACACCCAGGGCCGGAATGCCGCTTGTCAACGCCGTTCGAGTTCGAGTCGAAGTGCCATTAGACGTTAATTCACATGTGGCCATTGAGGCAAAACCTACATTCTGAACCTGAAAATAGCATTAATGGTGGCACTCGATCTGCAGCTCGAGATACCCATAACGTCGAGAAAAACGGCTTCAGCTTGCGTATGATTTTCGAAATGTTACAAGCTCAACATGCAGCAATAGCTCAGTTGCAGAGTCAAACCCAGATACCTAGCAGGCCGGAGCCCAGTCTACCCCGAGAAATCACACACAGAAAGGAACCAGCTATAGTAAGGTCAAATGAGCAAGAGTCGGGGACTAATCCCGAAATTGCTAAGATGTTCAAAGAACTGACCAAACGAATAGAATCAGGAGAAAGGAGGATCGAGGCAAACGACCAAAAGGTAGAAACATATAACTCCAGGGTTGATCAGATCCCGGGGGCACCACCGATATTGAAGAGCTTAGATTCGAAAAACTTCGTACAAAAGCCTTTCCCTACAAGCGCGGCTCCTAAACTGATCCCAAAGAAATTCCGCATGCCCGAGATTCCTAAATATAACGGAACTACCGACCCCAACAAACATGTCACCTCTTACACATGTGCCATTAAAAGGAACGACCTAGAGGACGATGAAATCGAATCCGTATTATTGAAGAAATTCGGTGAAACCCTGTCAAAGGGAGCAATGATATGGTATCATAATTTACCATCTAATTCTATCGATTCATTTGCTATGTTTGCAGATTCCTTCGTAAAAACCCACGCCGGGGCCATAAAGGTCGAGATCAGGAAGTCGGACCTGTTCAAGGTAAGACAAAAGGATAACGAGATTCTAAGGGAGTTCGTATCTCGTTTTCAAATGGAACGAATGGATCTGCCACCAGTCATAGACGATTGGACTGTTCAGGTTTTCACTTAAGGTTTGAACGAATGAAGTTCGATGGCTTCACGGCGGTTGAAGCCTAACCTGATTGAGTACCCAGATATTACTTGGGCCGACGTGCATAATAGGTACCGGTCAAAAATTAGAGTCGAAGACTATCAGTTGGGTTTTGAACCCGCTGCTAGAAGGGACATCAATCGAGAATAAGGTCCGATCAGGGACCGATACCTATCATATAGTGGAAACCAAAGGATCAATAAATCAAGACGTAACCCCAAACAAGGCAATAAAAGAATTGATCGACGTCAAGGGTATCGAGGGCTGATAAATAGAAATGGGTTCGACAGGCCTACAGAACCTAAGGAAGCACCACAGTTATCAGAGTATAACTTCAACATTGATGCATCCGCCATCGTGTCGGCTATCATACGCATCAAAGACACTAAATGGCCTCGACCCATGCAAACAGATCCTGCCGAGAGGAATCCCAATCAAATGTGTGAATATCATGGCACCCATGGCCATAAAACAGAAGATTGCAGGCAACTAAGAGAGGAGGTAGCCCGTCTATTCAATAAAGGGCACCTTCGAGAATTTTTAAGCGACATGGCCAAAAACCATTTCAAAAATAGAGATTTCGGTAAACAAAACGAACAGGAAGAACCGCAACACATCATCCACTTGATCATCGGTGGCGTCGATACCCCTCAAGGTTCGGTGCTTAAACGCACTAAGACATCGATTATACGAGAAAAGCGACCTCGAACTCAGGATTATGCACCATAGGAACCTTGTCTTTTAATAATGAATATGCAGAAGGAATCATGTAACCTCACAATGATGCACTGGTAATATCCGTACTTATGAATATAACTAAGTTAAGCGTGTGTTAATTGATCCAGATAGCTCGACCAATATTATTAGATCGAAGGTTGTAGAACCGCTCGGTCTACAGGACCAGGTCGTACCCACAACCATGGTTCTAAATGTATTTAACATGGCATGTGAAACCACCAAACGCGAGATAATCCCTGCCGATAAATGTGGACGGGACTATCTAGGAAACGAAGTTCCACATAATCGAAGGCGACATGAGGTACAACGCCCTTTTTGGAAGGTCATGGATCCACAATATGAGAGCTGTACCTTCGACCCTCCACCATGTTCTTAAATTCTCAACATCAGAGGGAGTCAAAACAGTGTATGGAGAGTAACCGATAGCAAGAGAAATGTTTTTCGTCGAAGAAGCAATTCCGATATCCTCACCTTCGTTAACAAAGGGATCAGACTCAAAAGGGGAACATAGATTATTTTGCTTGGTCTCATTTAGATATAACAGGGATCCTACCGGATATAACGATGCATCGCCTAAGCCTGGACCCTAGGTTCAAACCGATGAAGCAAAAGAGAAGACCCCAGTCCGAGGTAAAACACGCATTCATAAAGGACGAGGTAACTAAACTTCTCAAAATAGGGTATATTCGGGAGGTGAAATACCCTGAATGGTTAGCCAATGTAGTTGTAGTCCCTAAAAAATGGAACAAACTTAGAATATGAGTAAATTATAAGGATTTAAACAAGGCGTGCCCCAATGATTCTTTTCCACTGCCCAACATCGATCGCATGATCGATGCCACAGCCGGCCACGAGATCCTTACTTTTCTCGATGCCTATTCCGGGTATAATCAAATACAAATGAACCCGGAAGCCAAGGAAAAAACTTCATTTGTCACCAAGTATGGAACATATTGTTATAATGTGATGCCCTTCGGGCTAAAAAATACTGGAGCTACTTACCAACGCCTAGTAAATAAAATATTCGAGGAACAAATAGGTAAATCAATGGAAGTTTATATTGATGACATGCTAGTTAAGTCTCTGCGCACAGAGGACCATTTGGCTCATTGCAGGAAACATTCGAGATTTTTAGAAAATACAACATGAAGCTCAACCCCGAGAAATGTACTTTCGGGGTCGGTTCAGGTAAGTTCCTTGGATTCATGGTATCGAATCGGGGGATCGAGATAAACCCCGATAAAAGCCGTACAAAAGCCATGCAGAGGCTAACGGGACAGATTGCTGCCTCAGACCGATTCATTTCAAGGTCGTCGGATCGAAGTCACAGATTGTTCTCTCTACTAAAAAAGAAGAACGATTTCGTATGGACCCCGGAATGCCAACATGCATTAGAGGAATTGAAGCAATACCTATCGAGCCCACCGCTGCTTCACACTCCGAAGGCAGATGAGAAATTTTACTTGTACTTGGCGGTATCGATAATAGCGATAAGTGGTGTCCTAGTTCGAGAAGAGAAAGGTACGATATTTCCCGTTTATTATGTACGTCGAACTTTAGGGGAAGCATAAACTAGATATCCACACTTAGAGAAATTGGCACTAGCACTGATAAGCGCCTCTAGAAAGTTAATACCATACTTTCAATTTCACCCCATATGCGTATTAACCACTTACCCAGTTCGTAATATTTTGCACAAGCCCGAACTATCAGGCCGATTGGCCAAATGGGCTGTCGAACTCAGTGGGTATGATATCGAATATCAACCCCGGACGGCCATCAAGTCTCAAATTTTAACGGACTTCGTGGCCTATTTCACGCCAACCCTCGCACCCGAAGTCGAAAAAGAGCTCTTGTTGAAATCGGGTACATCATCGGGGGTATGGACCCTTTTCATATACGGGGCTTCAAATGCAAAGAGGTCCGGGCTAGGCATCGTTTTAAAGCCGCCTACGGGTAGCACTATTAGGTAATATATCAAAACTACTAGGTTGACTAACAACGAGGCCGAGTATGAGGCCATGATTGCAGGTCTCGAGCTAGCTAAAATCTTGGGAGCAGAAGTCATTGAAGCCAAGTGTGACTTTTTGCTAGTGGTAAATCAAGTAAACAAAACCTTCGAAGTTCGAGAGGATAGAATGCAAAGGTATTTGGACAAGCTACAGGTAACTTTGCACCATTTCAAAGAATGGACCTTACAACATGTACCTTGAGAACAAAACAGTGAGGCTGATGCACTTGCAAATTTGGGGTCATCGGTCGAGGAAGATGAGATCAGCTTGGGGACTGTCATTCAACTCTTGAGATCCGTGATCGAGGAAGGTCATGTCGAGATAAACTCTACGAGCTTAACCTGGGATTGGAGGAATAAGTTTATTGAATACTTGGAGAACGGAAAGCTCCCACCGGACCCTAAGAATTCGAGGGGCCTACGAACCAAAGCTGCTCGATTTACATTGACTGCAGATGGAACATTATACCGAAGGACATTCGATGGACCATTGGCAGTATACTTAGGACCAGGAGACACCGACTACGTCCTACGTGAGATTTATGAGGGTACTTGTGGAAATCATTACGATACCCATTCATTAGTCTGAAAAATAATCAGAGCAGGATATTATTGGATCGATATGGACAAAGATGCAAAGGAGTTTGTTCGAAAATGTGACAAATGTCAAAGGTTTGCACCGATGATCCATCAGCCTGGAGAGCAACTCCATTCAGTCCTATCCCCATGGCCAATCATGAAATGGGAAATGGATATCGTCGGTCCTCTGCCATCGGTCCCATGTAAAGATAAGTTCATTTTATTTATGACTGACTATTTCTCTAAATGGGTTGAAGACAGGAGTTCGAGAAAGTAAGAGAGAAAGAGGTCATAGACTTCATCTGGGATCATATCGTATGTCGATTTGGGATACCCGCTGAAATAGTGTGTGACAATGAGAAATAATTTGTCGGCAGCAAAGTGACAAAATTCCTCGAAGACCACAAAATAAAGAGGATATTATCAACACAGTATCACCCTAGTAGGAACGGACATGCTGAATCGATGAACAAGACTATCATTCAAAACCTAAAGAAAAGGTTGAACGATGCTAAGGGAAAATGAAGAGAAATCCTACCCGAAGTTCTTTGGGCATATTGAACAACATCAAAATCCAGTACGGGGGCAACCCATTCTCCTTAGTATATGGCTCCGAAGCCTTGAATCAGTCGAAGTCGGGAAACATTGTGCCAGATTTTGATATACAACAGAAGAGTCAAATCACGAGGCTATGAATACTAGCCTCGAATTATTGGATGAAAAACGAGAAGCCGCTCTCATCCAATTGGCCGGCCAAAAGTATCGGATCTAAAGATACTATAATCGAAGAACCAATCTTCGTCATTTTAAAATCGGGGAATTAGTGCTAAGAAAAGTCACCCTCAGCACCCAAAATCCAAATGAAGGAAAACTGGGTCCAAACTGGGAAGGACCATATCAGGCACTCGAAAACATCGGTAAAGAATCCTACAAGATCGGTATTATAAACGGCAAACAACTACCAAGCAATTAGAACGTGTCACACCTAAAACGATACTACTGCTAAGGTACGACCCTCCCATGTTCATTTTATATTTTGAAACTAACCCTTGCAGGAGTTCTATCAGAAACAAGGATGGATCATTCAACACGAAGCCTTAAGTCTGAAAGCACGCGTTGCACTCTTTTTCCCTTATACCGATTTTATCCTAAATGGGTTTTTGTCAAGGTTTTTAATGAGGCAACCATTGATCGTGCTAACTTAGAACAATTTAACAGTATCCGAGGCCTCTTTACAATCAACCTCGAATACTGGTGGGGCATTACCCTCAAATATATCAAGTTCGATGCAAGAAAGTTACTTCATAAAAATAAGGTTCCGATAGGAAATATTGTAAGATCCAAATGGTCAAAACGAACCATGCTCGTGTAGATTTATCGATCCCTAGTACAAAATATAAACACATGAAAAGAAACTTCTTTGCCCATATCTCATGTCTCACAACCCATCATCTATTTCATGATCTATTACGTAAACAGGCTCAAGGGCCGACCATTACTTCGAGTTCGAGCAAGCACTCACTCGACCATTAAGCCTACGAGCTACATTACTTCGAGTTCGAACCACTCACTCGACTACTAAGCCTGCGGGGTACTCTTATTTTGAGTTCGAGCAATCACTCACTCGACCATTAAGCCTACGAGCTACATTACTTCGAGTTCGAACCACTCACTCGACTACTAAGCCTGCGGGGTACTCTTATTTTGAGTTCGAGCAATCACTCACTCGACCATTAAGCCAACGGGCTACGTTATTTCGAGTTCGAATCAATCACTCGACCATTAAGCCTACTGGCTTCATTACTTTGAGTTTGAATCACTCACTCGACTAATAAGCCTACGTGCTACATTACTTCGAGTTCGAGCAAGCACTCACTCGACTACTAGGCCTACGGGCTACATTATTTCGAGTTCGAACAATCACTTACTCGACCACTAAGCCTACGGGCTACTCTTATTTCGAGTTCGAGCAATCACTCACTCGACCATTAAGCCTACAGTCTACATTACTTCGAGTTCGAATCACTCACTCGACTACTAAAACTACGGGATACTCTTATTTTGAGTTCGAGTAATGACTCACTCGACCATTAAGCCATCAGGCTATATTATTTCGAGTTTGAATCAATCACTCGACCATTAAGCCATCAGGCTATATTATTTCGAGTTTGAATCAATCACTCGACCATTAAGCCTACAACTTACATTACTTTGAGTTTGAATCAATCACTCGACTAATAAGCCTACGGGCTACATTATTTTGAGTTCGAATCACTCACTCGACTAATAAGCCTACGGGCTACATCACTTTGAGTTCGAGCAAGCACTTACTTGACTACTAAGCCTACGAGCTACGTTATTTCGAGTTCGAGTAATCACTCACTCGACCACTAAGCCTATGGGCTACTCTTATTTCGAGTTTGAGCAATCACTTACTCGACCATTAATCCTACGGGCTACATTACTTCGAGTTTGAACCACTCACTCGACTAGCCTACGGGCTACATTAATTCAAGTTCGAGCAATCACTCACTCAACCATTAAGCCTACGGGCTTCTATATTTTGAGTTCGAGTAAGCACTCACTCTACTACTAAGCCTATGGGCTACTTTTATTTCGAGTTCGAGCAATCACTCACTCGACCATTAAGCCTACGGGCTACATTACTTCGGGTTTGAATCACTCACTCGACTAACAAGCCTATGGGCTACATTACTTCAAGTTCGAGAAATCACTCAACTCGACTACTAAGCCCATGGACTACCTTATTTCGAGTTTGAGCAAGCACTCACTCGGTTATAAAGGCTACAAGGTCCAAATTCGATCAAATTTCCTAAAGCTTTATAAAAACCTTCATAAGGCATGAATGGAACAAAATCTTCTCAAGGCAGAGAATAAAACAGAGGCAAGTCGGGAAAAGAAAAGATCTTTACATATATACAAGAATATTTACAATGTCCGAATAGACGCTATAAAAAAAACCAAAATGAAAACTAAGGGCTAAGTTTCTTGGTTATCTACGGGGACAGTCTCTCCTCCATCGGGCTCCTCCCCGCTCTCGGACCCACTCTTGCTCCTATCATCGCCATCATCATCATCATCATCATCACCATCACCATCATCATCATCGGAAGCCAAGGCTTCAGCATCAGCTTCGAGCTCTTTAGCTCTTTTTATCTTTGAGATCGAAATCTCGAGCATGGATCTCTTCGAGGGTCTCCCTACGAGATCGGCATTTAGCAAGTTCAGCAACCCAATGTGCTCGAGTGTTAGCAGTCTCAGCTGCCTCTCTTTCTTGTACCTGAGTTGCTCCAGCATCGACCCGATAGACGGCCAAGAATGCATCCGCATCGGCCTTTGCCTTTTCGGTGTCAGATTTGGCCTTGACAAGTTCAGAGGCTAACCGAGCCTCGAGCTCCTCTATTTTTCTTGTTTGACTGGAGATTTTCTCCTTCATGCTTTGAAGTTGGTTTTCGGCCGATGATAATTGGGCTCGAGCAGTTTCTTTTTCAGCGACAAGACGGCCCATACCATCTTTCCACCCCAAGGTCTCCGCCCTTATCACATCGATCTCCTCACGAAGCTTCCCAATAACCTCAAGCTTCTGCTGCAGCTGTGAGATCGAAATATTAGTCGTCATTCCAGGATCGAGTTCCTCTATTTTTAAGATTATTATTGCCTGCTCGGTCAGGTCTTGATGAGCCTTGGCCAGCTTAGCTCGGAGGTCTTTGATTTATTCTTCCCTTTGCCCGAAGAGGAGTCTAAGGGAGTTCCTCTCCTCCGTGACCCATCGGAGGTCGGCCTCATACCAACGCAGCTCAGCTCGAGACCGAGAACATGTTTCTCGATGAACCACTACGGTACATAAGAAAGAAGAAAAAAAGTTAGAGAAGAATAGCAAACATAAAAGTAATATCAACGAAGGGAGTTGAAGCTTACCCGATTCAGAGCTTGCTGCACTTCACAGAAAAGGCCTGACACATCACTAGGGCCAGCAACATCCTCGACTCCAGTAAACAAATCATAGAAGGGGTCCTCCCCTTTATGGGACCGGTTTATATTGAGGGCCCCCAAAGCTTGAGCTTCCTGAATCGCCCCTTCGGAAAAGGCAGAGAGATTGGGCGAGTCTCCGATTACTATTGCCCCAAGCGACTCGCTTGGGGCGTTCTCCTCAGTTCGGAGAGCTTCAGGACCGGCCTCTTCTGATATACCCACCGTTTGTTGACTTCGGTGGGAGGCATCCTGGATCTCTAATGGTTCGGGGACTCTGCCTGAATCTTCCTCCGATATCTCCCCAGTCCGAGGCGGAGCTTTATAAATCACCATCGATGCAGCTACCTTTGGGGCATCGATGGTTTTCTTTATTCGGGCCACCAGCACGGACCCATCATTTTCTTCTTCTTCTTCCTCGTCTTCATCCCTTAGACGCAAAACTAATTCCATGGTTAAAGGGATGGTATTCTTCCTCGGCTTCCGAGCCATCCTCCGCTTCGATTTTAGATCTTCGGAAGCAGAAGCCCTTTTTCTCTTATTATCCTTCACCGATTTTGGAATAGAGAACGAAGCCTCTTCCTCACCGGGAGGGGGGGATCAAAACCGCATCTTTGCCCATACCTACATACATGAAAATTGATTTAAGTATATAAAAAGCATCTCGTTCGAACTACCAAAGATACGAGAAAGAGGGTTACCATGATTTTTGGCCTCCCATCGGCCTTTTAACAAATCACGCCATGAGCGCTCGACATATGTGGAGGTCGAAGCTAGATCCCGTACCCAGTTCTTGAGGTCGGAAACTGCACCGGGCATCCAAGAAACCGCTGGATCACAAAAAGGGGATATCGGTAGGAAAAGAAATGAAGGGGCAAAATAGTAAGAGATAACAACAGAGTTACACTTACGCTTCATGTTCCACTCCTCGGGAAAGGGCATCTTTTCAGTCGGAATCAGGTCCGAAGTCTTCACTCAAACGAACCTACCCATCCAGCCTCGATCCCTGTCCTCGTCTATGCTCGAGAACAGAACCTTGGTAGCCCGGCACTGAAGTTTTATTAACCCACCTCGAAAGAGGCGAGGGCAGTACATTCGAATGAGATGGTCGAGGGTGAAAGGCATCTCCTCGATTTTGTTCACGAAGTAACGAATCAAAATAACGATCCGCCAAAAGGAAGGATGGATCTGGCCTAGGGTTATTTGGTATTGACGGCAGAAGTCGATAATAACATGGTCAAGAGGACCTAACGTGAAAGGGTAAGTATACACGCTTAAAAACCCTTTCACGTGAGTGGTGATATCTTCTTCAGGAGACGGGATTACCACTTCTTTGTTTTCCCAATTGCAATCTTTCTTTAGCTGTTCGAGGTGCCCCTCGATTATCGAACACATATACCTCGATACTGGATCACATCGGCCGGGAACCGACGAGCCTTTATTGACCTTAAGATCAAAGGTAAGAACACACGCCCCAATAACACACTTCTCAGGCCGTGACTCCACCGGTATTTTGTCGGCGGCAGGCTGTGACGAAGAAGCTTTTTCTTTCTGAGGAATGGTTTTTGATGTCTTCGCCATTTTGGATTTAAAGATCAAAAATAGAAGGAGGTAACAAAGATTTGGTGTTTTTGAAGAAAGATTTTGCAGTTAAAGATCACAGATTTACAGATGAACTCAGAAGAAGAACTTGGAAAATTTGGAGATGTAAAAGTGATCAATGGTAAAAGGAGGGGCTATTTATAGATTGAGCAATGGCGGTTCAACATCAGCGGTGACCGATCACCGTCTGACATGCATTAAATGTCTTGAAAAACTAAATCGACGGGACAACTATCACGCGCGTCATGATTGATCCCAATGTAAACGTCAGCTTATATCTGATCGAGCCGTTGAAAAATCATATCGTTTCTCGCCACATCCTTCCCGAGAAACGAGGGGACTATCTGTATACGGTCGAAACTAATTTCGGCCTTCGTACGTCTGATCGAGATAGAAATATAATGGATCGAAGAAAGTCTTCGTAATATCGAAATGGGATCCGAAGAAGGCACAAACGAGCTTCGAGTTTCAGGAACGGATCAAATACCGAGCTCGAAGTCATTATCGAGTTCAGGTTCGAATCGAACTATGATGAGATATGATGGAATCGAGCCTAAGGGCCAGTGGTCAACCAATACCGAGCCCGAGTCATTACCGGACCCCGAGTCGGCATCAAGCTCAAGCCCGCATCGAGCTCTAAAACTGGAAGCCGACCAATACTGAGTCCGATCAAGATCGAGCTCATAGACAAGAGCCGTTACAACCGCACAAAGGGAGAGAATATCGGCGGGAATTAGGAAAAAACTGATTTACCATGGAATCTCCACTATGTATTTTTAATTATATCAAAAGTAGGGATCCCCAACTATAAAGGGGATGGCTATATTCCTGTAAAGGCATCAAGTTTTGGCATACATTGTAACTAAGATAGCATACACTTCTATATTGAAGAGTTATCCTTTTTAGCTCCATAGATTGATTTATCTTGCTTAATCCATAAATCATATTCTTTCTGACTTTGTTTATTTTTCATTCTCTACGGTCAACACTCGATATTTCTATTTATTCTTATGATTTGTGTCAAGTTATACCACATACCCTTAGAACTACGTACAAATTTAACTCTATCCGTTTTTCGGGTAAACAATATTATTTTTAATTGAGAATATAAAAATAGTCTCTTGGTTAACATTTAGGACACACTGAAATTTAGGCACTAGAACTATATAGTACTACTGGAAAAAAGAAGAGAAGCAAAAAAAAAATAAAAAATGGAAACGACAATAAAACAAAACCCTTGGACATGATTTTTCAGTGGAATTTAGGGAGTTGGAAGTTTAGTGGAAAAAAAGAAACAAGCAGCTGTCGAGTTGAGAAGCACGCCACCTCAAGATTCTTTTTATGATGAGCTGCCCACATGATTCTTCCAATGAAGTATGAAAGTACTCTATTTATCCACGAATGCTTTGTTGCCGCCTAACTGTCACTTGGTTATGGTTTGATCATGACTAATTAATTACACTATTCTATTACAGAGACACGATAGTTCTAAATAGATAGCAACGACACAAATTTACTTGCACCAAGTATTTAAAGGAAATCAATAAATATAGAGCTTTGTACTTGAATTTTTATCACTTAACAATATCATTTATGCAACACATGTACGTACCATTTCTAGCACTCAAAAGGTTTATGTATTTGAACCGAAATTCTTTCTAAAAGAGAGAGCATAGAGCATTGACTTTGGAATGTTACTTCCTCGCTATTTCACATAATAGTTTATACTATTCTCTAATTCCATTTGTTTGTTTAATGCTTAAATGGCCAATATAAGAATCTACTAGATGCCTATTTCTCTCTTTCATTTATTAATTTTTGTTTCTTATATTTTCTGACAATATATACCGATTTCCAGCTCCGATATGTTATTTCTTATACGGCTAACACAGTCTGATGATATTTGAACTATTGATTCTAAATAGTTGTATGTAATTGGACTTTTAAGCTACTCTTTTTGAATTGTCAATGTATAATTTAAAACTCTTTGATAATATAATTGAAATTAATATAAGAGCATTGAGAAGTTATATATTGAATAATTAGTAGTCCCCCACTACATGTGTAGATGTAAAGGAATCCCTTAATCTTTCCTCTACACACACAATGCATTTGGGCAATATCTCATACAATTAAGCTAGGTACCAATGTATCCACATGCTTAGCTTTAATTACCAATAATCACCGAAACGTGCACATAACAAACATCTTCAACTAATTAAAGAATGACTTAGGCGATCTATGCCATCAATTTCTCCCTCTTCTGAAAATTTCTTATTCAATTTAAGTGTATATGCCGCACCATTCAGAAAGTTTATACTACATAGGTTATTCCTGATTTTGAGTGTATAATTGCGGTTATAACAAGGTTAGCCAGATTTGTGGTCAAAATCATTCGTCCTGTGTATAGTGGTGTTCCATAACTAGTGTTTTTGTGTTTGAACTTCACTCTAATGCAACAGAAAAATAATCATGATAATTTTCCATTTATATATAGCGTTTAGAACCCATGTTAGACAAGTATAATTATTAAATGTGGTATGAACATTAGACCTCATGCCCAACTGCTTGTGACGCGTGATTTGAAAGGCCTATTTCTGGTATGACAAAGCTCATTGCACAAGTAAAGGTTTTTTAGTCTGTTAAGAAGCTTGAGAAGTAAGTGATTATGATCAGATTAAAGATTAGGTGTGATGGGTTGGCTGTGAGCTACTATATCTATTCCATCTTGAGAGACCACCCTAATAGTAAATAAATACAAAATATTATTATATATACTGTATCACCTTTTTTTTTGCTTAACTGTATTTTATACTTCTATAGAAGAGACTGACTAAAGGACCACAAAAAAGGAGAAGTATTTCCCTATCCCTAGCATAATACTACACAAAAAAAAAACTTATTTTAGTCGCAAATTTGTGCTAGAATAGCAACGGAATTAAGATTGTCAGATTGTCACTAAATAAAAAGATACTATAGTAAAAGAAAAGGTACTGAATATAGAGATAAAAAATATAATCTGCCACTAATTTTGACACCAATTTTTTAATGGAAAAATTAAGCGACAGGTCATCGTACTAAAAGAAAAAACAAATAAAATAACTAACTTTAAGTAGGTTCTTAGGTGAAGGCAACAAAGACAAGAAAATGTAACATACAGGTGGATACACATGGTATTGGCGGTTACCCAACCATCTTCCCTATCCATTTATTTAATGAAAAGAAAAAAATTGAAGGAGCTCTGGTTTTCTACGTATTTTTCTTAGCTGTTTTCTGCTAGTAGTAATCAAGAAAACACACAGACGAAGAACCTAATCCACAGATTTTATTGGTTAGCCATACTATGACGTTATCGAACTTCTTCCTCCTTTTATCCCTTTGCTTTTTTCTTTTGTGGAGTGTCAATGTGTTACACATCGCTCTCCACTCAATAAACCAAAAAAAAAACAATTAACGTTATAGAAAATACTTTTATGTGTGTGTATATATCTCTATATCTGTAAATTTAAAGATGCCCCGTCACTTCCCTTTTCGTAAATGAAGTACAGCCATGAATACAACCACTATTAAGGTAGTGAAACTTCTAATAAAGTAGATGATCAACATTGGTTAAAACAAATTCCCTTCCCAAAAAGAAAAAGAAGTAGAATCATATATTGACATTATAAAAATAATCAAATTACTTATTAAATCATCACAGATAATCTTTATAATAAAATTACTTATAAAATCATCACAGATAATCTTAGTTAGAATCTTATTAAAAAATTGTAACTATTTGTATATATGTTGATTAAAATAATTCAAATATATATATACATTGTCAGTGAATATTACTTAAATATTAGAAAGAACAATAACAATGTGTCTACAATTCTAAAATTTGTAATGACAAATTTGTAACAAATTTTCATTAATTGAATATCAACAAGTGGTAAAAAAAAAAAGAAAAAAAGAAAAAGCTCTCCTCTTAACTAGTACTAGTAGTAGTAATTAACTAGTAATGGCAATCCACCAAAGCCGCAGCGGAGAAGACAAGACTTTGCTTGTTGGCTGAAAAACCAAACTTTGAATCTCGGTGATCATCGTCGGGTGGCGCCGGCAAGTTAAGATCAAGAGATAAAATGATTCTTGGCTTCTCCTTATTCGAATCCCCATCATCATGTGATGATTCCGAAGTTGTCTCATCTGTAACCTTAGTACTGTTTGTTGCTGTAATCGTAGGTGGTGGTCTATGTCTTCTCATATGACCACCCAAAGCTTGTCCTGATGAGAATTCTGCCCCACAAATTGAACACTCGTGAATTTTTGGCTTGCTGTTCAAATTGCCATGTGAATAATTACCTTTATTCACTATTTGGGTTGGCGTAATAATCTTGTTCAACTTTTCTTCTTCTTGAAGATATTGACGATCATGGTTTTCTGAATCAGCAGTAGATTTTTTCTCTTCTACTATGGTTTTGGCTTTTTTGTGACTTGTTCTGTGCCCACCGAGTGCTTGAAAAGATGGGAAAGTTCTGTTACAAGTTTTGCACTCATAGACATAGAACCCGGCTTTTCCGCCAGTTGTTGAAGTGGCCATTTCTGTAAATTTCCGGCTACTGATTTTTACCATCTTACGTTCAGTACTTTCCACTTGTAGTTTCTGGCATCGGCCACTTTGTGCTAATAGTATTAAGCAATTGGCCATGTCCTCATCTTCCTCTGAACTAGTCGATATTTGAGTAGAAGAAGTAGTTGGTGAATACTGAACTGTCGAAGAGTAAAATTCTCCTCCACCGCCAATATCATCACTTCCACCACCAGCACCTCCGCCACCGGTCGATGACGTGGAAGTGACCGCCACCGCCATGCCAACAAGAGACAACTGCCTTGGTCGCTTACTACGTTTCCCTTTGAACACTAACGTGCGATCGGCTGAATCTTCGGAGAATTCCATAAGACGAAAAATTAAGAAAAAGTATTGAAGAAGTGACAAAGAGATAAGCAGATGATCAGAAGAGAAAGAGTGATGAAGAATAGAGAGTGGTGTAATAGCAAGTACTGC
>AWOL01S0004754.1:7918-30813 GCA_000715115.1 Nicotiana otophora | reverse complement strand
GAATTATTAACCTGGGCTTGTGACTCAATTCAAAGAAATCATTATAGAAATCAATTCCTCAAGAGGTTGCAAGTAAGATAATTGTGATAAAGAGGCTTCACAAATGATATGTCTCATTCAAAGAGTGGATAAAGAGAACGTCTCATAAGTTTCTATCCCAAATTCCATAGCAACATAAAGAATGACATATGACAAAGTGGAACCAGGGTCAATAAGAGCATATACATCTTGAGATTGGACAGTCAATATACCTATAACCACATATGGAGAAGTCTCCAACTTTTGACTCCTCCTCATGTCATAAAACTTGTTGGGCCCTACCGAGCTCTTGATACCACCCCTAGCTGCCCCATGCCTTGCGGGCGCTATAGTGCCTCTATCACGAGGAGACATTGTGGATGTAGTAGTTGGAGAACTGGTTGGTTGTGCCGCATCCCTGCCCATGCACTACAAAACGAACGACAATCTTTTTGAATGTGACCCCTCAAAACACACTCGTAGCATACATTGGTACCATAGTGACATACTCCCAAATGACATATCCCACACTTCACACAACAGGGATGAGTTCTGCTAAACTGAATCGCCCCACAAACCTGATATTCACATTATTTGCATGCACCATAAGGTTCCCCCTTATCCTCCCTCAGAGCCTCCATGGCGGAAGTAACAATCTCTCTACCGGCTTGCGGTGTGGGCCTTTGGAATTTACCAAACCTTCCACCCCTAACATGCTGCTGCGCATACTCAGAACATGATGCCAAATGCTCCTTTCCGCATATCGGGTAGACCGGGGTGGGTGTACCAATCTAGGGCATTTGTTCTTCTTGTTCCCACACTTTCCACAACCATAACATATTGCAAGAGTCATCCAACATGTTCCCAAGTGACGTTTCTTGCAAATCAAACAATCCGGTTTATTAGTACCAACAACCCTCTTTCGTTTCTTAAATTCTCTCACCACATGTTCTGGTGGTGTGGTGACATTGGAAGGAACATTGGTACTTCCCTTAGCAACAAGTTCTTCCAATCCCTCCAGGGCTTGACGCAATCTCCCAACGAACTTTTGTGCAATCTCTACGAGATTCTCCGGCAAGGTCATTCCCTCCTTGCTGCTTCGAACTTGTGGATTACTCATCTAGAAAATGAGACATAACGAGGAAATGAACTTTCTATCTTGAGCTTTATCGTATGATCTGGAGTATCAAAGAGGGTGACATTCCTAAATGCCCGAGTACACTCCTAATTTTAGATGTGGTCGACAACACACCGATAAGAAGTACTCTACTAGACACGGCTCCGAAACATCCTAGGACACTTTAAAACCTTAGCCTCTTTTAACAAGCTTGTCACGCCCCGACCTCAGGGATCGTGACCGACGCTCAACCGAGATACCCAGGTTAATCAAGCCTCAAAGTTGCCTTCTATCCAACCTTTTTATTAATATAACAATCAGTACAAGTGATAGACAATAGAAGAGTCAAGTGTTCCATATTATTTTTTAATTACTCAAAGGAGAATCATTTACGATTTCCAAAATATAAAAAGTTTATAGATATGATGAAAAACATGTTTTCCACAATACCAACACTTATAGTTCAATTCCAAACATGAAACACCACCCACACTATGTCTACGGAGCCTGTAAGTACAACAGAAGAGTAGAATGGATGTGCCGGTGATAAGGCCCCGGCTCAAAGCACAAAATACAACGTCAAATGACATAAAACATTGAACAGAGTAGGGCTCACCAAAACCTGTTGAGTATAGAGTAACTGCTAACGCGGATCAAGACCACCCACTGATGAACTACCTGCATCATTGAAGATGCAGCGCCCCCAGCAAAAGTGACGTTAGTCATATGGAACAGTACTAGTATGTAAAGCTAAATGTCCGCTTACGAAATAGAACGCCAATCAAAGAAGGGGAAACATCATGGAAGCAACAAGTAACAATCAATGATATGCAAATGCCAAGTTAAAACTTAACAATTTTCAAAATACTAAAATAATATATATTTTGGGTTGGGAGATCATTAGCACCGATATAGCACCGTATTTTTATCACAGAGTTTGATCACGCCCGATCGACTAGTCCATCTCCCCACGGAAAATGTGGTTGACATGTGATGCGAAAAAAGTTGTTACCAAGAGTAGTACCACCATGTGCGCAGCATGGCGTCCGATCTCCACCCGATCAGCTAGGCCGACTTCCCACATATGCCATGTGGGTTGACTTTCCAATTCAGAACCCATATCAATCTCATTCCAAATAAAGGGAATAATCACAATCCACCACAATCCAGCCCTACACCGACACGTGTAGTTTTGGGCGTGGGCCATATGGACCATCCTTCCTCGGTTTGCTAATGATACTCCCAAAAATATTTGTTTTTATTTTTGCACACAAGGTAACATAAATACAAATGTATTCACCTAATAATCTTTCACATTGTATAAATCTTAATTAGTATTTTCAGCCACTAATAACAACAGTATTTCCTTGGCTCTTTTAGCCGTTCACAAGTTTCTTTATTCATGGCACTATGGCCTTATTTCATGTCTCACACTTCCATTTCTTTCCTATCGTGTATCATCATCATTGATATCAACATATATAACATTTTTGAAATCACAACCTTAAGTTCATTAGAAATAAGGACTTTAAACACAATAGATGTCTTTCCAAGAAATAGAGTAAAATGATTGGCAGTCAAAGCGCAAGTTAAAATCATAGAGGAGTAACACACCATTTATTCTTGAAATACTTTTCCCAAAAAGGGAAATACACAATTGCAACTCACTTCTATCAATTTCAAGCATCTTTGCAGATTATCAACAATATGAGTATTTGAAATCAACGTCTTAAGTATATATATGAGCAGTAGGAGTTTTGGACGCATGGAGTATTCTTTCCAAGTTAAGCATAATGGACTTTCATTTGAAACACGACTAAGAGTCATAACATTTTAATACACATATCATACTTTAAACACGTTCCCGAAGGATAACATAATATGATAACAGCATCTGAAACACATTTTGAAAACACACACACACACACATACACACACACACACACACACACACACACATATATATATATATATATATCTTTCGACACAAGGTACATTTGGAATCATCGAATTTATTAGGAACTTGAGCCAAGCATACTTGAAACTTGCGAAAACATCATGTAACGACCCGACCGGTTGTTTCGAGAGTTATAGCCCTGTTTCCCCCATTTCTGCTTCTTTATGTGTTATTTAGCTGCATTGTGATGTATCGGGTTGGTTAGTTTGGGTCCGGAGTATTTTCGAAGCAGAATGAGATACTTAGTCTCTTATTTAGAACCTTATGTTGGAAAAGTCAACTAGATATTGACCTATGTGTAAATGATCTCGGAATGTAATTCGGATGGCTCTATTAGCTTTGTTAGGTGATTTTGGACTTAGGAGCGTGTCTGAAATGTGATTTGGAGGTCCGGAGTAGAATTAGGCTCGAATTGGCAAAAGTTGGAAATTTGGCAATTTCGGGCGGCAGTGGAAAATTTGATATCAGGGTTAGAATGGAATTTTGGAAGTTGGAGTAGGTTCGTAGTGTCATTTGTGATGTGTGTACAACATTTGAGGTCATTTGGACGTGGTTTAGTTGGTTTCGACATCGGTTGTCGGCATCATCATGTCATTTTGATGTTGTTTTGAGTGATTCGAAGGTTTGACTAAGTTTGTATGTTGATATATTACTTGATTGTATTTTTGGTCGAGGTCGCGAGGCCGTCAGAGTTATTCTGGATGGTTAACGGATTTGTCGAAGTTGGAAAATGAAGCTGAAGCTGCTGCTACTGATAATTCCGCACCTGCGGAAATGGAGTCATAGGTGCGGGGCCGCTGGTGTGCATGGGGGTTCACAGGTGCGGGCAGTGCTGTGCTAGGCAGGATGCACGGGTGCGAAAAGGCTATCGCATCTGCGAGCTCGCAGGTGCGAGACCTAGGGCGCAGATGCAGAAGAAAGGAAGAAGGCTGGCTTCGCAGATGCAGCATGTCACGCGCAGGTGCGACAGGTTGGCCGCAGATGCGGAACCTGGCCTCATAAGTGAGTTCTGCACCTGCGATCGATTTTCCGCAGGTGCGGTTGAGCAGAAGCGAGAAATAGACCGCAGGTCCGAAAAAGCCTGGGCAGAAACCCTAAATAGAACCATTCACAAATTTGGTTCATTTTCACCATTTTCAAGTCGGTTTGTGGATCTTTTGGAGTGATATTTGAAAGGTGATTCTAGGGCTATCAGTGAGGTAAGTTGCTTGAGCCCTAATACTCGTATATATGGTGATTTCCCATTGTTTAATCATGTAATTACTGAAAATTAGGGGTTAGGGCTTGGAATTGTTTGAGAATAATTTAAGGATTTGAAGGACCAAACGATGTCAGATTTTGATGAATTTGGTATGGTTAGACTCGTGAGTTAATGGGCTTTCTAGTTTTGTAAATTTTGTCGTATTTACAGACATGGGCCCGGGGGCTGGGTTTGAGCCAATTTCGGGTTTTTGGTTTAAATTGGTATATTGATGGTATTGTACTGATTGTGAATAGATTTGGAGCATTTGGAGGCCGAGTCCAGAGGCAAGAGCATTGCGGGGTAGAGATTTGACCGGGTTGAGGTAAGTAACTATTATAAATCTGTCCTGACGGTATGAAACCCCAGATTTTGTATCATTCTGCTATTTTGAGGCGACGCACATGCTAGGTGACGGGCGTACGGGCGTGCACTGTTGGGGATTGTGACTTGGTCCGTCCCGTAGCAACTGTAAAGTTGCATATTTTGTTGAAACTATATGATACTTTTATTTTTAAGAAAGCGTTTCTCTAAATTTGGCTGAATGTCATGTTTGGACCTTGTGCCATTGCTGTTTGGACCCTTAGGGGCCTTTCTTACGATCCTCTCACTATTTTCGATTGACAATCTATACTCAGTCATGGTTATATTTGTTTACTGGGTAACTCAGTTTTATTACTCTATTCTGATGCATATAAATGTTGTTTTGGGTTGAATACCATGTTTTTACTGAAATGCTCGAGTGGCTTGAGAGGTTTATGACTGAGTGAGGTCGAGGGCCAATTTTTGAGGATGTTTATAGAATCGGGCTGCACGCCATAACATGTTTGATATAGGCCGAGGGACTGAGTAATTTATGCCATAATTTGGCTTGATATAGCGCTTGGGCTGAAGGAGCCCCTCCGGAGTCTGTACACACCCCCAGTGAGCGCAGGTACCTACTGAGTGCGAGTGCTGAGTGCTGAGTGACTGGGAGGCATGAGTTATTGTGAGGTATGCTCGAGTGGCAAGAGTGATTGTGAGGTATGCCCGAGTGGCAAGAGTGATTGTTAGGTTTGCCGGAGGGGCTGTATATGAGTGATGCTTTGCCCAAGGGGCTATTTATGATTTCATCATTTTTGCTCACCTTTGCATTTTTCCTCTGTTTGAAAACTGTTGAAAAATATCCTTAGATGATTTTTACTGGAACTGGGTTTAAACGAGATATTTTGATTCAAATCCTGATTTTAAAAACATGAGGTATTTTACTGAGATTTCATAATATGAACGTTATATGCTTTATTGCTCGTCACTACTGCTCAGTCTTTATTTATTGTTGTTACTTACTGAGTTGGCGTACTCACGTTACTCCCTGCACCTTGTGTGCAGATCCAGGTGTAGCTGGACATGGTAGCAGTTGTTGATTATTCTTGTTGTATATTTTCTCGGAGATAGCAAGGTAGCTATTTGGCAATCGCAGCCCCTGCTCTTCTCCCTCTTATCTTCCTCTAGTTGTATTTAGCTATTTTCCAGGCTGAGTTAGCCTTGATATTGTTAGACAGATTGTAGTAGATGCTCATTACTAGTGACACCCTGATGTTGGGCTTTTCATTTCCGCACTTATTTTTTATTTGAACTCCTTTACGAAGATTTTTAAGCTAAATAGCCTTGGAATTATCCTTGAAATGAAAAATATCAGTTTGTTTTAGAATGAGTCGGATTGCCTAGTACCACGACATGCGCCATCACAACAGGGGTTAGTTTGGGTTGTGACACATCATGTAATCAATTCTAAGATAGTAGTTTAGCCAACATACCTGAAATTTGCCCCTTAATTGTACTACGTTGGTCCACCACACTAAACAACTTCAATCTACAACAATGCAACACATTTGTACCAATATTATTATGATTTCTATACTTTAAGTCATTTAGACTTTTTATCAAACATCTAACGTGAATATCTTTCAACAACCTCCTTCAATGGAATTTCTTCACCTACTAACCACCTTCCATACCAATGATCTACCTTACCATCATCTCTAGGCCATCCACAACTTCAACTAGCACATGCATGCCCAATAATTTACAACCAAACCATTTATCTGATTAATTAAACCATTTTACAATCTCTAGAACACCAACACAACCCAGGTTAGGCACTGATGGCTACAAATTAACATCCCATAAGTCCTAACATATATTCCATACATAAATAATCACCATATAGCAGTTAGAGATGGTAGACATGCCTCTTGTAGTGTGACTCTTGAAAATTCCAACTTGTTGTGTTCTTGACCTTTATGATCTTTTTGACAAGGTGGGTTGCTCTGATGGTAAGCACCCTCCACTTCCAACCAAGAGGTTGTGAGTTCGAGTCACCCCAAGAGCAAGGTGGGGAGTTCTTGGAGGGAAGGATGCCGAGGGTCATTTGGAAACAGCCTCTCTACCCCAGGGTAGAGGTAAGGTCTGCATACACACTACCCTCCCCAGACCCCACTAGTGGGATTATACTGGGTTGTTGTTGTTGTTGTTGTTGTTGTGTTCTTGACCAATTTGGGGATTTGAATGGAAAGCTATGGATCTTCAAGATTAATCCTAGTTAAAAGAAGTGTTTAGGAGTAGTAGTCAACTCAAAATTACTCCAAAAACATTACCTTAGTTCATGGGAGGTAAGTATAGGACGGGTTCCCCTTGATATGCAAGCCCTAGCTCAAAGAAATGACTTAGCCCCTCTCTCTACTAGCCTTGGGGTACTTATAGGGCTTCTACGTGCGCGGCCACGCACCTGGTCAAGTGACCACACATCTGGTCTCGCAGATAAGGCAGAAACCCCCTTATATGCGCGGTCGCGCATATGGCATAAGTCCGGTAAAATGGACATAATGTTCTGTAGAAATATCCAAATGACCAACGGTTTGATGAGTTGGAAACTAGACTCTAATGGCTTTAATTTGGTAGGTATAGAACCACCTAAGTTATTATATTTTCGAAGTGGCATTCATTTGAATTTGGGTTTTGTACTAATTGAGACATCCTTTCCACTTAATGTATCCAACTTGATCCACACAAATTCTTGCCATTCACAAAACTCTTTAGTATGATCCAACACACCTTAAACATATAGTTTCATTTCAAAATGATGTGGTTCTATCCCATAGGTCTCCTTTAATACTCGAATATGCTATCCTCAAATACCGCTGGCGCACATTAAAATCTTAAATCATTAAGAAATTGTAACGGGGCCTTACAATCAACCTGCTATACCAATTACATTAAGAGAAAATCTAAGTAACATTAGACCTAAATTTTAAGTAAAATTAGGAATGTAACTTGCGATAACTTTTATCCACTTTTGCTTCTTAATTCGTTTGACTTCGAAATTAACACACAACTATAATATGACTAAAATACCTCATAATAACACCTCCTTATCATATTAATCACCCTAAAAGTATGGGTTATAATATTCCCAACTTGCCGTTTCGACAAAACTTATTTTCTTCGATTTGTTTAGCATCTTGGTACTTGAAGTTCATGATATTAAATATTGGTAACCTCTAAAGTGACCTGATTAAATTACTATATGTACATTCAAAGATGATCTATTTTCCGAGCATACATCCACTGACCTACGACGTACTTTTACACAGGAAAACATGGGGTGTAACGTCATTCCCCTCTTTGGAACATTTGTCCTCAAATGTTGACCGATATGGTTATCAGTCACATAACCTATAAATCTTACGAATAGTTTTATACTGTCCTTTCAATCTAGGCAATTGTTCTGCGAATAAATCCAAAGGCCAGGGCATTCGCCCCTTCAGGCCTCTTTCTCACACCACGACCTCTGTTAAGAATTCTTCCAATACCGTAACTGTTGCTACCATCTTTCAAGCAGCCTGTATGACTATATCCTTGAATGCACACCTATGTGACTTTTGTCTCTTGTTTCCACCAGCTTTTATCCAATCATTCTAAGCCACACTTTGTCCACATATCATAACTATGACAAACTATCCCTCTGGCATTTATAGGTGTGCTGATGTTTTTTACTTAGTACTTTTTTGAACTTACGGTTATTGCTATATTTTATTTCATATCCTCGATTATCTTATGGCATTTCTCCATCTTGATAGGTTATATTATACAATAACACTTACTTCGGTTAATTATTACCGAGGTCTGCAACACAACCCCAGGTTACTCTCTCCCTGCTTATCCTGTATGTATAAATCTAACTCCTTTAATGATTCCCTATTCTATTCATGTTAAGAATAACAACCTAATCTCATCCTAATTCACTCAAAATACTAATTTAACATACTTTATATACCTTACTATTATAGACATTTGGTACATTGTATGGCCCTAGTTCATAAATACGGAGTATTATAACTTTGACCATATTTTATCGCAAAATGTCAAACATGTTTGCCAAAATACCAACACTTCTAGTTCAATTCCAAACATCAAACACCACCCACACTATGTCTGCGGAGCCTCTAAGTACAACAGAAGAGTAGAATGGAAGTGTCGGTGATAAGGCCCTGGCTATACCTCAAAGCACAAAATACAACATCAAATGACATAAAGCCTAGAACATAGTAAGGCTCACCAAAACATGTTTAGTATAGAGTAACTGCTAACGAGGATCAAGAGTGCCCATTGATGAACTACCTGCATCCATTGAAGATGCAGCGCCCCCAGAAAAAGGGACGTTAGTACATATGGAATAGTACTAGTATGTAAAGCTAAATGTCTCCTTATGAAATAGAACGCCAATGAAAGCAGGGGAAACATCATGGAAGCAACAAGTAATAATCAATGATATCAAAATGCCAAGTTAAAACATAACTATTTTCAAAGTACGAAAATAATATATAGTTTTGGTTGGGCGATCATTAGCACCGATAAAGCACCGTATTTTTATCGCGGAGTCTGATCATACCCGATCGACTACTCTATCTCCCCAAGGACAATGTGGTTTGACATGTGATGCGAAAAAAGGTGTTACCAAGAAAAGTACCACCATGTGCGCAGTATGGTGACCGATCTCCACCCGATCGGCTAGGCCGACTACCCACATATGTCATGTGGGTTGACTTTCACATTCAAAACTAATTTCAATCTCATCCCAAATAAGGGGAATAATCACAATCCCCCACATGTAGTTTCGGGCGTGGGCCATATGAACCACCCTTCCTCAGTTTGCTAATAATACTTCCAAAAATAGTTGTTTTTTATTTTTGCACACAAGGTAACATAAATAAAAATGTATTCAGCTCATCATCTTTCACATCGTATAAATCTTAATTAGTATTTTCAACCACTCATAACAACAGCATTTCTTTGGCTCTTTTGGCCATTCACAAGTTTTTTTATTCGTGGCATGGTAGCCGTATTTAATATTCTACTCTTCCATTTCTTTCCGCTCATGTATCATCATCCATAATATCAACATATATTATATTTTTGAAATCACAACTTTAAGTTCATTAGAAATGAAGACTTTAAACACAATAGATTTCTTTCTGAGAAATAGAGTAAAATGTTTGGCAATCCAAGTGCAAGTTAAGATCATAGAGGAGCAACACACCATTTATTCTTGAAATAGTTTTCCCAAAAAGTGCAATACACAATTTCAACTCACTTCTATCACTTTTCAAACATCTTTATTTGGAATTTGAGCCAACCATACTTCAAACTTGAAAAAAAACATCATGGAATTCAATTCTAAGAGAATAGTTTAGCCAACATACCTGAAATTCACCCCTTACTGGTACTATGATGGTCCACCATACTAAACAACTTCAATCTATAACAATACAACACATCTGTACCAATATTATTATGATTTCTATACTTTAAGTCATTTAGACTTTTTATCAAACATCTAACATGAATATCTTTCAACAACCTCCTTCAATGGAATTTCTTCACCTAACAAACACCTTCCATATCAATGGTTCACCATACCATCGTCTCTAGGCCATCCACAACTTCCTCTAGCACACGCATGCCCATCAATTCACATCCAAACTATCAATCTCATTAATTAGACCATTTTACAATCTCTACAATACCAACACAGCCCAGGTTAGGCACTTATGCATCAAATCACCATCCCATAAGTCCTAAAATATATTTCATCCATAAATAATCACCATAGAGTAGTTAGAGATAGTAGACATACCTCTTGTAGTGAGACTCTTGAAAATTCCAACTTGTAGTGTTCTTGACCAATTTGGGGATTTGAATGGAAATCTATGAATCTTCAAGATTAATCGTGGTTAATATAAGTGTTTAGGAGTTGTAATAAGCTTACAATTACTCCAAAAACATTACCTTGGTTCATGGGAGAGAAGTATAGGATGAGTTCCCCTTGATATGCAAGCCCTAGCTCAAAGAAATGACTTAGCCCCTCTCTCTACTTGGCCTTGGGGGTATTTATAGGGCTCCTATGTGAGCATGCAGCACCTGGTCAAGTGACCGCACATCTGGTCGCGCACAAAAGGCAGAAACTCCCTTATATGCGCGGTCGCACATCTAGGCGCACATATGGCATAGGTCCGTTAAAATGGCCATAACGTTCTGTAGAAATATCCAAATGACAAACGGTTTGATGCGTTGGAAACTAGACTCAAAGGGCTTTAATTTGGTAGGTATATCACCACCTAAGTTATTATATCTTCGTAGTGGCATTCATTTTAATTTGGGTTTTGTGCTAATTGAGACATCCTTTCCACTTAATGTATCCAACTTGTTTCACACAAATTCTTGCCATTCAAAACACTCCTTAGTATGATACAACACACCTTAAACATATATTTTAAATTCAATGGGGCCTTACAATCACTCAGTAATTCCAGTTACATTAAGAGAAAATCTAAGTAATATTAGACCTAAATTTAAAGGAAAATTATGAATGTAACTTGCGACAACTTTTGTCCACTTTTGTTTCCTAACTCGATTGACTTCGAAATTAACACACGACTATAATATGAGTAAAATACCTCATAATACAACCTCCGTATCATATTAATAACCCTAAAAGTATGGGTTATAACATTCGCAACTTACCGTTTCGAAAAAACTTATTTTCCTCGATTTGTTTAGCATCTTGGTACTTGAAGTTCATGATATTAAATATTTGTAACCTCTAAAGTAACATGATTACCTTACTTTATGTAAATTCAAAGATGATCTATTTTCTGAGAATACATCAACTGACTTATGACGTACTTTTACACAAGAAAACATGGGGTGCAACGTCATTCCCCCCTTTGGAACATTCTTCGTCAAATGGTGAGTGATGTGGTTATCAGTCTCATAACCTATAAATCTTACAAATATTTTTATACTATCCTTTAAATCTAGGAAACCATTCTACGAATAAATCCAAAGGCTAGGGCATTCACCCCTTCAGGCCTGTTTCTAACACCATGACCTGTGTTAAGAATTCTTCCAATATCGTAACTATTGCTACCTTCTGTCAAGCAGCCTGTACGACTATGTCCTTGTATGTACACCTATGCGACTTTTTTCTCCTTTTCCCTCCAACTTTTATCCAATCATTCTAAGCCACACTTTGTGAACATATCATAGCGATGACAAACTATCCCTCTAGCATTTATAGGTGTACTGAAGTTCGTTGCTTGGTACTTTGTCGAACTTACGGTTATTGCTATATTTTGCTTCATATCCTCGATTATTTTATGACATTTATGCATCTTGGTAGGTTATATTATGCCATAACACTTACTTCGGTTAATTATTACCGAGGTCTGCTACCCAACCCTAGGTTACTCTCTCCCTGCTTATCCTATATGTATAAATCTAAATCCTTTAATGATTACCCATTCTGTTCATGTTAAGAATGACAGCCAAATCTCATCCTAATTCATTTAAAATACTAATTTAACATACTTTATGTACATTACTATCATGGTCATGTGGTACATTGTATGGCCCTAGTACATAAATACGGAGTAATATCGCTTTTACCGTATTTTATCCCAAAATGTCAAACGTGTTTGCCAAAATAGCAACACTTCTAGTTCAATTCCAAACATCAAACACCACCCACACTATGTCTACGGAGCCTCTAAGTACAACAGAAGAGTAGAATGGAAGTGCCGGCGATAAGGCCTCGTCTATATCTCAAAGCATAAAACACAACGTCAAATGACATAAAGCCTACAACAGAGTAGGGCTCACTAAAACATGCTGAGTATAGAGTAACTGTTAACGAGGATCAAAAGCGCCCGTTGATGAACTACCTGCATCCACTGAAGATGCAGAGCCCCTGGCAAAAGGGACGTTAGTACATATGGAATAGAACTAGTATGTAAAGCTAAATGTCCTCTTACAAAATAGAACACCAATGAAAGAAGGGGAAACATCATGGAAGCAACAAGTAACAATCAATGATATCTGAATGCCAAGTTAAAACATAACAATTTTCAAAATATGAAAATAATATATAATTTTGGTTGGGATATCATTAGCATTGATGTATCACCGTGTTTTTATCACGGAGTCTGATCAAGCCCGATCGACTAGTCCATGTCCCCACGTGGTTTGACATGTGATGCGAAAAAGGTATTACCAAGAGAAGTATCACCATTTGCGTAGTATGGCGTCCGATCGCCACCCGATCGGCTAAGACGACTTCCCACATATGTCTTGTGGGTTGACTTTCCAATTCACAACTAATTTCAATCTCATCCCAAATTAGGGGAATAAACAAATCCACCACAATGCACCCCTACACCGACACATGTAGTTTCGGGCGTGGGCCATAGGAACCACCCTTCCTCAGTTTGCTAATGATACTTCCAAAAATATTTGTTTTTGTTTTTGCACACAAGGTAACATAAATACAGATATATTCACCTCATCATCTTTCACATCATATAAATCTTAGTTAGTATTTTCAACCACTCATAACAATAGTATTTGCTTGGCTCTTCTGGCTATTCACAAGTTTCTTTATTCATGGCACGGTGGCCGGATTTCATATTCCACTCTTCCATTTCTTTCCTCTCATGTATCATCATCAATAATATCAACATATATAATATTTTTGAAATCACAACTTTAAGTTCATTAGAAATGAAGACTTTAAGCACAATAGATTTCTTTCCAAGAAATAGAATAAAATGTTTGGAAATCCAAGCGCAAGTTAAGATCATATAGGAGCAACACACCATTTATTCTTGAAATACTTTTCCCAAAAAGTGCACTACACAATTTCAACTCACTTCTATCACTTTCAAGCATGTTTATTGATTATCAACAATATGAGTATTCGAAATCAAGGTCTTAAGTATATAGGTGAGCAATAGGAGTTTTGGACGCATAGAGTATTATTTCGAAGTTAAGAATAATGGACTTTCATTTGAAACACGACTAAGAGTCATATCATATTAATACATATATCATACTTTGAAAATGTTCCCGAAGGATAACATAATATGATAAGAGCATCCGAAACACATTTTGAACATATATATATATCAATATCTTTCGAGACAAGGTTCATTCGGAATAGTCGAATTTATTAGGAACTTGAGCCAACCATACTTCAAACTTGTGGAAACATCATGGAATTAAATTCTAAGAGAATAGTTTAGCCAACATACATGAGATTCACCCCTTAATTGTACTACGATGGTCCACCATACTAAAATAATTCAATCTACAACAATGCAACACATTTGTACCAATATTATTATGATTTCTATACTTTAAGTCATTTAGACTTTTTATCAAACATCTAACGTGAGTATCTTTCAACAACCTCCTTCAAAAGAATTTCTTCACCTAACAACCACCTTCCATAGCAATGATTCAACTTACCATCGTCTCTAGGCCATCCATAACATCCACTAGCACATGCATGCCCAACAATTCACACCCAAACCATCAATCTCATCAATTAGACAATTTTACAATCTCTACAACACCAACACAACCCAGGTTAGGCACTTATGGCTTCAAATCACCATCCCATAATTCCTAAAATATATTTCATACATAAATAATCACCATAGAGTAGTTAGAAATGGTAGACATACCTCTTGTAGTGAGACTCTTGAAAATTCAAACTTGTAGTGTTCTTGACCAATTTGGGGACTTGAATGGAAATCTATGGATCTTCAAAATTAATCCTAGTTAATATAAGTGTTTAGGAGTAGTAATAAACTCAAAGTTACTCCAAAAATATTACCTTGGTTCATAGGAGGGAAGTATAGGATGGGTTCCCCTAAATATACAAGCCTTAGCTCAAAGAAATGACTTAGCCCTCTCTCTACTCGGCCTTGAGGGGTATTTATAGGGCTCCTACGTGCACGGTCGTGCACCTGGTCAAGTGACCGCACATCTGGTCGTGCACATAAGGCATAAACCCCCTTATATGCGCGGTCGCACATCTGGGTACGCATATGGCATAAGGGGTTTAATTTTTTAGGTATAACACCACCTATGTTATTTTATTTTCGTAGTGGAATTCGTTTGAAGTCGGGTCTTGTGCTAATTGAGACATCCTTTCCACTTAAAGTATCCAACTTGTTCCACACAAATTCTTGTCATTCACCAAACTACTTTGTATGATCCAGCACACCTTAAAAATATATTTGCATTTCAAAATGATGTGATTCTATCCCATAGGTCTCCTTTAATACTCGAATACGCTATCATCAAATACCACTGGCGCACTTTAAAATCTTAAATCATTAGGAAATTGTAATGAGGCATTATAATCACCCCGTAATTCCAATTACATTAAGAGAAAATCTAAGTAACATTAGACCTTAATGTTAACTAAAATTATGAATGTAACTTGTGAGAACTTTTGTCAACTTTTGTTTCCTAACTCGGTCGACTTCGAAATTAACACACTACTATTATATGACTAAAATACCTCATAATACCACCTCCTTATCATATTAATAACCATAAAAGAATGGGTTATAACATTCTCAACATGCCGGTTCGAAAAGACTTATTTTCTTCGATTTGTTTAGCATCTTGGTACTTGAAGTTTATGATATTAAATATTTGTAACCTCTAAAGTAACATGATTAACTTACTTTATGTACATTCTAAGATGATCTACTTTCCGAGCATACATCAACTGACTTACGACGTACTTTTACACAGGAAAACATGGGGTGCAACGTCATTCCCCCTTTTGGAACATTCATCCTCAAATGTTGACTGATGTGGTTATCAGTCTCATAACCTATAAATCATACGAATATTTTTATACTGTCCTTTAAATCTAGGCAACTGTTCTACGAATAAATCCAAAGGCCAGGGCATTCCCCCCTGCAGGCCTCTTTCTCACACCACGACCTGTGTTAAGAATTCTTCCAATCATACTTGATCTTACGGAAACAATATGGAACTCGATTCTAAGATAGAAAGTTTATCCAACATACCTCAATTGAGCTTCCTTACACTCTAAAATGTTCCGAAATTCTTAGCATCTTCAATCTTTTTTAGAAATATGACAAGTTGAACCAAACTTAGGAAGATGATCATGGTTCTAGCCCATTTGAGTATTTTATCAAACACTAGGTTTGAATAAGGTTCTTAAGCCCCTTTTTGTGAAAGATTCCATCATTCCCCAACCCATTATCTACCATTTTTGGCTTACAACCTTCCAACAGACTTCAAGAATACATACATGCAAGACAACAACCCCCACACCCAATATTTGTCTCTCCAATTATCCCAATTGTTTGTAAATTTTCGAAATTGAGAGCTAGGACATAGATTCTTACCTTTAGTATGAAGACAACCTTGTTAATCCTCAATGATTGAGCAAGAATTGATGGGTACTAGGTTGAAGGTCACTCCCCAACTCTAAGAACTCCCTCTCACTCTAAAAATATCAGATATATGCTCAAAAGTAGACCATGATCTAGAGTAAGCTATGTATGCACGCAACAAGGGGGCAGAAAGGACAGGAAAAGTAATAGCTTATGTTTAAAGAATGATGAGAAGGAACGAAAGGAATTATTTGATCAATGATCTAGAGTTAGTGACATTATGAATGCACTTAAGATGTCGGAGTATTATCCATGCAGCATATATGTTGACAATCATATAGTCGTAGAAGACTTCGGTATAAGTAAAAGGAAAGAACTGAGACCAGGTCATACACAAAGGATTGAATTGCTAGAAGATCGTATATTGGATATTCCATAGCGCCCATGAAAGGCTAAAGTAATAACTAATACCATGAGTCAAAGATCGGAAGATAGCTTAAGCCTACATAAAGGTTGATCAGAAGGAAGAGGAAACTAATAAAATACATCAACTAAGTAAATCAGGAGTCTGATTATTGGACCCAGAAAATTATAGAAATCGTGGTTGAGAACATTGCAGAATCACTCTTAGTATCAGAGGTAGAAGAGATAGTACAACAACCATATTCTATAACGACTCTATGATAAAGCCAGTTAGAAGAATACCAGCCTCATAAGATGTCAGTATGAAGCTCCCACCAAATTGTGTATGCGTCAGAGGTGCAAGTATTATAATAGAGCTTCAAGTTGTGGATGTGAATTATACCTATGTTGAAGGGAGGTGATGAAAGGGATAGAAGATGTGACAAGATTTTAAAGTATGTAAGGTAAAGGTAGACAACGTATGAGATACTCAAATACAAAAGGTTTTGAATAGTCCATACTTTAGATAGATGGCTAGAAGCGCTGGGATTCAGTATCCAGGAATGATAGCGGCATCGTCAGTGGCATATTTTCCAGCTTATGGTTTCTATGTATCGAGAAGTCTAGTTAAAAGAGTAAAGAAGAGTTAGAGATGATGTGACGTCTCACTTGACGTTCCAGAATAACATAAGGAAATATAAGGTGCAAGCAAGTTGAAGGAAGGTTGCAAGTAGTATAAATAGATATGGACAGGTCGCAAGCTAAAGTATGGTAGAGCGACAAGGTTTTATATAGACATGAGTAAGGATAATGAAAGGCGAGTGAGAAGGTGACGAGAATGGATAAGTCCTCAGGATTAAGCCCATGAAAAGAAGAGAGCTGATGGTTTATCCAAGTTATAGAAAGTTCAGTATAGCCCGAATGAACTCAAAGAAGTCTAATTGTGATAGATAAAGGATGGAGTTTGGGCCCTAGTTGTAGAATAAGGGTGTAATTGTGATAGATAAAGGATGGAGTTTGGGCCTTCGATTGAGTAATGATTTGAAAGAAAGGGGGATTTCATGAATTGTACAGGATTAAAATACCCACATAAGGTGAATCACATTGGGATGATATGAAATACGGTTATGGAAGTATGGTATCGCCCCTAGGTGGATCAAGAAAATCACTTCAAATGTTCCTCGATGCAACATGAGCCCTAGTGATTACGCAAAAGGTTTCAAGTTATCAATGGTAGATTGTAGATCAATTTTGAGGTGAATCAACAATGGTTGGATAAATGTTACAAAGTATGAGATGCGATTTGGCTGTCATTCTTAAGATGAACAGTAATGAGGAAGCATTAAAGGACTTCGATTTATACATATGTGATAAGCAATGAGAGTAACCTAGAGTTTGGTAAATTGAAGTAAGAGTTATGGTATAGTATGACCTACTTAGATGCAGTAAAGCCATAGACACCCATAGGGACATCTTATCATAATTCCATATATGTTCACAAAGTGAGGCCTAGAGGTTGGCTAAAGGCTACAGGAAAAAGGAGAGAAGAGTCGCATAAGCCCACATACAAAGACAAAGTCGTACAAACTGCATGATAAAAGGTAGCAATAGTTAGGAGTTTGGAAGAATTCCGACCACAAGTCGTGGTGTGAGAAAGAGACCTAAAGGGCGGAATGCTCTGGCCTTTGGATTTATTCACAGAACAGTTGCCTGAAGGGCAAGGACAGTATTAAAACCATTCGTAAGAGCTATCCAAAGGGGGTAATGATGTTAAACCTCACAATATTACATCAACGTTACACCCTGTAGTATTGTACGTTGAATTTGTCGTAAGATAATTGACATCAGTTCAAGGACAAGATTATTTTGAGGTTATAAGTATTATACTATTTACAATAAGTGATAAGTAAAGTCAGGAAGGTCATAGGGTAAACGAGTGTAAGAAAATGAGTTTGTCGATGTTTGACATTTTGAGATAAAGTACGGTTCAAGCTATAATACACCGTATTTATGGACTAGTGCCATACAAGGTACGACATGACCATGATAGTAAGGTGTATAAAGTGTGTTAAAAGAGATTAGTATTTTAAGTAATTAGAGATAATTTTTAAATGTGGGTAATCGATTAATTGTTGATTAGTGGGAGATTAATGAGTTAACAAATCAATTGGAAAACATTGTGGAGAAGCCTAAAGGTCCCCCAACATGGCAGCAAGTCAATTAGGTGATAAGCGACTTTTTGGTTTGGATATTAGGTGGCATTTTAGGGGATTTTTGGTCAAAGGTCATCCTTATCAAGTGGCACCCACTATCCACAAGTTATAAGAGATCATCCTAAATCATTAAGTGGAATGTTATGTTTTGCTAAGCTTGTTAAGTAACGAATGAGACTCAAATAATTCATTTGAAACTTCACAATGCTATAGCAGCATGAATTGCAAATTCAAAGGGAGCCCGGTACAATCTTTCTCAAGAATATCAAACGGAATTTTCCCTACTCCGATCCGCCGTTACATGTTTTTCGCAAAAGAAGTGTGTGAGAGGGATTATTAAGAGAATCAACTCAGGTATGTTAAGGCTATCCCTTTTTTCCTTTTGGCATGATCCATATGATACAAAAGAAACGAGCAAATGTGCAGCTTTCATAAATGACTCTATTCGTAGAAGTGCTACGGGTGCCTATGTTCTTGATTCCCCATGTGAATTATTATTATATCTTCTGTTCATGGTTCTCAGAAAAATATGTATTTGATAAAGTTTATCCGAAAGGCATATTGATCTTATGGCATTCTGAGATATCTTATTAACGTATTTCTTATATATTTCATTCATTTATACATGTTTGACCCATGACCAGATATACGCGTATATTATATGTATATGGGATATGGGAAAAGGTAACAGCGTTATATACGCACCACCGCCTGATCAGCTGGTATATGTTGATGATTTTGCCCACAATGGTTGAGATGATATAATGGGATGCCCTCAGAGGCTTGATGATGTTATGTACACATACACCTATGCATGGTATGATATTTATACATACATGCGTAACATTATAAATATGAAATGATTTATAGAGCTACTCAGACTTACATGTTGAGGCGTTTTATCCATGTTTCTCTCATGTCTTTTATTTATTTATTTTCATTCCTTACATACTCGATACATTATTTGTGCTGACATCCCATTTTCTTGGGGACGCTGCGTTTCATACCCTGCAAGTCCCGATAGACAGGTTGAGAGTCCTCCAAGTAGGCTATCAGCTCGGTGGAAGGTGTTGGTGCGCTCCATTTGCTCCGGAGTTACTTATTTTGTCAGTATGATTTGGACATGTATTGATTTGTATGGCGGGACCCTATCCCAACCTTTATGGTATTTATCTACTCTTAGAGGCTTGTAGACATATTTTATGTATATGAAAGATTGTATGGCCTTGTCAGCCTATGTTTAGTGTACGAGTGATCATTTTGGTCTTATAGGCCTGTATGTCATATGTATAAGTTTGTATTACATGTTGGGTCATCCAATGTCGAGTATTTATTCATGTTTTATTCTACTTATCTCACGACAACCTCTCTGTCTCATGTACCTATGATAGTATGATACGAGAGAAACATTATGTTGGTCCTCGGTTGAGTAAGGTATCGGGTGCCCGTTGCGGCCCATCGGTTTGGGCCGTGACAGTTCTCATCCCTGTTAGGTAAGTCCGAAAATTGAGATCTGCCTCCGTCAAAGTACAGGAAGTATTCTCACTTTCCTATATAACCAAATGGTTGTGATGCAAAAGGATAATTGTTATGAGTTATGATTTAGATATGTGCAACTCATGTCTGGATACCACTTTTGTTAATGTAATGCCCTTAATGTTGAGATCAGTGTTCTTGATATATATCATGATACTTTGTTAAGTTGTGGATGTGTTGTTACTGGTTGTTTTGGTTGTTCTCTGGCAGGTGGTTTGGCCCAATTGCAGAGGAGACACTGCCCAAATTTCTGAAACATTAGGAGTTAGTAAAATTTTTGTGGAAGAAGAAACGAGTTATGTTAAGTGTTTGGGGACGGACTCTACTCCTTATTCGAGGACGAATGATCCTAGGTGGGGGAAAATATAAGGCCCCGTAAAACTTTTCTAATGATTTAAGATTTTAAAGTGCGCTAATGTTATTTGGGAATAACGTATTTGAGTATTAAAGGTGACCTATGGTGTAGAGCCACATCATTTTGAATTGATAATGTATGTTTAAGGTGGGTTGGAACAAACTAAGGAGTTTTGTGAATGGCAAGGACTTGTGTGGAATAAGTTAGATACATTAAGTGGAAAGGATGTTTCAATTGGCACAAGACCCGACTTCAAATGAATGGAACTCCCTTAATATAATTACATAGGTGGTGATCGTCCCATAAAATTAAAGCTCATTGAATTTAGTTTCCAACGCATCAAACCGTTCGTCATTTGGATATTTCTACAGAAAGTGATGGCCGTTTTACTGGACCTATGTCATATGCGTGCCCAGGTGCGCGACCACGAATATTTGGGCGTTTCTACCTTGTGTGCACGGCCACTTGCCTAGGTGCGTGGTCGGACACGTAGGAGCCCATTAAATAACCCCAAGGCCGGGTCGAGAGAGGGGTTAAGTCATTTCTTGAACTAAAACCTGATATTGTAGAGAGAAGTGAGAGTGTTCTAGAGAGAGGAAGTAGATGAAGTGTTTTGTTCATCAAGATCTTGTTCAAGCCTTGAAATCCAACAAGGAAATCTCACAAGATCTTCACTCAAGAGGTAAGATTCAAACCCATAGTCTTCAATTTCGAGTTTTTGTAAAATATGGATGATTGGGAGTATGATTCTTGGGTGTAAGAGTATTAATTATACATGCTTGTGCCAATAAGGTTTGTGGGAAGATTGTTGAGCTAAAATAAGTAAAGATTGGGTTAAGGAGTGAAGAAAACCTTGTAAAAGAACCTTGTATCCAAGTTTGCACACCTAGTGTTTGATAAAATGCTCAAATGAGTTGAAACCACGAATATCTTCCTAATTTGTGTTTAATTTTGTTATGTCTCAAAATAGACTGGGATTGCTAGGATTTCCGTAACGTTGTAGTAATTTAAGGAAAGCTCAAAGTGAGGTATGTTGGCTAAAATACTCTCTTAGAATTGAATTCCATGGCGTTCCCGTAAGTTTCAACTATGGTTGTCTCAAGTTCTTTATTCTATGTTCCGAGGTGTTCCCAATAAATTTGATTGTCCCGAATAAGAAAAGTTTCGAGAATTATTTATTCAAAACGTGTTCCGAATGTTCCTATCACATTATGTTATCCTTCAAGAATGTGTCCAAGAATGATAGGTGTATTAAAATGTATGACTTTGAGTCGTGTTTCAAATGAAATTTATGGTGCCAACTTGTGTGAGAAAAACTCGATATGCTTAAGATTCTTAATTACTTATACACCTGAAGTCTTGATTGGAAATGCCTTTTGGTTGATAATCTATAAAGATACTTGAAAGTCAAAGAAGTGAGTTGAAGATATAAAGTGTGGCCACTGTTCCAAGAATGAAAGTTATACTTGTTGCCAATGGTGCCAATGAAATAAAATGATGTGAGAAAGGTTATGAAACGAGCCTTGATTCAACTATTCTGAATTGACTTCGAAGGTAGATTTGCCTAAAAGATTATGTACTCAATTCATTCCCAAATGTGGCTGTTTTAACAAATGCTATTTATGAGTGTTTCCAATGTGTTTTGAACTCTTATATATTCAAGAGTTGAAATGGTGTATTCCCCTTTTTGGGGAAAAGTAATTCAGGAATAATGGTGTGTTACCTGTTTATGATTTTAACTTGTGCTTCGATTGTCAATCATTTTACTCCATTTCTTGCAAACAAATCTATTGTGCTCAAATTCTTCATTTTCAATGAACTTAAATTTGTGATTTCCGGAATATTATATATGTTGATATTTATGATGACCATCCATGAAAGGATAGAAATGAAGGTGTGGAATATGAAATACGGCCATTGTGCCATCAATGAAGAATCACGTGTATGGCCAAGAAAGCCAATGAGATAATGATGTTGTAAGAGGATGAAAATGCCAATGAGGCTATAAATGGTGTGAAAGGTTATAAGGTACATGCATTTGTATTGTTGTTTCCTTTATATGCAAATCAAAAACAAATTGGGAATATTGATAGTCACCGAGGAAGTGTAGATTGAAATAACCTAACCCCGTAACTCCACGTGCCGGCGTAGGAGTGGATTGTGATCATTCCCCTTATTTGGGATGAGATTGATGTGATATAATTATTCCCCTTATTTGGGATGAGATTGATGTGATAACATTATTCCCCTTAATTGAGATGAGATGATTGATATAAAAGGATGATGTTGATCCACACG
>AWOL01S0004752.1:336123-347203 GCA_000715115.1 Nicotiana otophora | reverse complement strand
ATTACTAAATATGTGTACTCTTTTTCCTTCACTAGGATTTTTTTCCACAGGGTTTTTCCTAGTTAGGTTTTAACGAGGCACAATATCTTTTAATGAACATCCAAGGGGGAGTGTTATGAATATATTATATTATGGATGTTCATTTAGTACTCCGTTGTAAATAAGCTTCATGAAGAAGCTTATCCATATGAGGCTCCGCCGTAAATATGTTTATCCATTTAGTACTCCATTGGAAATAAGCCTCCTGAAGAAGCTTATCCTTTCGGTACTCCGTTATGGATAAATATTACCCATGGTAGAAGATTATCTATATGTGGTACAACATCTTAAAGTAGCAGCTTACAAGCAGCTTACACAGCAGCTTACAAGCAGCTTACACAACAGCTTGCAGCAGCAGCTTACACAGCAGCTTGCAGTAGTAGCTTACACAGCAGCTTGCAGTAGCAGCTTCCTTTCTTCTATAAATAGAGGAGAATTCAGTTCATTATGTACAAAAGTTTGAAGTTTGAATAATATATCAGTTTCTCTCTATACTTGTCTTTACTTTACTGTCTTTATTTTATAACACAATTATTGTAATATGCACAATAATTTTTAATAATCTTTTTAAATGTACCACTTCTTTTTGAGAACTTATTTAACTTTAAATAATAATAACAACTTCAAACGTTTCCATGAAGTAACTAAACGTGTAAAGAGAAAATATGAGAATAAGAACCTTTTTTTTCAGTTGACTGCAAGACTAAGGATGAATTGCATAAGTAGTCGTTTTCAAGACTTTTATTTAAATAATAGCCAAAATTTATAAAAGTTTAAAGTTTAATCTCCTCAGAATGCAGCTGAATTTCGACTTTTCAAAATTCCAGATCGAAGATTTGAATTTGAACTTTGAATTCTTAAATTTTAAACTTCCGAGTATGAAGTTACGCTAAGTTTGTCAAAACTGACTAAATATTAAATAATTCTTAAAAAAATAGATATATATTAAATAAGATACTATAAGCGACTCCATGCTTATCCTTTTTTGGGTGTATAGTAAATAATTCTTCTTTTTTTTCTTATGACTTATGGACTTTTAAAATCATGATTCAAAATCTCTTTTGAGCAAATTAAAAATCTTACGAGAAATGTTATACCACAATCTAAAATTTTATAAGTTGTTGCAAACATTAGAAAAAGGTTTAGTAATATATGCACAAATAGTAGACCCGAGTCTAACATTGTTTGGAAGGAAAATTCTCCAAGGGCTATATTTGCACAACTTTCAAATATTAGACTCGAGTCTAACATTATTTGAAAGGTGTCATAAATATATTATATTATGGATGTTCATTAAGTACTCTGTTGTAAATAAGCTTCCTGAAAAAGTTTATCTATATGAGACTCTGACGTAAATATGTTTATCTATTTAGTACTCCATTGGAAATAAGTCTCCTGAAGAAGCTTATCATTTCAGTATTCCGTTATGGATAAACATCACATCCGGTAAAAGATTATTTATATCTGGTACAATGAGATTATTCTTTCGGTACCCTGTTATGGATAAATATTACCCCTAGTAGAAGATTATCCATATCTGGTATAATGAGTTTATCCTTTCGGTACCCCGTTATGTATAAACATTACCCCCGGTAGAAGATTATTCATATCTGGTATAATGGGCTTATTCTTTCGGTACCCCGTTATGGATAAATATTACCTCCGGTAGAAGATTATCCATATCTGGTATACTGAGCTTATCCTTTCGGTACCCCGTTATGTATAAACATTACCCCCGGTAAAAGATTATTTATATATGGTATAATGAGCTTATTCTTTCGATACTCCGTTATGGATAAACATTACCCCCGATAGAAGATTATCTATATCTGGTATAATGAGCTTATCCTTTCGGTACCCAGTTATGGATAAACATTACCCCCGGTAGAAGATTATCTATATCTGGTACAGTAACAACTTACACAACAGCTTGCAAAAGCAGCTTACACAGCAGCTTGTTTTCTTCTATAAATAGAGGAAATTTCAGTTCATTATGTACATAAGTTTGAAGTTTGAATAATATATCAGTTTCTCTCTATACGTGTCTTTACTTTACAGTCTTTATTTTATAAAACGTTATCAGCACGAGACTCTGCCATCTCGAGCAAATACTTTGAAAGTATCAGAGGTATGAACTTTCTTTTTCTAAATAATGTCAAATATTTCTACACTTGAATTTGTAGCCCTGGATATATCGGGCAAAAGCTACATGTCTTGGATGCTTGATGCTGAAATTCATCTTGATGAGATGGATCTAGCATACACCATCAAGGACAAAAACAAAGCATCAAACCAAGACCGTGCCAAAGCAATGATATTCCTACGTCATCACCTTGATGAAGGCTTGAAAATGGAATATCTCACTATTAAAGATCCAGTCATACTGTGAAATAATTTAAAAGATAGATATGACCATCTGAAGATGGTCGTTCTTCCACATGCACGTTATGATTGGACTCATCTAAGGCTACAAGATTTTAAATCTATCAGTGAGTATAATTCTGCTATGTTCAGAATTATTTTCAAATTGAAACTATATGGTGATAATATTACTGATCATGATATGTTAGAAAAAAAAACTTTCACCACTTTTCATGCCTCGAATATACTCCTGCAGCAGCAATATCGAGAGATGGGATTCAAAAAGTATTCTGAACTTATCTCACATCTTCTTGTAGCAGAGCAACATAATGGGCTATTAATGAAAAATCATGAAAGCCGACATCAGGTTCTTATCCATTCCCTGAAGTGAATGAGATAAACTTTCACCAAGCTAAGTGTGGAAGAGGACGTGGCCCCAGTCGTGGCCATGGCCGTGGTCGGGGAAGAAACCCTAATCATGGTAATAATAATGCACCAAAGAACCCTCCTCACCCCCAGCAGTGGAAAAGAAAGGAACAAAAGCATGAAGCGGTGCAAGCAGTAAAGGCAGAAAATGCATGTTGTAGATGTGGAGGAAAAGGGCACTGGTCACGTACCTGTCGTATGCCAAAGCACCTGGTTGAGATATATCAAGCCTCCCTGAAGAAGACAGAGAAAAATGCTGAAGCAAATTTTATTTCTGAAGATAATTTAGACTTCATGCATTTGGATGTAGCTGATTACTTTGCACTCCCGGAAGGAGAAACAAGTCATGTGATCGGTGATGAATCTGTATAAATGTAAATATTTGAATTTTTGTTGTTTATAGTAGATAGTATGGTTATGTAATTATTGTACATAAATAAAAGTTATACTATGATAATGATGTTTACTATCATATTTATTTTATTTATGAAGAAATTTTCTCTCGTGATACCAGAAGTGTGTGAGCAATATTTGATAGTACAAAATGTATCAACAACTCCTGAAAAGCTAACTATTTGTCTAGAAGACACATGACATAAGTAGTGCCTGAATAATATTTGATTGTGGACAATAAATTAAAGGCTCCCGAAGAGCTTATATGCAAATTTATCATTCATATTATATGATGTGGTCAAAACATATGTTGTAATAAAATCAGAAGTTTACTAATACGAATGGCTATCATACTGAGACTATAAATAATTAGAAGATTGAAAATCTTCATGTGTTCCACAATCATAGGGGGTAAAATAATATGTATGTGAGAAATTACCCGTCTTATTATTCAATTTTTACTGTATCATGTATCACAGTAAACCAGAAGTTTACTAATGCAAAAGCAATCACAGTAAATCAAAAGTTTACTAATGCAAAAGTTTATGCCATAGTAAACGAGAAGCTTACCAAGAGATAGTACATGTCATGATAAACATGAAATTTTTATTTGCCATTTTTAAATGAGCTATTTGAGAATTCAGATAAGTATATATTGAAAAACTAGAAGATTCTTCAAGAATTCTCTTGTGTTGCTTATTCTCATAATAAATTGATTATACCAGCTAAAGTTGAGACTAAGACCCTTGAATTTTGGAATATATAAAAGGTAAATATGGGCACATTCACCTATCATGTGAACCACTTATAGATACATATATGAGATGGTTACATGTGTATTTATTGTCAACTTACAGTTTGGAATTTGAAATTGCTTTTCTCAATTAAGAGCATAATTTTCAGATTATGAAATCAAGATAGTCCATCTTAATGATGCTGGTTTATATCCAAGCCAGTTTAGCATTGAATACCTCATATTAATGACTAAACTATTGCTTATGAGAACAAGGCCTCATGTGTTGGTCTAAGATTTTCTAAATTGTACACAGCAGCACTTGTATGCATCAGACCAAGAATATATGATAAGTCCTCCCTCACAATTGGTTTAGGATCAGAAACCAAATATTTTTACTATCTAATAACTTTTTATGTGTGGTATATGATTAAGTTCTCTACAACAATGCACAAAGATAGGTTTCCCAAAGAAGATTGAGGATATGTGTTAGTTTTTTCTAATATTTGGGGGATGGAATAAACAGTTGGAAAATATGCTATATGAATCGAGTTATCATTAATATTATCCTCACTTAGAATATAATTCAAGTCAAATGCCAGAAGCATTTGCTGATCCAAAATTAAATATCATATTTCAGCAGCAAATGTTCCTATTAAAATTAAAGTCCCTGAAGGATAAATTTTACTGCACGCATTAAGCGTAGTAAACCGATAGGTTCTAAAGGTAACAATCCTTGAAAAATGATAGGAGCAAATGATCAAAATGATTATAATGAGGAGGAAATGAGCTCTAGAATAGCCCACAACATAATATTTTATGAAACTTCAGAAGAAGTTCAGGTACCTGAAAATAAAGAAAGTGATGGGATCTCAACAAGTTATGTCGCTTAGGAACCGATACAAAATGATCATCGACGATATATTTGATATAATATAGTTTACAATATTGTAAAGGATTGTGAGGATCGGACCTGTAGTCCAGACACCTGAAGATGTCATGCCATCTAAATGCAAGCCATAACCTATATGACTCATTTGATTAAGTCTATATAAAGATCCCTGAAGGATTTAAAATGCCTGAAGCAAATCCAAAATCTCGAGAAATGTATTCAATTAGATTACAAAGATCTTTGTATGGTTTAAAGCAATCTGGGCGTATGTGGTATAATCGCCTTAGTGAATATTTGCTGAAAGAGGGTTACATAAATGATGTTATTTGTCCATGTATTTTTATAAAGAAAATGGCATCAGAATTTGTTATAGTTGTTGTTTATGTTGATGACATAAATCTTGTTGGAACTCTAGAAGAGCTCCAAAAGGCAATTGAATACCTTAAGAAAGAATTTGAGAAGAAAGATCTTGGAAAGACAAAACTTTGTCTTGGTCTGCAAATTGAACATTTAGCAGACGGGATCTTTATCCATCAATCTGCCTATACAGAAAAGGTCTTAAAACGTTTTTACATAGACAAAGCACACCCATTGAGTACACCAATGGTTGTTCGATCACTTGAAGTGAATAAGGATTTGTTCCGACCTCCAGAAGAGGATGGGGAAATCCTTAGTCCCAAAATACCTTATCTTAGTGCAATTGGTGCACTTATGTATCTTGCTAATGCTACAATACCTGACATAGCATTTTCTGTTAATTTACTAGCAAGATATAGTTATTCCCTTACACAGAGACATTGGAACGAGATTAAGCATATATTGCGATAATTAAAGGAAACACTTAATATGAATTTATTTTATTCTAACAAAGGTAGTGTAAATCTTGTTAGTTATGCAGGTGCAGGTTATTTATCTGATCCACATAAAGCTCGATCTCTAATCGGGTACATGTTTACATGTGGAAGTACTGTCATATCATGGCGCTCCACAAAGCAATCTATTATTGCTACTTCTTCAAATCATGCTGAGATAATAGTTATTCATAAAGCAAGTAGGAAATGCGTATGGTCGGGATCAGTGATTCATTTTATTCAAGGAAAATATGGTTTGAAATGTGATAAAAGATCCACAATTTTATACGAAGACAATGTTGCATGCACAACCCAATTAAAAGGGGAATTTATAAAAGGAGATAAATGGTGACATTGATGTGCAACAAATCCGTTCAAATGACAATCTCGCAGATTTATTCACCAAATCTTTGCCAACTTCAACTTTTGAGAAGATGGTATACAAGATTGAAATGCGGATACTCAAATATTTGAAACAGGGTTTTTATCAGGGAGAGTAAAATATGCGTTATACACTTTTTTCCTTACTAAGATTTTTTCCACAAGGTTTTCCTTATAAGGTTTTTTTTTGAGACAACTAGTTATGTGTATTACTAAATATGTGTACTCTTTTTCCTTCATTAGAATTTTTTCCCACGGGTTTTTTCCCAGTAAGGTCTTAATGAGGCACATTATCTTTTAATGAACATCTAAGAGAGAGTGTTATAAATATATTATATTATGGATATTTATTTAGTACTCTGTTGTAAATAAGCTTCCTGAAGAAGTTTTTTAATATGAGACTCTGCCGTAAATATGTTTATCTATTTGGTACTCTATTGGAAATAAGTCTCCTGAAGAAACTTATCCTTTTAGTACCACATTATAGATAAACATCACGTTCGGTAGAAGATTATCTATATCTGGTACAATGAGCTTATCCTTTCGGTACCCCGTTGTGGATAAACATTACCCCTAGTAGAAGATTATCCATATCTAGTATAATGAGCTTATCCTTTCGATACCCGGTTATGGATAAACATTACTCCTGGTAGAAGATTATCCATATCTGGTATAATGAGCTTATCATTTCGGTACCCCGTTATGGATAAACATTATACCCGGTAGAAGATTATTTATATCTAGTATAATGAGCTTATCCTTTCGGTACTCCGTTATGGATAAATATTACCCCCGATAGAAGATTATTTATATCTGGTATAATGAGCTTATCCTTTCGGTACTCCGTTATGGATAAACATTACCCCCGGTAGAAGATTATATATATCTGGTATAATAAGCTTATCCTTTCGGTATCCGGTTATGGATAAACATTACCCCCGATAGAAGATTATCTATATCTGGTATAATGAGCTTATTCTTTCGGTACCCCGTTATGGATAAACATTACCTCGGATAGAAGATTATCTATATTTGGTACAGTGACAACTTACACAATAGCTTGCAGAAGCAGCTTACACAACAGCTTGATTTTTTCTATAAATAGAGAAAATTTTAATTAATTATGTACATAAGTTTGAAGTTTGAATAATATATCACTTTCTCTTTATACGTGTACTTACTTTACCGTCTTTATTTTATAACAAAAGAATAATTCTTCGAGGGCTATATTTGCACAACTTTCAAAAATATGGATAAAATCTAAATGATGGCCTGAGAAGGATATTTGTGTAAATCAGACCAATTAAATGAATTACACCCTTTATTTTTATCCACAAATTATTCATTAAATGCACAATTCCATAGATGGGGCTATTTCCGTACTCATGTTAAATTCGGGGACAACTTTTAAATATCACCACGAAAATAGGTAAAAATTGCTCGTGTTAGTCAGTTTTCGGACTGGTCATTCAAAAATAGCCAGCATTTGCAAAGTTATTGAAAAATAGCCACTATTTTGCTACAACACGAAAAGTTCCAGCATAATATACTGGAGATCGGTGCACATGTGTATGAACTTCCAATATATTATGCTGGAACTCCAACACGCGGGAAGTTTCAGCAGAATATACTAGAGATTGGAGCACTTGTGTATGAACTTCCAGCATATTATGCTGAACCGGTATATTATACTGGAATTCCAGTATATTATGCTGGAAGTCCAGTATATTATGCTGGAAGTCCAGTATATTATGCTGGAGTATTTTTCCGGATTTTGAATAGTATTTTCGTTCAGATTTATCTTTACATGAAAAGTGGTTAAATTTCGATTACTTTTGAAATTGTGACTATTTTTGAATGACCACTTGTAAATCTGGCTATTTTTGAATTTGTCCGGCGGAAAATAGCTTATTTGTGCAAACCACCACCCAATCTCTAATACCTCCGGGACCGGCCTATCCCTGGTAAAGAAGTAAATAAAAGAAACTTGGCTCCCCAAATAATCATTTTAAAAACTTAGTACAGTTTATTCTTCTAGTAAGACAGGATCTTCTCCTCACTCCTCAGTTGCATAAACCCCACCTATAACCTGCCTACAAAGGCAAAAAATCAAACCCCAAATGGATCTTAACGGGTTTGCTGCCATGGACATGGATTGTGAAAATCTCGGTCCCTGTTTAACCAGCTTTGTAGATGATGGTACTGTTGAGAGTCACAGGTACTTCCTTGCGCGCAGAACTGTGCTCGAAATGCTTAAAGACCGTGGTTTTGCAATACCCAATTCGGAAATTGAGGCTACACTTGAAGATTTCAGAGAGAAATTTGGTCAAAGACCTGATATTGAGCGCCTCAGAATCTCTTCCATGCATAGGAATGACCTTTCCAATAAGGTCCGTTCACTTAACCCCTCTCCCCTTTTTTAAATTTTCATGTTTTTTAGCTTCTTGTAGTGAAAAAATTGTCTATAGTTTCAATCTTCTGCCTCACTAAATCACCTGCTTTTAGCTTCTTGTAGTGAAATAGTTTCAGTTATTTAGCCTCATTAATGAAATATTATCTCGTTTTGGAGAATTCTTGTGTTCTTTTCTGTTGGTAGTGAGTGAAATGATTAACCTTGTTATGTTTTTTTTTTTTTGAAAAGGTAAATGTTTTATTGATAGAATGTACCAAGATGGTATAAGTAGTACAATAACAAAGGGAATGCAGATCAGAACATAAATATTACATCTACTGTCTGCCCCCTAGCAAGTCCAAGAAATCCATATACTCATTTGTGCTACCAATAAGACTACCCTTACACCATAAGAAAAGATTCTGCAAACATTTGTTCTTAATTCTAGAAATATGTTCTCTTTGTCCTTCAAAACAAGCTCTATTCCTCTCCAGCCATAAGATCCAAAATATGCATATAGGAATAGTATTCCAAATCTGCTGCAAGCTTCTCTGGATCCTTTGCCCTTGCCAGCACTCGAGTAGGCCCCTTATGCTATTAGGTATTGTCCAAGAGATACCACAGATACTCAGAAAAAGGTTCCAACATTGTCTTGAAATTCTACAGTGCAGAAAAAGGCCCCTTATGCTATTATGTTTTTTTAGTTACCGAGAAATTCCCTTTCCACTTAAATACCAGAGTTAGTTCGCTTGGCGCGAGGCTGTTATGTTTGGTTTATAACCTGAAAGTGAGTTCTTTCCATCCGCCTAAGCCTTGGTAGGCTGAGTAATCTGATAGTTGTGCTGGTGGGAGGCAGAAGATGTCAAGTGTAAATGTGTAATAGTCGAGATTCAAGAAAGTTGGCTCGGGATACCACCATATCAAAAGCATAATAACATTATTAATAATAACTTGAAAGCAAGCTGCTTTAGTGGTTGGGTGGTTTTGTTGGGTAAATATTCTTTCTGTTGGTTATGTGGATGATAATAGATAATATTGGGAGAAAGTGCTTTTAAGTTGTACTTCCCCTCCCATTTTAGATGGATATTATTACTATGTGGGGGAGTCAACAATTACCTTTTTTCCCTAGGACTTTCTAAACATTCTATTATGAGAATTTTTGATTGATAGTACTTTTATATAGTTTCTGAATATGCCAATTTGTTTTCAAGAATTGAGGAAACAATGTCCAAATCCACACTGAATATTAGATTTCATCACATTCTCTTTTCTGTTAGAGGGAGTTCCCTTTTATGAGGAAGTAAAACTGAGATTGGAGGTGGAATCGAAATAATTCAAAATTTTTTTGTTATCAAAATTTTTGTCGTACTTCATATATCGAGCTGTTTCACGAAATGACTGGTCTATGTGTGTGTATATCTAGGGATTGCATCTATTCTATAAAATGGTCAATTATTGGATAGCAAAGGGTGGAATGTAAAGATTATTTGACTAGCAACTTCTACATGCTTCATCATGCATCGAGTCGGCCTAGCTAGTAGTATTGAGGCATAGTATTTTGCCTTTGGATGCCTTAGATCTAACACCTACAAGATATTTTCTCTGTGTCGCTTTATTGTGTCAGTTTATGTATCAGAAGCGATACTTCCGTGATAATTAGAAGCAGTCTAAAATAAAGCTTGAGTGGCAGTTTCTTACGAGCATTTTTATTAGAAACCTCTGGACCAACTCAAGAGGGCAGAGTATTTGAATTTTAGATACCTGAGCTGAGGGTACTGTGTTTATGGAAAAAACTGATTACACTATAAGCTGGCTTAGCCAATTCTTTCATTGGGGTATGAATTTTGATGTAAGTGAAAACTGATATATAGAATTATGCTTTACTTTTGGCTTTCAAGTATGGAAATGAAATTCTAAAATGTGCAAAATCAAGTTTCTCATTTTCGGTTCATATATCTGCAAATACCTTGTTGATTACCGCTAAAAATACATCAATTCTGTTAAGTTTAATGGATTTTATGTGAAGAGAATGTGTTCTATGAATCCATAAGTCTTCTTATGGAAATTTTGAGGCTCGGCTGAGTTCGATAAAACATATGGAAACTCAAATCATCAAACTTTAGGAAGCCAAGAAAATTGTTGTTGGTAGCAAATGGTAGTATCCTTAACTGGGTAGATGCCTCAGCATTTTGGAAGATGGTCTCTGATGAAGGGACTATCAACTTTACATGCATATACTTCATAGATTTATTAACTTCTTACATATTTGAACTGGTCGCAGGTTTTGGTAATCTTCTGTGGGCCAAATGCTGTGAAAGTAAATGTCATTCGCAGCATTTTAACTCAAATCATGAACAAGGAATCTTTGAGTAGGCTGATATTAATCATTCAGAAACCAATGACCTCTCAAGCTATGAAAGCTGTGGAACTCCTCTCATTTAAAGTTGAAATTTTCCAGGTAAAGTATGTTTTCTTATTGCTGTTTTTGGTATGAACAGTTGGTACTTACTAGTTTGTTAATTAAGATGTGTTCTGCATTTGCTTTAGATATGCTTGACAAATGAGGTTATATCTCACAATGAATAAAGATTTTTGTCGTTGGTTATTCACCC
>AWOL01S0004752.1:297213-334022 GCA_000715115.1 Nicotiana otophora | reverse complement strand
AAACAACCCCCCAAAAAAAACCCCAAACCCCAAAAAATTATTTTTTCCAAGACAAGTCCCAAGCTTCATGTTTTCCATCTGATGAAGGTTCCATGGTATTTGGTCAAAGTTTCTTTTCCTTCTCTAGCTTTTATTAATCTTAGCTCTTATTTGGTCAAAGGACTAAAAATGCTTTAGTTCAGGACAAAAAGTGAATTTTATGCAAGCAATTAACATATGTTTCAGCAATATGCTAAGCTTTTTGGCTCTTTTTTTGCAAACTCGTTCAGATCACAGACTTGCTTGTCAATATTACAAAACATGTTTTAAAGCCAAAGCATGAGCTGTTGAACAATGAAGAGAAAGAGAAGCTGTTAAAGAAGTACAACCTGGAAGAGAAACAGGTTCGCACTTGACTGCCTTTGAATTTGCAGAAATATGCCTGTATATTGGTACAACTGCGCATCTACTTAGCGTATCTATTTAACTGAAGCTTTCTACTGAAGCTTGATTCGTGGCTTCCTCTGTTGAATTTAGCCAGATAAAAGATCCTATCATTTTTTTCCCTGTAGCTTTACTCGAACAAGGACTTGCTGTTAAATTCCCTAAAGGCAAAGATCATGTTCTCATACATTTTATAACCCATAATCTGGTAGGATCAATATCACCTTGACGTCGTCGGAGTAATTATTGGCATCTAGGCTTCACAGTCAATAAAAGTCAGTTATTTTTGCTCGCAATGGGATGGTTGAGTGGTTGAAATAAATAGAAGTAACAACCTGGAGATTCCAGGCTTAACTACAATTCTAAGTGTGAGCCCATTTTCTTCAGTATTGGTGGCGGGTTTATACGGCACTAGTACAAGTCGACTGTAACAAGCCAACAGGTCGATTATTCGAAGTGCGTGCAAGCTTGTCCGAGCACCATTCAATTTTAACTTAGTGGAAAATCAAAGAGGTGATTAGCATGTTCCCACATGTCTGTTCATGTTGCTTTATGTACAAACTAGGGTACTGCAGCTGGTGGTTTTGGTTATCTTCGAGGGTATAGCTACTATAGATAAAGTTGGTCAAGTTCATTAACTCTGAACAGTGTCAAAACAATTCTATCAGTATTTATAGAAATCTGTTCATCTCGCCCTTGTTCTCTCTATTTATCCCTTGTCTGCTAGCCTAAGTACTTCCAGAGCCACAGTGAGGTAGAAGGGACTTTATTGCCCATGGAAAGTACGTAGGAGACTAAAGCAGATCTGTAGAATCGTTCCTCTGTGCATCCTATGGACAGTATGGTTGGAGAGGAACACAGCTTGTTTCGAAGGGCATAGAAATCACATTATTAGAATTAAGAATAAATATATTCATAATCTGTATTATTGGTGTAAATGCAGCCCGTTAAGAAATCTGGATCAGTATATGAAATCCTTGGATATGCTAGAAGGGATAGAAATAAAAGGTGGATGATGTTGTTTGGGATGTCTTTTGTATCTTGTATCTTTTTGTACCATCCAGCACGTGCGGAGGAGAAGCCCAGATGCCCGGTTAAGAGGTGTGGGCGGTTGGCTTTGGCAGGTACGAGAAGAGGTAGATGACGGCCTAAGCAGGATTGGGGCGAGGTGATCAGGCAAGACATGGCACGGCTTCAGATTTCCAAGGACATGGCTCTTGATAGGAAGGTGTGGAGGTTGAGCATTAGGGTTGAAGGTTAGAGGGTAGTCGAGCGTTTTTCTACTTTGTATCGGTTAGTCTGATAGTGTTTTGTCTAGGACTGCTTGCGGCTTGTGTTGTGTTCACACTATTTTTCCGTTTTTCATAGTATTGTGTTCTTGCTTTTCCATCTATTTGCTGTCTCTTACGATGCTGGTATTATTTTTTTGGTTTCTGTTTTTGTTACCGATCTATTGTCTCTTTTCATTTTCTTGAGCCGAGGGTATTTCGGAAACAGCCTCTCTACCCCTCCGGGATAGGGGTAAGGTCTGATCTGCGTACACTCTATGCTTCTCAGACATGTTAATTATTAATTCTTAGGTGAAGTTGTGGCTATACTAACACATATGTTACTGCTTAAAGAGTTTAATCTAGTTTCATTTTGGAAATTTTAATGCTTTGACGAAGTCATCAATATATTGTTAAGAATGTTGTGTTTCTTTCAGCTGTTATTTTATTTTTAGGCAGGATCCCAGATACTATGGCACTTTGAGCCAAGACCTAGAATTCTTTTGCATACAGTGTTGTCTTAAAGGAGGTTAATACCAGAAGCCTTCTAATACTTACTTTCTTGATAAGTGCCTTCTAATACTTATCTTTTTATGAGAAGATTGTTAGTTAATATAGCAGAGCAGTGTTAGTGACTTCTCTGCATTTTTCTTAAAAAAAACTGTATGTTCGTCATTATCCCTTTACTGTGAGGGTGAAATGACTCAAATGCTGTTCTAAAGCTTTTAATTTAGGTATTTATAGACTGTTGCCTTTTTCTATATGTGGGAGACGGTGCTTGCCTCGTCTCTCAATTGAAACCGCAGTACCTTTCATCAGATGTTAATATCTAGGACCTTAGGTGTACAGACAGATTTTTGCCTTCAACGTATGCAGAACAATCCCTTGCTGTGCATTCTCTTTAATGATCTCAATCAGATATTCGTAGTACATATGCACTTCAATCTACCACTCTTGCCTTCGAACGTTATCAATGTAGTTTCGTTTATCTAACTGTTGCTGAGTAATGTACTCGTGTTGATGTTTTCCAGCTGCCGAGGATGTCTCAGAAGGATGCAATTGCTCGGTACTATGGACTTGAGAAGGGGCAGGTGGTGAAGGTCACGTACAGCAGTGAAATCATCGAGACACATGTTACATATCGCTGTGTTTGGTAATGCGACTATGTTGTAAATCCTCTAGCAGCCTTACTGTGTCGTACGTTAAATGAGTCTGCGGCAGCGTAACTTACCACAGCTTGTTCTGTTAAAAAGATGGTGGTTTAACTTTTCCTAACTCCCTCTTCCACCCCCCTGGGTTCCCTTCTCCACTTTAGCTCAAATGAAGAGCTTGTAGGTAGTATATTAGTATGCTTTGTCGTCGTGTCTCTGCGTTTTGTATGCCCAGATTGTCTGTACTTCATACTATTGTGCTAATAGGGGTGGTGGCTACTCTAATTTGCAAAATTTGACCATGTTGCAATGTAATAGGAGCTTTAAAATAGCTGTTCTTAGCTTTTTCATTTGTGAATCGTTACTAACTTATATATTAGGGAAGAGTTTAATTTCGATACACTCCCAGTGTGAAACAGTTTTTACATAAATCACTTGAAGTGTAATTACAGGTAAGTTGAATAATGTAGTAAAAGGTATTTCAAGTTAGGGGAGGGATATTTGTCTTAATATGTCGACTTTTAGTGGGGACTTTTGTCGCCACAAAAGCCTTTTATCCTTTGTTGCAACTCTCTTAGCTACAATAGACATTTTACGTCAACTATATTCCCCACTAAAAGTTGAATAGGTCGCTAGTAAAGTCATTATTAATTGATGACTTACCTGGCATTTTGTGGCAACTATACTCGCCCAATGCTTCAAATCAACGAACAATGCACCAAAGTTTCTCATGAAATGATATATATGCTCACAAAATGAAAGCCTGAGTTAGTTTAGTTCTCAAATCAATGAATCATTTGCAGATTCAGAAAGGGCAATATAATCTACGCAGCTAGGAGTAAATAAACAGTAAACCAGCATCTTATATTAAATGGATGCGCATGAATAATATTTTTAAGGAACTCAAAGACAAACATTCATTGAATTTGATTTTTTATAGGGAAAATGGCCAAATATTCCCCTCTACTTTGATATATTGTTCGCATATACCCTCCGTTATACTATCAGGTCAAATCTACCCTCACCGTTATCAAAATTTTCAAATTTGCCCTCTAATCTAACGGAAAGCCCCCAAATCCCAAATTCCTTCTATTTCCTACAATTTTTTTCTCACAAATTACTTATCCCTGCGTGTGCTCTACCAGATAAGAAAATATCCTCGACAAGTTAATTTCTTATTCCACTTGATTATTTAGAGCAGGAAAACTTAACAAACTCGCCACCTCCAAGCATAAGAACACTAGTAAATATTCCTTTGAAAGGATGTTCTGAAGCTGGACATAAATTTTAACAGATCGTTTAATTTAGGATTTCTCAAACAATACTAAAGAATCATATGTCACAAATTTCATGCAAAAGTGCTTGCGCAAGCAAAATTTGCATCAAATGACATGCTAAATCCAAATCTGAAAGAGAATGCATTTACATGGATACGTACAATCTTGTTATACCTGTAGTCCATAAAAAAATAGTAAATATTAGTAACAACTTCATAAGCGAATGCATTTCGACCACCTGAAGAACCAAATAAATCTCTTCCAAATTATCTACGGTATTTCACTCATCCTCATTCCGTTGGAGACATACCCATAAACTGTGAATTCCACGTTTCATTTATGGTTGGAAAAAGAACCAAATATACCCCTCTACTTTCATATATTGTCTCTATTTAACCTCCGTTATACTATCGGGTCAAATTTACCCCTACAATCAGCAAACTTTTAAAAATACCCCTTGATCTGTTAAGTAATCCAAAATCTCCCAAATTCCTTTTATTTAAATCACTTGTTGTTTTTCTTGGTCGACTACTTTTGAAATAATTGGCATTTACCTGCTTTATGAATTAGAAAAAAAAAATAAGAGAAAAAAATATTAAATAATACAATCGAATAAACAAAGTATTGTAAATTGAAAAATCTAAATTAGGTAGCTTTTCTAAATTCTAAAAGTATTTACAATATCCCAATTTTAATGAATTCGTTACACCAAATGTAAGGAGACTTTGCAAGTATTAGTGATTGAAGTTGAAGTTTCACAGAGACTTTACATTGTCTAATTCAACTTTGCTTTAATTAAATGCCTTCACATTGTGCACTCTTAAGTTAGTCGATCAAACTTTATACTAACCAGGAAATGACAAAATATATTTGAATATACATGTACATACATGATGATCAGCTGCATATAATACACAATAAATAGACCCACTAAATTCTACGGTGTGTATATGATTAAAAAATAAATAAAATTCTAAACCAATTTTATTTATTACAAGAAGAGAAATGAGTGCATTGGTAATTAAAAAATAATTATGAATAATTTGTATAGTCTAGTAACTTTAACATTCACATCAATAGTATTTTTTGAAAATAATGGAGCAAGAAGAACAACAAGTGATTTAAATAAAAAGAATTTGAGAGATTTTGGATTACTTAACAGATCAAGGGGTATTTTTAAAAGTTTGCTGATTGTAGGGGTAAATTTGGCCCGATAGTATAATGATAGGGGTATATTTGGCCCGATAGTATAACGGAGGTTAAATGTAAACAATATATGAAAGTAGAGGGGTATATTTGGCCCTTTTCCCTTTATGGTTTGAGCATAACCAAAGACAAAGAGAATAATTATGCTGTAACTCCACACTTCCATTTCTATAATATAGACCTTTTTTCTTCTCTGGTGGATCACACGAAGGAGATGACTGATTTGTAAGAAGAATTGCAGTAACTACAAGGGATTTGGGGCTTTCCGTTAGGTTAGAGGGCAAATTTGAAAACTTTGCTAACGGTGAGAGTATATTTGACCCGATAGTATAACATAGGATAAATATGAACAATACTATTTTTTTAGATCAAGTCATATGTTGTTTGCTTTAGACTTTCATTATATAAAAAGGGGAAAAAGGTCAAATATACCTCGAACTAAAGTCGCCAAAAAGTTGAGGGTATTGCGGCGAAGAAATTGCCGCTGAAAGTGTAAAAACACTTTCTGTGGCGACTACAGTCGCCACTGAAACCGGGGTCGTTATTAATAGTCTGTTTGACGTCACTAGAGGCCTTACCTGTGCTGACTTTAGTGGCGAAATAAAAAACTTTTAACACATCTAGGAGCAAAGAAACATTAAACCAACATCTTATATTAAATGGATGCGCATGAATAATATTTTTAAGGAACTCAAAAGACAAACATCCGTTGAATTTGATTTATCATATAATGGAAGTGTAAAGCAAACAAGACATGACTTGGACTAAATATGAGATGAGGCAATTTGTCTCAAAAAGAATAGTATTTGTCGCAACTAAAGTCGCCGTAAAGTTAAGGCTATTGCGGCCAACAAAGTTGCGACTGAAAGTGTAAAGACACTCTGTGGCATCTATAGTCGCCACTGAAACGGCAAAAGGTTGCCACCACAAGCCGGTTAGCAAGCCACTAGAACTAGCGATACCTGTGATGACTTTTAGTGGCAGCACTATCACCACAAAACACTTCTAACTTTTCTTTGCAACTCGCTTGTCTACAAAAGCCTTAACTTTAAGGCGAATTTAGTCTTGTAAGTATTGACATTTCATAGCAACTATACTCGCCACTAAAAGTCGAATAGGTCGCTAGTATAGGGATTATTCATTGACGACTACCTAAAATCTATTGTTTTAAATTTTTTTGGTCGCATAGTTATTTACGTTTTATAGCAACTTTTAGTCGCCATTAAAAGTCAAATATGTCTTTAATAAAGTTATTATTCATTGACGACCAATATAAAATATATTTTGACGAGATGATCATAAAACATAAAATATCATAAATTTCATTTGAGGCAATCAATAGTTTTGTAGTTCATAATCATGTTCCGACATTCTCACACAAGCTCATTCTCATGTGCACAAAGATAACTCTTTTCACCATAAGTTATTGCAATCAGCTTGTAATTGCCTCTTAGTAAATCATATTTGCTTCTATGCAGAAATTCACTTGCCAGTACTTCCCATTTGCCTAAGCTTTGGAGGGAAGAATCACTCTGTACCTGTGCTAGTGGGAATTCTTTACGCTATCTCCATGCATAACTTAAACCCTTTTCAAACAAACACTATAGTGAGGAGACTTGTTATCATGTAGACAGCAGATCAACATGATATCTTTAATATAGGCTAAGAATGTGAACTCAAAGAATATATAAAACACACATACACACACACTGCATTTTTGTATGAAGAGTAATTTACTCTGAAGCTCATGCAGAGGTATAAATAGTGGATAACATGCTATACATACTTGTGAACCTAAGCTCAATTCAGCAATCACAAGGAAAATGATTAGATACTCTAAAATGCCAAACCTTGTTACGTTGTTGTACTTTGTGTAGCCTCCTTTTGCATCTATAAGCAAATGGAGTACTGTAAGAAACAAGAAAAGCAATAAGCCATTACCTCCAGGTCCAAAACCACGGCCTATAATTGGCAGCCTTCCTCAAATGCTCCTAAATAGCAAGCCAGCATTTCAATGGATACACAATCTTATGGAGGAAATGGACACTGAAATCGGTTGCATTCGTATTGGTAATGTTCATGTTATTCCCGTCACTTCTCCTGAGCTTGCTTGTGAGTTTTTAAAGAAGCAAGACTCCGTTTTCTCGTCGATCGAGGCATATTTGCATGTCCGCGAACCTCGTTAGCAATGGCTACTTGACTTCAGTTTTTCTCCCCATAGGTGATCAATGGATGAAAATGAGAAGAATTCTTGCTTCTCATGTCCTCTCACATATCTTCAATGGCTTCGTCATAAAAGGGATGAAGAAGCTGACCACCTATTTACAATGAATATAGCAACCAACAGGTAATTAACTTGAGGAAAGTGACAAGATATTATTGTGGGAATGTTATTAGGAATATGATTTTCAGCAAGAGATTATATGGAAAAGAAGCTGAGAAGCAAGTTGATGCACTCTTCACACTTCTTGAATACCTCCATTCTTTTGGTATCTCAGATTACTTACCATAGTTAAGTGTGTTTGATTTGGATGGTCACAAGGCAATTATCAAGAAAGCCTTTGCCACATACAGCAACAAAACACATTGATACTGAAATTGACCAGAGGATTCAGATTTGGAAAGATGGCAACAAAGCTATAGAAGAAGACATCCTTGATGTTCTTATCATGCTCAAAGATGCCAATGGTAATCAATTGCTGAATGTTAAAGAGATTAATGCCCAAGTCCTTGTAAGTATACTTTCAATCCCTTAAACCATGTGAACAACATTATTGAATTGTGTGACCCCCTCGTTTAAGTTAAAATGCTGAAACGGTTAGAAAGTAGATGGTTACAAACAATTAATATACATTCCTATTCCCTTCTAATGTTCGCAAAGTGTGTTCAAGATTTAATATATACGTAAATTTTTTTTTTTGACCTATATATATAATAATAAGTTTCTATATATATATACTATATTTTTTGGATAAAGGGTGTTCAGTTGATCATCATTCAATGTATGTGGCTACGCCACTGGATGGTGCTGATATGCATGATTGGTTGCAAACCATTAATATACTGGAACTCATGTTGGCAGCGGTGGATAATCTCTCAAATGCAGTTGAATGGACACTTGCAGAAATGTTGAACCAACCAAAGTTAATGGAAAGGGCCATAGAATTAAAAACTCAATACTGTCATTAGGAACAATAGATTTGTTCAAGAATCCGACTTGCCACAGCTAAATTATGTCAAAGCTTTCATAAAAGAGGCCTTTCGACTCCATCCCATATCGCCTTTCTGGTACTATTATTAGTGAAAAATACTTCATTCCCATAGGGAGTGTAGTGCTATTAAGTCGTCTTGGATTTGTCCGGAATCCTAGAGTTTGGGAGGAGGCGATGAAGTTTAAGCCAGAGCGCCATCTAAAGGAAAAAAAATGGTGAAGTAGTTCTCAATGATGCAGAGTTACGATTGTTATCATTTAGTATTGGACGACGAGGGTGCCCTGGTGTGAAAATTGGTTCTACCATTACTACCATGTTACTTGATAGGCTTCTTCACGGGTTTACTTGGAGTTTACCACCAAATTCGTGATGCAATGACTTAATTGAGTCGTCGAAGAGTGATCTCTTTTGTACATTGCCACTTCTTGCTCAAGCAAAACCAAGATTAGCTAAGGCAATGTATCCTTAACACAAAAATTTGTAAATCTTATCGGGTTGTTGTGTAGGGGTAATCCAATTTCTTCAAGTGTGTCAGCTCTACATGAGTTGTTCTTTTTTCTTTTGTTCTAGTGGCTCGCTGGTTGAATTTTATTACTCATCTGTCCCAATTTATATGACACACTTTACTTTTTAGTCTAGTTAAAAATATGAAATCTTTCTCTATTTTGGAAACTATTTACGGTTAGCATCCCAATTTTCCCCTTAAAGGCATGACCTGATTTACACACTTTCCTTGATTTCCGTATCCCACTTAACTTGAGAAACAATGAAATTAAACACTAATCAAAGATGGAAAAGGAAAATCATCTACTTATATATATAGATATGGGTATGAAGAATGTAATCCATCCCGTTCGTCACAACAGGGTTTAGGGTTTCGGGTTCAATTCACCCAGTTCTTTAGTCACTCAACATTAAACCTAATCACCAGTTTTCTTCCTTATTTAGGCTTACAGTAGTTGACTTTTGAACGACTAAGCAACTACTAAAATATTTATGGCTGACGAAAAATATAGACTGCTCATTATAGAAGTAAAGTCTGTTGTATTTAACGATATAAAGAATGGGAAATGCTACGTGAAAGTGTCCATATATAAAGACAACCAGCAACTCAAAACAACTAAGATGAACATGGCTGGGACCAAGCTGCAATGTGCACAAAAGTTTGTTTTTGTTGTTCCATGCGATAGAATCCCTCATCTTCGTTTCGAAATTATTAGGGCACCTAATAAGATCTTACCTACTCCTTAGTAGGTGTTGTCGAATACGTATTATGGTATAACGAGGGCGTAATCCAAGGAGTAGAGGAAACTACTGAATATGATAGCGATAAAGATGCGAAAATTGGAACTTTTATATATCGCTCCAATGTTATCGAATGTCTCCGAGGGGATGAGGAAGAATGTGCTAAGGTATTGGCAAGGCTTAAGATATGGAATAATAGTGATTATATCTCAAAGGGGAAGTTGAATGTAGAGATGGTGTTGAGGAAATATGCATCAATAGTTGGTGATGAATTTGAGTGGAGAAGCTTTGGCATGAGATATGAAGATTTTATGATGGAGGAAATTAGTTCCAAAAAGGTCACTCCATGGGCACCATTCATGTGTTTTTCTCCTTAGAAGTGCTAGATTGAATGCTAGCCTATTATTCACATAGTTTGAATCTCGAGAAACGAAAAGTGATACATAATTTGAGACAAAGGCTGGAGTATGACGTAGTTTCTTGTTTTTCAGTTTTTAATTGCAATGGTATATATCTTAGTTAGTTGCGTTCCTCTTGGTATTTTTATATAATGAAACTTCTTCATGATCGATCGTGCCAAACAATAATTCATTTCATGCGAATAATGTTGTTTCATTTTTAGGTGAAAGAAATTTTTTATTGATCCCCACCGGACAAAAGTTACTTACAAGCGATATTTCTAATCCATAATCTATAATCTATCCTATCTAGCTCAATGTCAAAACTATATCTTTATTCTCTTCTCCTTGAGCATCCCTACTAGGTAGGTTTGCCCAGTTAGAAGCTAATCCTACACTATTGCATAGTAGTTGCTATTTCTCTATCTGTACAATTTATTGATCCACTCTATTTATTTCCTATTCTTCCTTTTGGCTTCTATGAGTTGTAGCCAGTATTTGCTATCCTATTTTATGCTTTTTTACATCTTTGTTGGCAATGGTACTTTCTGATTCCATAGTGCTTCATTCCTTGCTCGCCATATCCAATACATTACTGCTATGATGATTGAGGTCACGAATCCTCGACATATTCTCCCTTTTATACATCTACCCATTTTCCTCCGAATGCTCTACATATCTAGTTGCTTTAGCTTTATTCCCAACCATTTGCATAGTTTATCAATGCACATTCTGGAGAATTGACATTCAAAGTACAAATGATGAATTGTTTCATCGTGCATTCCACAGAGTAGACATGTTCTCTCCTGGCTTATTCCCATCATATGTAGTCTGTCTTTTGTAAGAAATCTCTATCTCATGATCAAACAACCTATAAAATAATGTTTTGAAACATTTAATCTATTCCAAATCCATCGTGCATATGGTCATTTAGGTGCTGCTCCTCTTCTCCATTGGTATCCTTCATTTACTGTGTACCCCTTCATTTGCCCCTTCCACACTTTTTGTTCAATCCCTGCAACAAATGATGTTTTGATATCATATATTTTCTTCAAATACCATGTACTATCTTGTGGTGGTTTGTATTTCCACTAGTCCTTGCCCTTTATGCATATGTGATTTACCCATTTAACCCATAATGAATAACGTTTTTGCTCTATATTCCATACATATTTTGCCAATGCTCCTTCATTCCATACCAAACAGTCTTGCATTCCTAATCCATCCTCTCTTTTTGTTGGCATACTAGCTCCCATGCTACCAGTGGGGATTTGTTCGTGACACTTTTCCCATCCCATAGGTAGTTCTTACATATAGCTACAATTTCCTTCATGACTCTTTTTGGTAGTAAGAAGATAGATGGCCAATATGAGTCTAGGTGCAACAACACTGTATTTACCAATTGAGTTCTCCCTGCATACGATAGGTTTATGGATCCCCATCCTTTTATCTTTACCAGTATCTTGTCTATCAATATTTCACAATCTACATCACTTAATTTCTTTAAGAATATTGGCACTCCAAGATATTTAAATGGAAGTTTACCTCTCTTATATCCTGTCATCTTACATATATCTTCTATCTCTCTACCATTCATATTCGCACAGGAGATGTTTGATTTATTTGCATTAACAGTCATACCAGATGAATTCGAGAATGATTTGAGTCCCCTTAGCATGAGCATTACTGATGAATAATATCCTTTATTGAATAGTATCATATCATTCGCAAAACAAAGGCGTGTCAACTTCATTCCTTTGAATATTGTATGAGAAGAAAATTATTCCTGCTTAGCCACATGCTCCATGATTCGCGTGAAATATTCCATACATATCACAAACAGTAAAGGAGAGATTGGATCCCCCTGTCTTAATCCTCTCTTCCCCTTTATTTTGCCATAACACCCACCATTTAAGTTTATATTGTAGCTAGTTGATGTGATACATGCCATAATCCACCTTATGAAGATCGAAGGGAAGTTTAGTGCATGCAACATTTCCTCCACAAACTTCCATTCAATGGAATCATATGCCTTCTTCAAATCCACCTTGATCAAGCAGCTCTTAGTGGTTTGTTTCCTATTGTATAATCTGACCAAGTCTTGACAAATCAAGATGTTCTGTACTATTATTCTCCCAGCCACAAAAGCACTTTGATTTTGTGATATGATGTCTGGCAGCACCAATTTTATTCTATTACACAACATCTTTGAGATTATCTTGTACACCACATTACAACATGCTATAGGTCTATAATCTTCAACTGTTGCAGCATGAGAGGTTTTTGGTATGAGGGTGATCATTGTACTTTAAGCGCTTTGAGCATTTTCCCAGATTGAAAAAAATTCCAGCACGGCTGCAGTGACATCCTCACCTACAATGGTTCAGCTATCCTTGAAAAATTGGATGCCATACCCATCAGGGCCTGGTGCCTTTGTCCCTTCTACATCCCATAATGCTTCTTTAACTTTCTTTTGTGAAAAATCTCTTATCAACTAGATCATTTATTCTTCTGAAATAATCTATCCTTATTTGACTATGTGTCTTGCCACATGATCTCTGCTCTGCTGGTCAGTGCCCAATAGCCTTGTATAGAATTCACTGAAAGCATCAGCTACTGCATCTGTTGATTGAACTGTTTCTCCTTACATATTCTGAATTGTGAATATCCTGCTTGCTGCTGTCTTTGAAAAATTGGCTGCCATACCCATCAGGGCCTGATGCCTTTGTCCCTTCTATATCCCATAATGCTTCTATAACTTCCTTTTGTGAAAAATCTCTTATAAACTAGATCATTTATTCTTCTGAAACAATTTGTCCTTATTTGACTATGTGGCTTGCCACATGATCTCTGCTCTGCTGGTCAGTTCCCAATAGCCTCGTATAGAATTCACTGAAAGTATCAGCTACTACATATGCTAATTGAACTGTTTCTCCTTACATGTTCTGAATTGTGAATATCCTGCTTGCTGATGTCTTTGCCATGATCAGCAAGTGAAAATAGCTTGTGTTCATGTCTCTATATTTAAGTCATTGTATTTTACTCTTCTGCTGCAAGTAGTTTAGTTTTGCTTCCTTCCAGTATATGTATTGCTTCGTCAACTCTTTCTCCTCTTTGAATATCATTTCATTCACGAGTTCCTTTTGTATTTTGTCTTGACACTCTACCAGCTTTTCCATGCTTTCATCTTTCTGTTTCTCCACTTCTGCAAACTTGTCTTTATTCAACTTTAGTAACACCTTTTTAAGTCTGTTTAATTTTCCCACTACTTTAAATATGTTAGTCCCCTTTATTGGTTGTCTCTATCTACCCTCTACTCTTGTCATGTATGAATTGCCCATGCTCCATATGTTGTAATATCTAAATATCCTCATCTTAGGTGTGCCATTTACCTCCCCATTTGATCATTGTAGGACCATAATCATATACTCCTGCTGGCATATAACGAACCTCAGATGCTGGCAACTTATTCACCCAGTCAATATTGGTGATCACCTTGTCAATCCTACTTAGCACTCTATCCTGACCATCATGTATATTTCTCCATGTATAAAAACACCCCAATGATTTCAGTTATTTTAGTCCACATTGCTCAACACACTCCTTAAACTCCTTTTTTTCTACATAAGTCACCTTACTTCCCACTCTATCCTCTGATTGAGTATAGAGTTGAAATCTCCCATAATTGCACATGCCCCTACCATTTGATTAGCTATCATCCTAATGTCTCTACACAAGTCAGACATTAGTGCTGGATCATTGAATCCACACACTATTGTCACATTAATCACCTTACCTGTGCTACTATGAGTAATCATACCATGTAAAAGTTATTTTGTCACCATTTACTTTTATAGTGAAGATTTGAGGCTTCCACAATAGCTAAATTCTACCTGTATTATATTTAGAGTGATTTGTAGTATACGACCACCCTGTACAAAGATTAAGATAAGCTTGATTTGCCTTAGCTCTCTTAATCTTTATTTTCAAGAGCCCAAACAGTCCAACATATTGTATTTGAGGGAATATATTCACTTCTTTCTGCTTGGTTGTCCTGTTTAGGCCCCTGGTGTTCCAAATATTAATGCTATCCATTAGGGGGTGGGGGTTAGGTCCCCCATCCTTCCCTGATTTATTACCATTTCCTTGTGATTCCATATACTTTTCATTAGACCGCTCCCCACCTTCATTCCTTCCATTATTCCTCTTGTTCAGTTGTGTTACTGCAACATATGTGTTTTGATTGTTTCCCCGACCCTTCCATGATTTTTCCCCTGTACCACTTGCCATGCTTCCTACTCTTTTTTGTTATTTTCTGCCTGATTCTTAATTATTTCCCTATATCTCTTGTTGTTTGTTTTTGGCACTCCCATTTTCAGTTGGAGTGATGTTACTTGCTTCAATGTTATATTGTTGTTCATCTGGTTCCTCCCTCTCCTTGTAGCTATTTGTATTCCTCCTATTACCTGATTCCTTGTTAATTTCCTCCACCTCTTTGGTTTGCCTTAATTGCTTCCTATATTCTCTGATTTCATGTCCAAAGTTGCCGCATGATTTACAAAACACTCGTTTCCATTCATACCTAACCTCTTGCTCAATGATCACTCCACATTCCATTCTCAAACATCACCATATCTAGATACATATGGTTTGGTTCTACTTCAACCAGAATTCTTGCATATTGCAGCCTCTCCTTTTGTGTTGTTGCTCTGTCACTTTCAGAGGATTGGCAATCATTCCTGTTATTTTTGTTAGAGCATTTTGTCCATACTATTTGATATCCAGGTTCATCAATCTAATTCACACATGAATTTTATCAACTACCTGCTTGTCAAGTCCAATATCCGGTCTCCATGGTTTAACCACCATTGGCCTTTTGTCAAGCATTCTAATTCCTTCCTTCACCACCTTCTCCTTGTTCTCCATTGAATGGAATCTTACTATGAAAATACCTGTGTTTACCTAGGCTATTTTATCTATTCTCAGTTATCCCCATACTCGTTTTAAGTAGCCCTCCATAACTGTTTGTGGTGGATTTGAACCCAGCACGTAACAAATTATAGCAGATCTCCAATAGATTTTCTAATTTTTTATGTCTTCCATTGTAATTTTCATATTTCCTCTCAATTGCTCTCCTTCCTTCTTGGTTAGGTTATATCCTTCACTCCGTTCTCATTTCCCTACAATTCCACTCCAATTTCCCCTACTGTTTGTGCCTTTGCATGGCTTTATTTTCCTACTGATTCCGACTCACTTCCCTCTTCCTCCATTAGATCTGCCCATGATTTCGTTGCCCGTGTGTTTTCCACCATTGTTGATGTCGATGCCATAGTTCCATCCAATTCTAATAGAGCAATACCTTGTATTGCATTGACATTTCCGAATTTCTTCGCCTCCGATGACTGCGGAACCTTTTTAGGTCTCTTCCTATTGTGGTGAGATGTACAGTACTCCCTCCTCCTCCAGATATTGCCTTCCTCATCATATCAGCTACTGCTGAGAGGAGGGCTCATGTCTAGAGCGAGAAAATTTATACTGGAGATTGTTTTTCTAATGTTGTCTCATGAATATGATGTTTAATAATTGTGTGTTATTGCTACGTTAGAATTTTTCTTTATGTCAAGGGGATTCAATAGCTTATACAAACAACAACAAACCACTACTAAACATCACCTGTTTACCGACACAAATTACCGAGGGATGTCCCTCGGTAACAAAGCTTTTCCGAAGGAAGTCCGTCGGTAAGGGGTACGTAGGTAAATATTTTCTTGGTAAAAGTGATCGACAGAATCCCTCGGTAATTACCGATGGACCCCATCGGAAAGCCATCGGTACCTTTCGGGCACTATTTGGTCAAATAATTTTACTTGCCGACTGATATCCGTGGGTATATTATAAAATAATATAATATCAATACCTACAGTTGTCCATCCGTAAATTAAAAATAATAATTTAATAATACCAATGGATACCATCGGTATATTTAGAAATTTAATTTAGTAATTTAAAAATTAAAAATATCTGATGGATATTCGTCGGTATGTTCAACAAAATCTAAAAAATTGTTTTAAGTTTACCGACAGACTCCCTCGGTAAGTATGAATTTTTGATTGACCGATAAATAATTTTTCCGACAGACTTTGTCGGTAAGTCCCTCGGTAAATCTGATATATCTTTGGTAGGCAATGCTTATTGTTTGCTGCATCAACTGCTAGTCAGAATATTACGATAGAAACAGAAATGCAACCAAAATAAAATATAAATTAACAACAATAAAACTTTATAAAATATCAAAACATCCAAATTATCCCATCAAACATCAAAACTATCCAACCAAACTTTAAAATGTAATATTCAAAGTCAACATCCAACTGAACAACAATCCAACCAAACATAAAATCACTCCTCATCTTCGGATTTCCTCTAATCTTCTTCATCATTTATATTGTTTCCATCACTTTCATCCTCTTCATAAATGTGCAGGTCGATTAAGTGGTTCACTTGAGCCTAGAGGGACTCGATGGCATTCCTAAGTGCGATCCTACTCTTCTCTTCATGCCTTTTGTTTTTCTCGTTCATCCCCAAAGTTCCTAGAAAGTTATTGAATCGTTCGCCGTCACTACTAGAAATTCGGTAAAAACCGACCAAAAAAACCGACCAACTTTGGTCGGTAATGGCCAATAACCGTCCAAAGCGCGACCATTTACGTGTGGACAGTATTTTATAGGTCGGAAAGGCATACCGACCAAAGTTGGTCGGAAATTACCGATCAACTTTGGTCGGTCAATTAAATTTTAAAAAAGAAATATTGCAAAAATAACTGACCAAATTTGGTTGGTTTTTTCCGACCAAAGTTGGTCGGAAATTACCGATCAACTTTGGTCGGTCAATTAAATTTTAAAAAAGAAATATTGCAAAAATAACTGACCAAATTTGGTTGGTTTTTTCCGACCAAAGTTGGTCGGAAATTACCGATCAACTTTGGTCGGTCAATTAAATTTTAAAAAAGAAATATTGCAAAAATAACTGACCAAATTTGGTTGGTTTTTTCCGACCAAAGTTGGTCGGAAATTACCGATCAACTTTGGTCGGTCAATTAAATTTTAAAAAAGAAATATTGCAAAAATAACTGACCAAATTTGGTTGGTTTTTTCCGACCAAAGTTGGTCGGAAATTACCGATCAACTTTGGTCGGTCAATTAAATTTTAAAAAAGAAATATTGCAAAAATAACTGACCAAATTTGGTTGGTTTTTTCCGACCAAAGTTGGTCGGTATTTTAATTATGTAATCAAAAGATTCACCATTTGGGAATCGAACATAGGTCTGTACTATGACAGAATACTATTCTACTACTAGACTATTGGTGCATTTTATTTTAAGACTGTCTTTTATTTGATTTATACTCTTTAATTGTATTTTCGCACGAAAATAACCGACCAAAGTTGGTCGGTTTTATTAAAAAATAAAATTACCAACCAAAGTTGGTCAGTTTTTTAAAATGACCGGCCGAATTAACCGACCAATTTTGGTCGGTTTTTTTAATATTAATTTTTATTTATTTTAATTGAAAAAACGACTAAAGTTGGTCGGTTTCTTGAAAAATAAATTTCGCGGGACTCAAAAATAGTTTCCCGCATTTTTGCGCCAAAGAAAACCGACCAAAGTTGGTCGGTTTCTTGAAAAATAAATTTCGCGGGACTCAAAAATAGTTTCCCGCATTTTTGCGCCAAAGAAAACCGACCAAAGTTGGTTGGTTTTGTAAAAGAAATTGAAAAAATAATATTTTAAAAAACCGACCAACTTTGATCGATTTTTTGACCGACCAAAGTTGGTTGGTCGACCTTGGTCGATTTTTGCCGAATTTCTAGTAGTGCATATCTCCTCAAGGTCCTCACTTTGCACGGTTGCGGATGTCCCAATACCTTGTAATCCACAAAAGAGAAGTGAAAAAAAATATCAAGTTACAAATTACTAATACTTATCACAGATATAGTTTCTATACAACATGAAAACATTATTTCAACAATTACACACTTTATATAGTAACATTTGCTTCATATATGTTCTCAAACATTAGTGAAACGCATGTAATCTTTGCTAGTAGTAATATATAAAATTGTACTAGTATATTTCAGTGTGTATGATAATCAATTGTTAACGTTACTTAAGGACACCGTTAATATACTTTTACTTACGATAATTATCAATTTATAAGATAAACCATCACTAATATTTCTTTCGGAAACGACTAATACACTTCTTCTTAATATGTAATTATTAATGTATAGGCTAATCAATGTAGTTAAGGATACTACAAATCCACTTTTACTTTGTGTAATTGTAAATTACTAAGCTAATTACCACTAATATATTTTTAAGTAGTGTAATCACCATGAATACAATTCCACTTAGTGTAAATTTCAATAAATAGGCTAATCCACCACTAAGATAATTAAGTAAATACTTACTGAGGGACTTACCGACAACCTCCCTCGCTATTATGTAATAAAAAATATAAAATAATTATGTATAAGATTATATATTTAAATTACCAACGTAAGTCTATCGGTACTGTAAGAACAAAATTTTAAAATATTATGTAAATGCAATAGAGATTGAGTATGTCAATAACTTTATTTTTTTTCATTAATTTTTTTAAATGTACCGAGAGACACCGTCAGTATCTAAAAAAATAATTCAAAAATATAAATAAAAAATGTTGCGAGAGAGTCCGTCGGTAAATTACCGACAAAGTGCATCAGTACGACCACTAATATATTTTAAAATAGTGTAATCACCATGAATACAATTTCACTTAGTTTAAATTTCAATAAATAGGCTAATCCACCATTAAGATAATTAAGTAAATACGTACCGAGGGAGTTACCAACAACCTCCCTCGCTATTGTGTAATAAAAAATACAAAATAATTATGTATAAGATTATATATTTAAATTACCGACGTAAGTCCATCGGTACTGCAAGAACAAAATTCAAAATATTATGTAAATGCAATAACGATTGAGTATGTCGATAACTTTTTTTGTTAAATGCACCGAGAGACACCGTCAATATCTAAAAAAATAATTAAAAAATAAATACAAAATGTTGCGAGAGAGTCCGCCGGTAAATTATCAATATAGTGCATCGGTACGACCAATTAAATTTTGACTGGCCAGAGTATCATTATTTACCGAGCGTTGTCCGTCGGTTATTTTTTAAAAAAATTAAAAATTAAAAAGTTCAAAAGTACCAAGGGACTCCAACAGAAAGTCCCTCGGAATAGCAACGGAAAAAAGTCTGTCGGTACTGCTGTATCTAAACAACTATTTTTTTAGTAGTGAAAAAAAATTATTTTTGCCCATTTATGCTATTTGACATTCCTCTTACGTCTGTTTTCTGGTACTATGTTGGGAGAAAAATACTTCATCCGCAAGAGAGATATAGATGTACTTGAAGCATGAGAGAAAAGAGACCGAAAATAATATGAGGTCGGGCAGAACAAGCCCCGAATAACTTTGGCTTGGTTGAATTTAACACCATATACATTTAGTATGCATTTCTAGATCATTTTCGATTTCCTATTTGCCCTTCCATAAGGCTATCAAGATCTTTAGTTGTATTGTCATTAATGTAAACAACCTACACAGGGCCGGCTGGAGCCTAAGGCCACTAAAGCAATGGCCTTAGGCCCCCAAAATATTTAGGGTCTCAAAATTTATAAATAATACATATAATATTTAATAATTGTGCATTATAGAAGTTTTAAATTATTTGGTTAAAATAGTTATAGTTAAAAGTTATACATATCTTAAATTGTAGTTACTAGTTGTTTCTTGTCTTTAATTCGTCGCAACTTAAATCGATCTTCTTACAATGTTAGTTTAGAATAGTTTTTTCTTAATTTTTTGAGTGCCTTTGTAGACATTTTTCAAGCTACTTTGATAAGTAACTGTTAAATTTCGTCCTTAACATTGAGTGACTCTTGAAACATAGTAGTTACTACAGTATTATTTGTTTCAACTTATATTTAGAATTAAAAGTGCTAAGAGAAACTGTATAAGTAGAAGAATACTCTAATTGGCAAACTCAACCAGGTAAAAAATATTAATTCAATTACCGTTAATAATTTCTATATCAGTTGCCTCGGTTGAAAAACTGTTTCAAAACTAAATCAATAAAGTTCAACATGATAACACAAGAGAGATTAAACAAATTGATTAGACAATGACAATAATTAAAATTGATTATAACTTCTTTAGATTTCGATAAATTATAAGAGTAAAAAATAATTTAAAAAATTTAAGACCTCACTTTTTCTTTTCACCTTAGACCCCATATTATGTCGAGCCACCCCTGAACCTACATAAGCCTCGGGGGGTTTTGCAGTCGGAGTAAATTAAATCAACGAGTCGTGAGCATCGGACGTGCTTGGAGTGCATAATAGGACATGTATCACTTGGCGTATAAGCCTCGCAAGATTTGAGCCCACCAAGTAAGCATCAGGGCATTTGCAATATGTCGGGGCAAGTCCAGAGAAAGCCTTTTAGAGCACTAGCTATTATAACGAATCTCCACCAACACCACACAACAACATACTGTCTCCGTTATGTCAACTGTAAAGATGTTCTTGTTTACTCCAATCAAAGCAATTAAACAAATTGGTGCATTTTAAATAAATAGTAAAGAAAGAAAAAATATTAAAGAAAACATTAATCAAATGAAAATGGATGGGAGAATTTTATACCTACTCCTCTACATAAGTCGACCGATCTGATTCCACGCACCCAACTTTTTCTAACGAAGTCAAATAATTTACTAGTAAATTTCAAAGGTTGTTATACAACAAGTTGTGGGTTAAAAAAATTGCCACATCCAACTATCCAAGGCAGTTCACATTTTTTATTTCCTTAGCAGCCAAATAAACAAATTGGTGTGTTTTAGTCAGGTAAAAAAATGTCTATCAAAAGAAAGAAAATATTTTAAAAACTTTAATCAAATGAAAATGGATAAAGTATTTATTGTTCCTACTCTTCAACATATCTTAACAGATCTGATTCCACGGGCAATGACTTATCTTTTTTTAGTAAGTCAAAATAATTTATTGATAAACACTAACATGATAGGGTCTTATACAACAAGTTATGGGATTAAAAATTGAAAAAATGATATTGTATAGTCGCTCTTAAAATAATAGTCGAATAACTAAATATTTTTTTTGTATATATATATATTATTACGTTATATATAAAAAATATATATATTTTATAAATGTGTGGGACTAGAATATAAATAGTTTCACCATGGGGAATGTGATATTTGCCACCCAAGGCAGCCTACATTATTATCCTTCAGCTATAAATAGGGGTCACCCACTCCACCTCATTTTGGTTATCAAGTCACACAGACTAATACTATAATTTGAGCGAAAAATAGTTAAAGAGCTGTGCAGTTTTATATTGGGATATTACAAAAAGTGTTCGAAAACTTTGTGATACTCGAGTGTTAACTTTGAATTTCTCTATCTATATTTATATGATTTTGATCTTTTAAATTTATTACTTTTTCTTAGTTGTGAAGAGTTTTCCAAGTGAAAACTTTTGTGCTATCTCCTTATTTTCTTTTCTCTAATATAATCCCACAAAACAAAAAAGCGTATTTGATATCTTTTATTAAATCCTCTCTACTCTAACAATTCTTTTGTCCTTTCCTCTCCATATTAACCTGGCAATAAATACATTCCAAGTCATTTTCTCTTCTTGCTATCATTTCCACAATCTGATTCTTGATTTGATGGCTAGTGCTGCTGTAATTTCTCTTCTTCAAACTCTTGAGCAACAAAATCCAGAACTCTTTCATAATCAAACTGCTAATACGCTCGAATCTCTTCGTGCTACTGCTGAATATATTCTAAATGTCCTTGAAAAACTTAGCAAGAGTAGGTTTGACCCTGAAAAAATCAAATCTTTGGAGGAAAAAATAAGAGTTGCTGCTAGTGATGCAGAAGATGCTGTTGAGGTGAAGATTTTTCAAATCATCAGAGGTTTAAGCTGGACATTTGGAATTTTACAACACCAGGATTTGCTCCCAATTGTTGAAAAAATGGATACAACAAAGAAAGAATTGATGGAAATTGTTTCCGATTTTAGCACAAGTACTCATGACGCTGATGATAATCTAATTCTTGAATCTACTCTAGATTCCAGGATTGGCACTTCTTCTAGAAGTAATCTAATGCTGGGAAATTTAGAAGATGATATCGTGCAGGGACTTGATAATGACTTGGAGATCATAGTTAAAAGATTGACAGGACCACCGTCGGATCTAGACATTGTCACAATATCTGGCATGGGTGGCATTGGTAAAACAACGCTCGCTAGAAAAGCTTATGATAATCTCCCAATCAGGTATCATTTTGACATTCGTGTTTGGGTTACAATATCTCAAGAATATCGCAGTAGAAATGTGTTGTTAGATGCTTTACATTGCATTTCGAAGCAAACAAATATTGTCAAAGTAAATGATTATGATACTATGGATGACTGTGAGTTATCTGACCTAGTGCAGAAAAACCTAAAGGGTCCAAGATACCTTGTTGTTGTTGATGATATTTGGAGTAGGGATGTTTGGGATAGTATAAGAGGAATATTTCCAAATTACAACAATGGGAGTCGAATCTTATTGACTACTAGGGAAACAGAGGTAGCAATGTATGCAAATACTAGTAGCCCTCATGAGATGAACCTCCTGACTTTAGAAAACAGTTGGAAGTTACTTCGTGATAAGGTGTTTGGACCAGAAAAGGATTATCCTCCTGAGTTGGAAAAAATTGGAAAGAAAATAGTAGAAAAATGCCAAGGACTACCCTTGACAATTTCAGTGATTGCAGGGCATCTCTCTAAAATGGACATGACATTAGAAAGTTGGAAGGATGTTGCCCGAACATTAGGTGATATAGTTGCTAGTCAACCAGATAAATGCTTAGGAGTGCTCGGTTTGAGTTATCACCACTTGCCTAATCACCTCAAACCTTGCTTTCTTTCTATGGGTGATTTCCCAGAGGATTTTCAGGTTGAGACTTGGAGATTGATCCAATTATGGATTTCGGAAGGTTTTATAAGGACGTCTGGAAGTGTTAAAAGGTTGGAGGAAGTGGCAGTAGATTATTAAAAGAAACTTGATAATGGCTATAAAAAGGAGATTCAATGGTGAAATAAGAACATGTGGAATGCATGATCTACTGCGTGAATTCTGTTTGATAGAAGCTAAAATGACAAAGTTTATGCATGTGAAGAGGGATGAGCTACCCGTCCCTACTCTTCCAACAGAAAAGCACATTGTCCGTCGCTTCAGTTTTCAAACCGAACACCATTCAGTTGATGCTTGTCGTAAGCTATTACCCCCTGTTGCCAGATCTATCTATGTATTTTCTACATCAATGGAAACTTTTTTACCCTTTTACGAGTTTCTTGACAGCCTTCTGGGCATTGCACGCATAACCCGGCGTCATTATGTATTACCTGATTTTTTCTCCCATTTCAAGCTTCTCAGGGTGTTGGCGATCTTCAATAAAGTTGAAAGGTTCCGTACATTTCCACTCAAGATTACAAAGTTATTTCATTTGAGATATCTCCAAGTTTATTTTTCAGGCGATATTCCTAAATCAATCTCAGAGCTTCAGAATTTGCAAACTCTAATTAATCATGGGGGAAAAGGTAGACTTCTTACAATCGCCTCATCGATATGTCCAACTTGACAAAACTCGTAACATTGAAGTGTTGGGAGTATGGTGTTCCGAAACCTATCTCTATCAACATGTTTGTTTTCCCAACATCACTTAAGAGGTTGACTTTATATGAGTTCCGTTTTCCTTGGAAAGACATATCAACTCTTGCCATGTTGCCAAATCTTGAAGAGCTCAAACTTAAATATAATGTAGTCAAGGGTGGCGTATGGAGATTAAGTGATGAAGACAAGTTCGAAAGCCTAAAGCTTTTGTTAATTGCAAGTACAACTTTCTTTCATCATTGGGAAGCTACCAGTGATAACTTCCCAAATCTAAAACGCCTTGTTCTCAAGAATTGCCACTACCTCAAACAAATTCCGACAGATTTTGGGGAAATTTGTAGTTTGGAGTCAATTTAGTTACATTATTGCAGCACTACTGCTGAGGATTCTGCAAGAAAGATTAAACAAGAACAACAAGACATGGGAAATACTTCCCTTAAGGTCGAAATCCATGAACTTCGCAGTAAGTTTTATTTGATTCTTCACACTAATTGTTACTCAAATCTTTGTGAAAGTACATTATTCGGAGGGTGGCCATGTCACTTAAATCTGTAGCAAGTGACAAAAATACCCTTAAAGCCCAATGATTACCTTTTACGTGGAAAACACAGTAAAAAAAAATAAGCAGCACCAACTTGTCCCATTTCTTCTTAAACATTAATTGAGGTGTCCATTTCCCCATACTTTACTCATATATCAACTTTAAGCTTTAGTTCCAAAGTCATAAATTAGTCTGCTTTTTTCCCTTCTCTTACATTTCTTCTTACACAAGTGCACAACTTTTTAAACATTGACTTTTCAACTTAATAAAAAATTTATAAATTGCTGTGATTTTTAAAATCAGTGGGTCCAGATCAGTTTTTTTAAAGAAACGATAGTAAGGATAATACGGAAATTCTAAAGTTAAAAGTACTTACAGAGAATTTATTCTTTTTGGAACGGACTAAAAAGGAAATATATTCAAATAAATTAAAATGAGGAAGTAAGTTTTAGAGGTATATAACATATACTGAAATATCTTTTATTGGGAATTATTTCCCCGCTTTTTTTAAGTTTGAACACCATTGAGAAAATTTCTACTTAAGAGGGACCATTCCCAATGGGGAACCTTTTAGTTTATATTCTCAAACTTTTATGTCCTTATCGGTTGTTAAATTTGTGTTTTAAGGAATAAGTCATGTTTAATGCAAGTCTCACCCATTTGTGATTTAGTATTTTGTAAACCACAACTATTGATGTATCTGTAATATCTATTTTGTTTTATGTGATAGTTCGAAATGAATAAGGTTTCTAATATGCATTGTAGGTTTCACGTGATTATTCATCAGGTACCTCACACTTGAATCTGTTTTCCTTTGTCAAGTATAATACGTGTGCTGTTATAATTTAGGATTACACTATCACTCTATATTTTAATATATTGTGATGGGTAGCGTATTAATAATTAAATTTGTAAGTGGTTTTAAAGATATGCGATTTTACTTGGCACAAATTGAGAAATATGAGAATTGAAATTAGAAGTTAACTGTAAAGCAAAGCAAACCCATGTAACGTGCTACCTTGGCCCTCGAGCTAGGTCGCCCTCGAACCAACTGAGTTTATTATTGACAAACAAAAACTAGACAGCCGAATAAGAATGCTTAAGAAAATGTTATAAACTGCTTTGATATGCGCGAATATGATGATTACAAAATGATTGGAACCCCCGTTATATAGTAGAGGAGTTCCACATATGATACAACTCTAAATACAGAAAGAAATCTCCTGATTGGCTAATCAACCGGTCTTGTCTTTATACATGCCGAGATCTCCGCCACAACCCTCGCTCGGTCGCGGATTCTTCGGCTTTCTCTTATTCAACTTACCAGGCTTCCTTCGATCTCGCTAGATCTCTATCCTTCTCGGTCTCGACCTTAGCTGGTCTCGATCTCGATTAGGGGTGGGCATATTTCGGTCAAAATCGAACAAACCAACCGAACCGAAATATTTTTTATTTCGATTTCGGTTATTCGATTTTTTCGGTCGATTTCGATTTAAAATTTCAGTTTTTCGGTTCGGTTTTTGGTTATTAATTTTTTTAGTTCGGTTAACCGAAAAATCGAATTATTAGCATATAAATTTTTTAAGTTATATATAGGCTAAGCCCATAGGTAATAAATTAATACTATTAGGTCCAATCCATCAAAGACCCAACCCAGTTAAGTAAGTCTATCAGCTTTCCAATCTTAAAGAATTTCACTCTATTAAAACTTCCATAGCATATATGATAGTATCCCGGGAGAATTTCACACAGAGTTGTAATTTAAACTATGTTTGAATTTTATGATCTATAATAGTGTGCTAAGTTTAGTTTTTTTTTTTTTTTATATATTATAAAAACAGTATTTTCAAGAAGTCCGAAGTTTTGAAAAAAAATAACAAATTCGCCAGTCCTATTATTACATAGAAGGAGTCCTATATGATAATGTTGAAACCGAAAACCGATCTGAAAAAAACCGAACCGAAATTAGAAAACCGAACCGAACCGAACTTATTTCAGTTTGATTTCGATTGCTACCTTTACAAAACTGAAAACTAAATAATCGGACCGAATTTCTTCAAATCGAACTGAACCGACCGAACGCCCACTCCTAATCTCGATCCCTGAATCACGAGCTACGCAATATCTATTCATATAACGATCCAATATAACTTGGGATCGAGCCTCGGTCTGCTGCCCCGGTCTCGATTAACGACAAGAAATCGGGCAAGCCCGATTTTGACCGTATGCAGGTAGGCTAACATATTATTCATATTAATTGCTAATCTTACGTAATTATTATGAATGATTACATATAATTATCGTAACATAATAGAGTAAAATTTTTGACATCGTCCGTCCATAAATTTTTTAACTATTGAGACCATTATTTTGTTTTTATCCGGATATCAATAAACACAAAGTATTCGAAGTGTTTGGTTCGTCTTTGCCTAACCTCTTGAGAAAGTCAAGCGTTGAATCGCATTTTCGTATTAATATTTGAAGGTTGCTGGATATAAAATAGCCACTCTCACCTACTCTTATGATTAAGAAACTTATAAAAGCAATTAAAAAAGCAATCAAGATACCATATAAAAGCAATCAACGTGCCAAGTACTATCTTTCCACCGAGAAAAAAGGAAAAGATTAAGAAACCTTATAAAAGCAATCAACGTGCCAAGCACAACAACAACAACATACCCAGTCTTATCCCACACCGTAGGGTCTGAGAAGGGTAGTGTGTACGTATACCTTACCCCTACCTTGTGAGGATAGAGAGGTTGTTTCCAATAGACTCTCGGCTCAGGAAAGCATAAGCACCACATTAATGAAAATATAGACAAGAAGGGATAGTACCAAAAAATCATATAAAAGCAACAAGGTAATAAGGTAATCCACAATGAAAGAAATAACGATTAGTCACAAAAACCCACTGCCCACAGAAAGCGAGACTGTGTGCCAATGCTACCGTTATGAACACTCTAGACTACCTACTCTGCTTCCCTAATCCTCGACCTCCATACCTTCCTATCAAGGGTCATGTCCTCGGGCAGCTGAAGCTGCGCTATGTCTTGCCTAATCACCTCTCCCCACCTTTTCTTTGGACTACCTTTACCTCTTCGTAGGCCCTCCAATGTCAACCTCTCACACCTCCTCATCAGGGCGTCTGTACCCCTCCTCTTCACATGACCAAACCACCTAAGCCGCGCTTCCTGCATCTTATCCTCAATAAGAGCCACACCCACCTTGTCGCGAATAACCTCATTTATGATCCTCTAATTTGGTGTGCCTGCACACCCATCTCAATATCCTCATCTCTGCTACCTTCATCTTCTGGACATGAGCGATCTTGACTGGCCAACACTTTGCCCCATACAACAATGTTGGTCTAACCACCCCTCTGTAGAACTTACCCTTAAGTTTCGATGGCACGTTCTTGTCACATAAAATACCGGAAGCGAGTCTCTATTTCATCCATCCCGCCCCAATATGATGTGTGACATCTTCATCAATCTCCCCATCCCCCTAAATAATAGACTCAAGGTACTTAAAACTCCCTCTCCTAGGGATGACCTGCGTGTTCAGCCTCACCTCCCCTTCCTCCCTTAAGTCTCGCCACTGAACTTACACTCCAAGTATTCTGCCTTGGTCCTGCTCAACTTAAAACCTTTAGATTCCAGGGTCTGCCTCCATATCTCTAATTGTGCGTTTACACCGTCTTGCATATTGTCAATCAATAAAATATCATCTGCAAATAGCATGCACCACGGCACCTCTTCTTGGATGTGGCACGTCAGTACGTCCATCACCAGAGCAAACAAAAAAGTGTCAACCCCTGATGCAACCAAATGGTCTGAGTCCCCACCCACCGTCCTCACTCGGATTTTTATTTCATCATACATGTCCTTAATTAGCGTAACATAGGCAGTAAGTACACCTCTAGCCTCCAAACATCTCCACAAAACCTCCCTCAGAACTTTATCGTATGTCTTTTCTAAGCCGATGAACATCATATGCAAGTCCTTCTTTTTCTCCCTATATTACTCCATCAATCTCCTAACAAGGTGGATAGCTTTTGTAGTCGAACGCCCCGGCATAAACTGGTTCTCGGAAATAGACACCCTCTTCCTTACCCTTAGCTCTACCGGTCTCTCCCAGACTTTCATAGTATGGCTAAGCAGTTTGATATACCCCGATAGTTATTGCAATTTTGGATATCACCCTTGTTTTTTTATACAAGAATCATCGTGCTTCACCTCTACTCTTCAGGCATCTTCGTCATTCTAAAAATGACATTAAATAACCTAGTGAGCCACTCCAAGCCTGCCTTACCCGCACTCTTCCAAAACTCCATCGGGATTTCATCTGGCCCGGTCGCTTTGCCCCTACTCATCTTAGGCATAGCCCCCTCAACTTCATCAACTCTAATCCGCCTACAATACTCAAAGTCACAATGACTCCCGAAGAATTCCAAATCACTCAGAATAATGCTCATGTCCCCCTCCTCGTTTAAGAAACTATGGAAGTAGGTCTACCATCTCCGACGGATAAGCCCCTCATCTAACAAAACTCTACCTTCTTCGTCCTTGATGCATTTTACTTGGTCCAAGTCACACGCCTTTCTTTCTCGCGCCATAGCAAACCTGAACAACCTCTTATCCCCATCTCGGCCCTCGTGTTCCTCATACAAATGACTAAATGCTGTATTTTTGGCCGCCGTAACTCCTAGTTTTGCCTCTTTCTTAGCCTACTTTTAATGCTCCCTATTCGCCCTATTCTCCTCCTCGTCTACACTTTCCATTAGCTTCAGATACGCTGTTTTCTTGGTTTTCACTTTACCTTGCACTTCTCCATTCCACCACCAGTCTCCCTTATGACCACTGGAGTAACCCTTTGAGACCCCTAATACCTCACCCGCGGCTTTCCTAACGCATTGCGCAGTCGTAGTCCACATAGAGCTTGCACCCCCACTACTCCTACAAGCCCCCATAGTCACCAGCTTGACCCCCAGCTCCTGCGCTCTAGCTTCCGTCAAGGCTCCCCACTTGATCCTATGTTGGCTATACATCGCCCTTGTCACGACCCAAACCGTAGGGGCGCGACAGGAACCCAATGCCTTACTCAACCGAATACCAGCGTAATATATCCTTCTTATCATACCATCATGGGTAAATGGGCCAGAAGGGGCGTCATGAGATAACCAGAATAAAACAAAATGGAATACTAGATATAGGATGATCCAATATGATATACCGATTTATACATATGATATACTGGCCTATAAGGCCGACATAATCCTTTGTACACTCAAAACATAGGCCAGCAAGGCCATACAAGTATCCATATACATGACAATTGTCTACAAGCCTCTAAGAGTACGTAAATATCATAAAGGTCGGGAGAGAGCCATGCCATACTAATCAATACATGTCTAAATCATACTGACCAAATAGGTAACTCGGGAGCAAGTGGAGTGCACTAACACCTTCCGCTAAGCTGATAGTCTACTAGGAGGACTCTTAACCTATTTATCGGGATCTGCGGGCATGAAACACATTGTCCCCAGGCAAAAGAGACGTCACTACAAATAAAGTACCGAGTATGTAAGGCATGAAAGTAGTATGTAAAAGACATGAAAGAAACATAGAGTAAAGGACTCAACTTGTAATTCTGAATAGCTCTGTGAATCATGAAAAATTTATAATGTCACGCATGTGCATATAAATAGCATACCATGCATAGGTATATGCGTACATAACGTCATCAAGCCTCTGAGGGCATCTCATCATATCATCTCAGCCACTGTAGGCGAAATCATCAACGTATACCAACTGATCATGTGGTGGTGCGTATATAACGTCATAACCTTTCTTAATACCCCATATACATATAATATATGTGTATATAACGCCACCTGATCATGGGTCAATGTACATATATAAATGAATGCAGTGCATAATGAAGTAAGTCAATAAGATCTCTCGGAATGCCATAAGATCAATATGCCTTCGGATAAACTTTAGCAACTTACGTATTTTTCTGAGACCCATGAACAACAGATATAATAATAGGACACATGGAGAATCAAGAACATAGGCACCCCTAGTACTTCTATGAATAGAGTCATTTATGAAAGTTGTACGTTTGCTCGTTTCGTTTGTGTCATATGGATCATGCCAAGAAAAGAAATAAGGGATATCCTTAATATACCATAAATCCATTGAGTCCTTAATACCTTCCAAGAAATTCTTCAAACAACTCAACTCAATCTACCATAGCATAAGGAGATTCAGGCTAAGTCCGCAACTTAAACTAGTAGCTCGTTTGTATAAATTTGGGCAGCATTTCTCTTGTAACAAAAGCCTCATCCAATATCATATACCAACAACAATGACCAGAGCAATCCATCAATACATAATTATCAATAACAAGACACCATATAATAACAACAAGTCACAACTACTTCACGACGAGCGGCAAGCTCCGATTGGAATCTGTATACCCCTTATCACCCCTTATAGACTTCTTAATTTAACTTAATAATATCATTAACATTATAATGAAGTCATTCATAAATTATTTCAGCCTTATACCATATATCTATAACAAAGAAAATAATCCACAACTCCAATTATCCTCGATTAGCAACTTTATTCACCAGTTCATGTCTAGTCCATCCATTTAACTTAATTAATGTCAATATAACCTTAAGCACATGCAAGAACATAATATAATTATCTCTTATAGTGGATACAAGTCGAAATACATGTTATATTTAGCTCACAACAGTCCAACACACCCCAATCATTTCATACCCAAAACGATAACTATAGTAGTGTCAAACACCCTGAAAATATTACAAAGAATCACTAATACACCATTTCACCATTATGTGGACTTTCTCCACACCATTTCTCCTCCAAAATATCTATTAAACAACAGCAAAATAGACAGCCCAAAAGCAACACGAAACAGCCCACAAAACAGTCTATTACAAGTCAAATAACTCGAACTCACGACTTCCGATAACCGTCCCATGAGTTCTAACTATTAGGAAATAAATTTATCAACCCATCTTGATATCTAAAAGCTTACATACAGAAAGTAGGCATTTTCTTTACTATTAAATACCTTCCAAAACTCAAACTACAAAGAAAAAGAGAGGCGATATAGCGATACTTACGTCGTAGGGATCGTTTTAATATTATCGCTACTTGATTTCGTGTCCGGGATGATAATCTTGCTTGAAGCACTTGTAAAGATCTTAAGGGTAAGGTTATAGGTGTTATTTGGTCGTGCTCTCTGGAAAAATGGAGAAAGAGACGAGATAAGGGATGTAAATATCCTATTTTTTAAAAAGTCAAAAAGGTGCTACTTGGCACCCTATCATTGGCCCTTCTTCATACGCTTATATCTTTTTATCCGGAAGCCGTATGAGTGAACGGTTAAGAGCATTGGAAATTAGATTGCAAGACCTTTTATTTGGTATATAAGATGTCCCAAAAATACCTCATATAGTACACAAAATATATTGCTCAAAAAGCTTTATTACTAGGTAAATCATTAGTCGGTTTTTCCGCAACTTAAATCTGATTTTTTTCAAACTTTATATTTTATCCTTGTAGAATAATTTCATCTTTTTTGAGTTTACATTAGATAATCCTATAATGATAGTGATGTTTGAAGTACGAGGTGTAACAACATGTGCCCTTAGAAATATCTTTTCCCGGATGATAACTCTTAAAGGCTTGCGAAAATTGGACGTCACATCATTAAATCACTTTATATACTTTCAAAGAGGATCTCATTTTCAAGCTTACATCCATTGACTTACGACATACTTTCACGTACAAAAATATGGGGTGTAACATCATTCCCCCCTTTGGAACATTCATCCTCGAATGTTTACTGATGCGCTTATCATTCTCATAATCTATGGCTCTTATGAATACTTTAATATTATCCTTTACCATTTAGGCAACTGTTCTATGAATAAATTCAAAGTCTAGGGCATTCCCCCCTTTAGGCCTCTTTCTCATGCTACGACTCGTGGTCGGAATTCTTTCAATATCATAACTATTGCTACCTTCTATCATGCAGTCTATACGACTTTGTCCTTGTATGTGCGCCTATGTGACTCTTCTCTCCTTTTTCCTTCAGCTTTTACCCAATCTCTTGGCCTCACTTTGTAAACATATACAGAACTATGACAAGATGTCCCTCGGGGCATATATAGTTATGTTGAAGTTTTTCGCTTGGTACTTTGCCTAATGCACCACTATTGCTATATTTTATTTTCTAGCCTTAGTTATTTGTCCTTATGGTTTTAGTGCAACTAGGTAGGTCGTACTTTACTATAACACTTACTTCAACTTATTATTACCAAGGTGTGCTACAAAACTCCAGGTTACTCTCTCACTGCTTATCCCATAACCTGCTGGCACAACCCTGCCACATTAGGAACACATAATCAACCTCGATATCTGAGGACTCCATCTCCTGTAATCTTAAATGGTGTCTTCTCCTTTTGAGGGGTTGTATCTATGTAAAGAGCTAGCACATGATCTTCATACTGGCATTCCTTCACTTCAGTTACTAAAGAGGGTGTTGCCATGTCCTGAATAGTAACTCCGGTACCACCTGAATCTAGTAATCAAACACAAGTTATCTCACTCTTCTCTGGCTGTAAATATGATAGGCTACCTATGATCTATGGCTGAGGGCGTCGACTACTACATTCTCCTTCCCTGGATGGTATAAAATATCAACATCATAGTCTTTCACTAGCTCCAACCATCGCCTCTGACATAATACATTGTCACTAAGGCTCACGTCTCATCGGGGAACATCTGAAGTAATTTTCCTGATCCACCTAGGGGTGATACTATACTTCAATAACCGTACTTCATATCATCCTAACGTGATTCATCTTATGGGGGTATTCTAATACTGTGCCATCCATAAAATCCCTTTTCTTTAAATCATTACTCAATCAAAGGCCTAAACGCAATCCTCTTATCTATCACCATTACACCCTTATTCTACTACCAGGGCTGCATTTCATCTCTTTTAATTGCTCATATTCTTAGACTCCTCTGAGTTCGTTCAGACTGTACCGAGCTTTCTATAACTTATGGATACCATCAGCTCTCTTGTTTTGATGGGCTTAATCTCGAGGCCTTACCTGTTCTCGTCACCTTCTCACTCACCTTTTCATACCTTTACTCTTATCTACCTAAAACCTTGTCGCTCTATCATACTTTAGCTTGCGAGCTACACATATCTATTTATACTACTCGCAATCTTCCTTTAAATTTCTAGCACCATAGATTTCCTTTCGTGCCTTCTCAGTTGTCTTTAAATATAAGCAATTACATTTCCTGATCGTTCTTCCAATTGTTGCATGAATACTTGGCTTATCTTGTTGCCCACGAATACTGGAATTTTCTGTAACTCATATGATCTCAAATATCACCTTTGATTTTTTTTTCTTCTTCCCATTCATTAGCCACAATAGGTGCCACTTTCTTATGGAGTGCATACAATGTCGTAGTGAGACTGTTGTTATAAGACCATTTTTTTATGTCACCATGGTTAAGTTGAAGCCTTCTTCTTTATTTTCTCAGCTAGTCTTTCTTTGTAGTACTTAGGGGGGACCCTATGACTCCTGTAAAGATGCGAGCTTATTACATCATATACCCGACAAAATTTTTGATGTTATTGCTCGCCTATTATTATTCCTAGTTACTTACCTCCGTGCCCTTGTGCTCGTAGGGTTGCTTCTTAACTAAAAATTTTGACTGTCTTCGTAGTAGCACTCTCTTTTATTTCCGTAACACTTATACGTACCTTTAATTACCCCAACTCATATATGAATATTTCTCAAGGATTACGACTGTCACACCTCCTTTTTTCCGAGGGATGGGGGAGTTTATTTTAATTAAAGTAAAATTATTCGAAATGGAATTATTTATTTATTTCAGAGTCGCCACTTGGGATAATTATTATAGTGTCACAAGTTACCGGTTTATTTTAAAATCCCAAATCAAGAAAATTGACTCTATTTATGGTCCACGAACACAAAAGACCGGGTAAGGAATTCTGTTAACCCGGGAGAAGGTGTGAGGCACTTCCGAGTTTCGTGGTTTTAGCATGGTCACTCAACTATTAATAATTGGCCTAATTATATGATTTAATGCATGTTTAAAATCTATTGTGTATTTTTAACCGCTTTTAATATTTATGAAATTTATTTAAATAACTCGTGATATCGCGCACTTATTGTTTTTGTACACATTGCGAATCGCATCACGTGAAACGCACCCGCGATCTACAACATGTTGATTTTTATTATTTTTTGAAGTTATGGTCGGGTCACATGAAATACAGATCCGAATTGGGATTATGTATCATGACTATGTCACGAGAACCGTACCCATAGTCATAATGATTTATTATTAATCGCGCCTAAAGCAGCTACGCAGGTTTACGAGTTGTTTGTTTTCCTAAGTTTAGGATTTCATGCGAGGGTTCATAATTATGTAACAATTTATAATAATCAAAATATGTAATTGGGATAAACTAAGTTTAAGGTATTGACGAACTATCACTCACCGGATTCGTTTGGGCATTTGAATATGTTTAGAAAGCTATTTGATTTAAAGGAAAAGGGTAATCACCTATTATTTAGGTTATTACCTTGTTGGATTTTGGTAACTCAGATAAAACAGGAATGTGCTGGGGTGGCAGGTCCAAAGTATTTGGAATTTCAGATTTATTGAGGCTTGCGTGCAAATAGCAATGAGTCCAAGTGAACTCCTCATCGCTATAGCAGCAGAATCAAAATAAAAAAGAAAATAAGTCTCTGAAAACTAAAAAGGGCAGCAACAAGAACACGTACACCAGCAGAAAACAACAACACCGGAATTAAGAAAAAAATAAAAAAATTTCCGGAACCAAGAGAAGGATTCCAGCAACTCAAGAGCAAAACCCAACAACCAACTTAAAATCCCAACAGAATTGGAGTAAAACCAGTAAAACTGAAACAAAGAACAGCTTTGATTTTTTTTTTCTATCTTTAGATTGAATTTTGGGTGTGTCTCCTTTTGAGAGCCAAAGAAAAATGCAGAGCTTTTTGTGGGTAAAAATAATTTGGACCCCTAATGCTAGAGTTCGTATCCTTTTATAGAGTGGAGGGAGTGTGTTTTATGAGGGAGGGAATATATGAGATGTCAGCTAGGTTTTAGGAGATAAAGCATCTTTTGTAATCAATTCTTGGACAGCTGTCCCTATTTTCAGATATTTAAATTCATTTTTTCACTATCTTTCTTAACAAATTAGGACAGCTGTCCCTATTCTAGAAGCTTCTTTTATTTTTTCACTCTTAAAACTCTGTATTTTACCCTTTTTTATCACTCCAAGTTTATCTAAATGCACTTTAGTCCTTTGTAATACCTACTGACAGTTCTTAACAACTCAACAAGAAGCCTCTTTATTTTTCCTAATTCTCTCTCAACCCCTTTTTAGACTTTTCGTTAACTAAAAATTTAAAATAAAACAAACTATCACACAAACTGGAAATGTTAATGCAAAAAATGAAACAATTCAATAATAAAAATTCCAATTCAAATATGTGAATAACTAATGTATTCAACTAATACTAATCATGCAAAATAAAAAATTAAACAGGTAATATATAAAACGTCTAACCAAACTAAACTAAGAGAAAAAAGAGTGCAAAACGAGAATTTAATGAAATTAAAAAAGAAACAGATAAAGAGAAAAATTGAAAATTTTACCAATCAAATGCTAGCCAAAAAGGACTGGTGATTGATCAAGCTCCGGCAGAAGAATCCGGTCAGTGTTCAACATTATCATATGAGCATTAATTTAATACTCGAAAGCACATTTAGTGCTATATATGACAACTTTGAGCACGTGCCAGTCGGGGGAGTGAAATGTGATGGAAAACATTTGTTCTTGAAGCCCTCAAGAACAGAAAAACTCTATGAAATGGTAGTTCATAGATGTAAAGGCAGCCGGCTTTGGTATTGAAGCTAAACGAACCAAGATTTGAAGAAAAATAAAAAAGGAAGTGGATTTAAGGTTTTCTTGATTTCCTCAGATCTGAAATTCGGGGCGTTTGGGTGATTTTATGGTGAAGGTAAACGGAGGTATGCGATGAGGGGAAAGTGGGGACTGTAGGGTGAAATTTTGGGCGTGGTGTGGTGGTGGTCGCCGCCGGCCGGGTCTTGGGAATCCTAGGCGGCTAGGGTTTTGAGAGATTGGGGAGGGAGATCAAAATAAGAGGTCTTTGGGG
>AWOL01S0004752.1:280793-297134 GCA_000715115.1 Nicotiana otophora | reverse complement strand
GGGGGGGGGGGGGGTTAGGGATATTTTCGGACAGTTATAAGATTTGGGGAGGTTAGTTTAGGACCGTTAGATGAGAGGAAATCAAAGGCTAGGATTAAAAGGTAAAAACGGCGCCGTTTGGTTTAAATGGAGGTCGGACCAATTGTTTAAACGGGTCTGGGCTGGGTAGAGGAAAGTGGATTGGGCCATTGAGAGCTTTTGGCCCAATTTTGAACAAGACCAAACAATTTCCTTAATTCCCCTTCTTTATTTCTTTCTTCTTTTCTTTTTCTTTTGATTTTAAAATTCTAATTGAATTAATTAAAATCCTAAATAAACTAACTAAAATCCTAAATTAGATTCTAAATTAATCTATTATTTAAAATTATCCTTAACTTATTTTTCATTAACTTATCACTAAATAATTAAGACTAAAGACTAAAAATGTAAACAACCATTGTATTTTGTGAATTTTGTTTAATAATGCAACTAATAAACAACTTAAATCCTAAAAATGCAAATAAAAACCTAAAATGCAATGCATGAAAATTTTGACATTTTTGTGGTATTTTCTTATAATTTTAAAATATTAAATATGTAACTAAGTGCAAACAAAAATTAGCAAGAAATTCCTAAAAATTCTATAAAAATTAAAATAGTTAAAACAAATCTATTTTAGTGAATTTGTAGGAATACTTTTCGTCGGACAAAAATCACGTGCTCACAACTGCCCCTCTTTGCTCAGAAACACAAAGGATTTTCGGACAAAGATAAAGTGAGCAATTATGAGCGATTTTTGCCCGTTTGGATACTCCATAGGAAACACTTTAAAAAAGTTTGACCGAACCTTACCTCGGAGGTCGCCTACATATCCTTGGCTATAAAGAAATCAGGTCAGTGTAGTTGTGGAAGTTTTGGTAGCTGGGACTACTGAGAAGCTGTGATTTCACTGCTATTGCTGCTATTTGTTTCTTGCTGAGCTCCTTATTACACCAAAGTCAAAACGAAATCGATTAACTAAGCTTATCAGCTACGAGTTACAATATTCCTATCTATGAGTCTTGATCTTGAGTCTTGACTGGTTCTTCACACAAACTCTGATCAGAACCTTGATGCTTGCTAGCTGCAGGTTCTAGTTCATTCTTCTTCAGTTTTTTCGGATCAAGACAGGACATGCACAGCTTGTGACTTTAATCATGTCTTGAGCGGTCCACATCTTTTCTCCTCTTCTACGCTTTTAATACACTTCCTTTCCTTTTCTTTTCTCTATTTTGGATTGAGACTTCTTTTGGTCATCTTAACCCTGTACCTCGAGGTATCCTGTACCTCGAGGTATAACCTTCTCAGGCACGAAAACAAACAAACGAACAAAATTTTTCTGCCCCAATTTTCACTAGGAAAATTTCGTTAGTTATTGGTAACAAAACTCTATACTACTTTATTATTGAAAGCAATAAAAGGTCGGGATTGGTATATCGTGGGAAAACAAAGACTTGGGAGTGGAGACCCTGTGTCGAAAATTAAAGCAACTGGGGAGTGAAAACCATATGTTGGAGAAAAGACTAGGGAGTGAAAACCCTATGTCCAAAATTAAATCAACTAGGGAGTGGAGACCCTATATTGGAAAAACGACTAGGGAGTGGAGACCCTATATCTAAAAAAATCAACTAGGGAGTGGAGACCCCATGTTGAAAAAGCGACTACGGAGTGGAGACCCTATGTCTAAAAACATCAACTAGGGAGTGGAGACCCTATATTGGAAAATCGACTAGGAAGTGGAGACCCTATGTCTAAAAATATCAACTAGGGAGTGGAGACCTTATGTTGGAAAAGCGACTAGGGAGTGGAGACCCTATGTCTAAAAATATCAACTAGGGAGTGGAGACCTTATGTTGGAAAAGCGACTAGGGAGTGGAGATTCTATGTCTAAAAACATCAACTAGGGAGTAGAGACCCTATGTTGGAAAAACAGCTAGGGAGTGAAGACCCTATGTCTAAAATAAATATCAACTAGGGAGTGGAGACCCTATGTTGAAAAAACGACTAGGGAATATAGACCCTATGTCTAAAATAAAATCAACTAGGGAGTGGATACCCTATGTTGGAAAAACGACTAGGGAGTGGAGACCCTATGTCTAAAATAACTTCAACTAGACCCTATGTTGGAAAATAGACTAGGGAGTGGAGACCCTATATCTAAATAAACATCAACTAGAGATTGGAGACCTTATGTTGGAAAAGAGACTAGGGAGTGGAGACCCTATGTCTAAAATAACTTCAACTAGGGAGTGGAGACCCTATATTGGAAAAGAGACTAGGGAGTGAAGACCCTATGTCTAAATAAACATCAACTAGGGAGTGGAGACCCTATGTTGGAAAAAGAAACTAGGGAGTGGAGACCCTATGTCTAAAATAAAATCAACTAGGGAGTGGAGACCCTATGTTGGAAAAGCGACTAGGGAGTGGAGACCCTATGTCTAAAAAAGTAACTAGGGAGTGGAAATCCTATGTTGGAAGAGAGACTAGGGATTGGAGACCCTATGTCTAAAATAATTTCAACTAGGGAGTGGAGACCCTATGTTGGAAAAACGCAGCTAGGGAGTGGAGATCCTATGCTACCATGAATTTGAACTTTTTCTTTCTTTTTTTTCTTTTTTATTTTTAATTTCAGAGAATGAGTAAACGCGGGAAAGAATTTTGGAGGAAACTTCCCTTTGGAGTATTTGCTGCAAAGTTGTTTCTAGCCTTTGCACTATTTCTTTTTGGTTGCACCTGCTTCTTGCAAGGTTGCTTTTGGATTGCACCCGTTTTCTATTTTTCAAACAAAGAACAATTTGTTAGTTTGAAACGGTAGTTGGTTTTGTGGACTTGAACGTTTCGGTCACTTGATTTCGGCCCTTTGAGCTGCAACTGGTTGTTTCTTGAATACCGATTGCATTTCTAACCTTGGAGAACCTCTGGCTTTTCCAGACTTTTCCATGACAGTCAGTCACGTGGGAATTAACCTTTTCAACTTTATTCTGTCTTTGTGGACGTTTGACTTTGAATTTCCTCTTTCAACAATTTTTGATTTTGAAGCATCGGCCACCATGGCCAGTCGGAGTCGACTTGATGCCCTTGCCGAGGCTGGGTGTCTTTTTTGCATATTGGCTTGTATCAAGTGAGAACCCTGTAAATCAGTCTTGCCATCCTTTCTTTGTCTTAGTTTTGAAATAGAGTTAGACCGAAAGAGATTCAAAGAAAAACAATCAATGGCATGGACAAATGAATTTGGACAAGAAGTATCCCTTTCGGGGAAAGGAAAGAAGGACTTATCTGGAGTACATGCGGACTTCAATGAATATGACATGCCTCTTAGACTGGATGCCTGATCTGTGTGAACCGTACAACTCTCATAAATTCATCACAACTTATGCCTCAAAATCGAGAAACCTTGCCAAGACTCTGTCGATGCTGATGACTATGAGGATCCTCTCTTCGATCAGTGGCACTCTTTACGGGTTTTCACCAGCTGACCTCTCTCATTCTCTTCTCATTGTCGCCTTATAGTGCTCTTTGCGAGTTTTCACTAACATGACTCTGTCATTTTAATTTCTCTTCTTACTATCGCCTTACGGTGCCCGTGAGGGTTTTCACCGATAAGACTCTCTCATTTTATTTCTCTCATTTAGTGGCAACNATCAACTAGGGAGTGAAGACCCTATGTTGGAAAAGAGACTAGGGAGTGGAGACCCTATGTCTAAAATAACTTCAACTAGGGAGTGGAGACCCTATATTGGAAAAGAGACTAGGGAGTGAAGACCCTATGTCTAAATAAACATCAACTAGGGAGTGGAGACCCTATGTTGGAAAAAGAAACTAGGGAGTGGAGACCCTATGTCTAAAATAAAATCAACTAGGGAGTGGAGACCCTATGTTGGAAAAGCGACTAGGGAGTGGAGACCCTATGTCTAAAAAAGTAACTAGGGAGTGGAAATCCTATGTTGGAAGAGAGACTAGGGATTGGAGACCCTATGTCTAAAATAATTTCAACTAGGGAGTGGAGACCCTATGTTGGAAAAACGCAGCTAGGGAGTGGAGATCCTATGCTACCATGAATTTGAACTTTTTCTTTCTTTTTTTTCTTTTTTATTTTTAATTTCAGAGAATGAGTAAACGCGGGAAAGAATTTTGGAGGAAACTTCCCTTTGGAGTATTTGCTGCAAAGTTGTTTCTAGCCTTTGCACTATTTCTTTTTGGTTGCACCTGCTTCTTGCAAGGTTGCTTTTGGATTGCACCCGTTTTCTATTTTTCAAACAAAGAACAATTTGTTAGTTTGAAACGGTAGTTGGTTTTGTGGACTTGAACGTTTCGGTCACTTGATTTCGGCCCTTTGAGCTGCAACTGGTTGTTTCTTGAATACCGATTGCATTTCTAACCTTGGAGAACCTCTGGCTTTTCCAGACTTTTCCATGACAGTCAGTCACGTGGGAATTAACCTTTTCAACTTTATTCTGTCTTTGTGGACGTTTGACTTTGAATTTCCTCTTTCAACAATTTTTGATTTTGAAGCATCGGCCACCATGGCCAGTCGGAGTCGACTTGATGCCCTTGCCGAGGCTGGGTGTCTTTTTTGCATATTGGCTTGTATCAAGTGAGAACCCTGTAAATCAGTCTTGCCATCCTTTCTTTGTCTTAGTTTTGAAATAGAGTTAGACCGAAAGAGATTCAAAGAAAAACAATCAATGGCATGGACAAATGAATTTGGACAAGAAGTATCCCTTTCGGGGAAAGGAAAGAAGGACTTATCTGGAGTACATGCGGACTTCAATGAATATGACATGCCTCTTAGACTGGATGCCTGATCTGTGTGAACCGTACAACTCTCATAAATTCATCACAACTTATGCCTCAAAATCGAGAAACCTTGCCAAGACTCTGTCGATGCTGATGACTATGAGGATCCTCTCTTCGATCAGTGGCACTCTTTACGGGTTTTCACCAGCTGACCTCTCTCATTCTCTTCTCATTGTCGCCTTATAGTGCTCTTTGCGAGTTTTCACTAACATGACTCTGTCATTTTAATTTCTCTTCTTACTATCGCCTTACGGTGCCCGTGAGGGTTTTCACCGATAAGACTCTCTCATTTTATTTCTCTCATTTAGTGGCAACAGATCCAAGTAACTGTATCCTCCCATTTAAAACATTCTTGCTGATTGATCAGAAGAACTTGAAAAGGATTTGGGTAAAAAGGATTTGGATCGAGTTACAACTTTGGAACCTTTCAGGCGAAACCATCGCCGAACCATTATAACGTCTGCCCCAATTTTTCTTTTGGGGAAATTTGGATTTTTGTTTTGGTGTGAATGAACCCCAAAGAGAAGCTGCCTACGTATCCTTTCAAAATCAAGTCGAACATAGTTCAAGGAACTTTTGTTGTTGATTTCCTTTGTTTTATTTCTTTTCATTCATTTTTTCATTTCTTTTCTTGTTAATAATAAATTCCAGGTTCCAAAGAGGGTAATCAAAGAAAAAGGAGCCAGCTCAAAGGGTTTGTAAGGGTTGGTAATGTTTGGGTAGCGAGAATGAAAGCCTTCATCATCCCAACCAGAAGGTATTAAAGTTGCGTAAACGGGTCAAACATAATACCTTTTGACTGTATCTGTATTGACAACTGCTTCGGGGTCATTTCCTTCGATATCCCCCCAATACAACGCTCCCCTCGGCAACACTCTTCTTACAATATAAGGACCTTTCCAATTTGGAGCAAGTTTTCCTTTTTCTTCTTCATGATGCGGGAGAATATATCTCAAAAATGAGTTGCCCCACTTCAAATTTCTTGGGCCACATTTTCTTGTTTTAGGCACGGGCCATTCTTTGTTGGTACAACTGCCCGTGGCAAACTGCGACCATCCTCTTTTCATCAATCATAGTTAATTGTTCCTACCGGGTCTTGACCCATTCATCATCCTCGATCTCGGCTTCAACAATGATTCGAAGAGAGGGGATTTCAACTTCTGCAGGTATTACGGCTTCAGTGCCATAAAACAATAAGTAAGGCGTGGCCCCAACTGATGTGCGCATGGTTGTGCGATATCCCAATAATGCAAAAGGCAGCTTTTCATGCCACTGTCTATAACTTTGAATCATTTTCCTGAGGATCTTCTTGATATTCTTGTTTGCAGCTGCAACAACGCCATTAGCTTTGGGCCGATAAGGGGTAGAATTCTGATGCGTAATCTTAAATTGTTCACATACCTCCCTCATCACGTGGCTGTTCAGATTTGTAGCATTGTCTGTAATGATAGTTTTAGGAATACTAAAACGACAAATAATGTTGGAATGCACGAAGTCCACCACCGCTTTCTTAGTGACGACTTTGAAAGTGACTGCTTCAACACACTTTGTGAAATAATCAATGGCAACCAAGATGAATCTGTGCCCATTTGAAGCTTTCGGCTCGATTGGCCCAAAGACATCCATACCCCAGGCAACGAACGACCAAGGTGCTGACATAGGATGTAACTCTGAAGGCGGTGCATGAATCAGGTCACCGTGTATCTGACACTGATGGCACTTCCGGACGAAACTGAAGCAATCCTTTTCCATGGTCATCCAGTAATAACCTGCCCGCAGGATTTTCTTTGCAAGGACATATCTGTTCATATGAGGCCCACATACTCCCAAATGCATTTCGTTCATGATCTTTTCAGCTTCTTGGGCATATACGCACCTCAAAAGATTCAGATCTGGAGTTCTTTTGTACAAGACTTCTCCGCTCAAAAAGAAATCGCTGGCAAGCCTTCTGATAGTTCTCTTTTGATCTCCATTGGCCTGCTCGGGATATTCCTTTGTTTTTAAAAATCTTTTAATATCATGATACCATGGCCGACCATCTGGTTCTATTTCAATTGCATTACAATAACCATGCCTTTCTCGAATTTAGATTTCCAGCGGGTCAATATGGACATTGCCCGGATATGGCAGCATTGAGGCCAAAGTAGCTAGTGCATCAGCTAACTCATTATGGAATCGAGGAATATACCTGAATTCGATGGACTTGAACCATTTGCTAAGATCTTCCACATGTTGCCTGTATGGGATAAGCTTGATGTCTCGAGTTTCCCATTTGCCTTGGGCTTGCCGAATGATCAAATCAGAATCTCCCATGATTAACAATTCTTCCACATCCAGATCGACTGTCATATTCATGCCCATAATGCAAGCTTCATATTCAACGGTGTTGTTTGTACAGAAAAACGAAGCCGGGTTATGGCCGGATAGTGCTGACCAGTGGGCAAAATCAAATTTGCCCTAATCCTGACACCTTTTTGCATTTACAGCTCCATCAAAGAACATTTTTCAAGCATTGGAGTCCTCTGGAATTACTTCAACTGAATTTACTTCTTCGCCCGGAAAGTAAGTACTCAGGGGTTGGTATCCATCATCAAACGGGTTCTCAGCTAGATGATCCACCAAGGCTTGAGCTTTCATCGCCGTGCGGGTGACATAGACAATATCAAATTTAGTGAGAAAGATTTGCTATTGTGATAACCTTCCCGTGGGCATTGGTTTCTGGAATGTGTACTTCAGAGGATCCATTCTGGTTATGAGATATGTGGTGCAGGCCAAAAGATAATGGCTGAGCTTCTGGGCGACCCAAGTTAGGGCGCAACAAGTTCTTTCTAACAGAGTGTATTTGGCTTCATAACTAGTGAACTTCTTGCTCAAGTAGTATATGGCTTGTTCTCTCTTCCCGGTCACATCATGGTGCCCCAGGACACAACTGAAGGAATATTTCAAGACCGTCAAGTACAAGAACAAAGGTCTTCCTGCTCAGGTGGAACCAACACTGGAGGATTTGACAGATATTCTTTAATTTTATCAAAAGCCTCTTGACATTCATCCGTCTATTTGATCGCCGCATCTTTCTTCAACAACTTAAATATGGTATCACACGTGGTAGTAAGCTGAGCAATGAGCCTGCTGATATAATTCAATCTTCCCAGTAGACTCATGACCTCTTTCTCGGTTCTCGGAGGTGGCAAATCCCGAATAGACTTTATCTTTGTTGGATCTAACTCGATACCCCTCCGGCTAACTATAAACCCAGAAGTTTCCCAAATGGAACTCCGAATGCACATTTAGCTGGATTCAATTTCAAGTCATACATGCGCAGACGCTCAAAGAACTTCCTCAAATCCCGCACATGGTCTTCCTGCGTTCTGGACTTAATTCTCACATTATCCACATACACCTCAATTTCCTGGTGCATCATGTCGTAGAAAATGGCAGTCATGGCTCTCATGTAGGTTGCTCTGGCATTTTTTAGACCAAATGGCATGACCCTGTAACAGTAAGTGCCCCAAGGTGTGGTGAAAACCATCTTTTCTACGTCTTCTTCATCCATCAGAACCTGGTGGTACCCAGCATAACAATCCACAAAAGACTGTATCTCATGTTTGGCACAGTTGTCAACAAGAATATGGATGTTTGGAAATGGAAAGTTGTCCTTGGGGATGGCCTTGTTCAAATCCCGATAATCAACACACACTCGGGTTTTCCCGTCCTTATTTGGCACTGGGACCACATTAGCCAACCATGTGGTGTATCGGACCACCGAGATCACACCAGCTTTCAATTGTTTAGTGACTTCTTCTTTCATCTTATCACTGATGTCTGTTTTAAACTTTCTTTGCTTTTGTTGGATGGGTGGGTAACTAGGATAAGTTGGCAATTTATGTACCACCAAATCAACACTCAACCCTGACATATCATCATAGGACCATGCAAACACATCTTTAAATTCAAACAAAAGTTGGATCAATGCATCTCTAGTTCTTTCATCTGTGCTTATCATAGTTTCCCGGACCTCTTCTGGAGTGCCCAAATTAACTGGCTCGGTTTTATTTAAGTTTGGCTTAGGGTTATTCTTAAATTGTTCCAATTCTCGATTTATTTCACTAAAAGCCTCATCTTTATCATATTCTGGTTCTTGATTCATTATTTCACAATTAGATAGTGTTTTAGGATCTGGGCATAAAGTCCGCAAGCATATCATGTTATTTAAGTCCGCATTATTAGAACTGAAAAGAAAAAGATAAGAAAAATAGCAAAATCAGAATAAAGAAAAAGGAGACATCCATTGACGATGAAATATTGATTCCATTGAATAGAATTGAAGATATGAGGGGTTACATCAAAATTAAAGACAATAAAATAAAAACATTTGAGTTACACCCTGGAATAACTCGTAATGTAGAAGAGATGGCAAGACTGGACTACCGGGACTCCCGTCTGATGGAGAATGGGGTAGCTTTCCAATTTTGAAGCTTGGCATCGGGCCCCATGTACAGCACCTCGGCATTGTTCGTACCTTCCCCGGGCTGAACCATGTGAGACTCATACAACATTTATTTCTTGGCTTCACAAATATCCTCAATCTCTTTGGCCGTGAAGGCCTCTTATTCTTCTTCTTCCCCATATTTGGGTTTAACGAATGACTTGGCGAGATGCGGAACGGGCTGGGGCAGGACCCACCCATTTTTCTTGCGCTCATCATCCCATTATCTGTCAGCCTCTGTAGCTCGGAAACCTATGCCGAAGAACTTCTCATTGACGGTCGAAGTGATGGGCTTTGTGATGCCTTATAGAGATACCCCGATCCCTTTTTCGGGCTTGTACCCATGTCTAATCATTTCAGTGGCGACCATGACCGAGGCATTAGATAAGCAAGGTTGAGGGAACGGGGGCCCTTCTTCGCATTGGTCGGCGACCATAATTTCGAAAGCTTGGTAGACAATGTGCTCACTTCCTTCTCTAGCTTCGAACACGGGACTGAAGGGTCCCTATAAATGGACTGTTCATCCTCCCCATGGACAACAATTTTTTGGTTTTAATACTCAAATTTGACCATTTGATGAAGAGTGGAGGGCATAGCTCCTGCAGCATGAATCCATGGTCTTCCTCGGAGAAACTTATATGAAGTATCCATGTCCAGAACCTAGAAAGTCACTACGAAGTCCACGGTGTCAATGGTCAAAATCAAATCGATCTCCTTTATTGTGTCTCGCTTAACACCATCAAAAGCGCGCACACAGACATTGTTTGGTCGAATTCTTGCTGTTCCAATTTCCATCCTCTGGAGCGTAGAGAGAGGGCAAATGTCAACCCCGGACCCATCTAACATGACTCTCTTCACATAATAACCTTCACATTTGATAGTCAAGTGAAGGGCTTTGTTGTGGGCGGCTCCCTCTGGGGGGGGAGGGGGGAATCATCGCAGCTGAAAGAAACCCTATTGCCTTCGAAGAATCATTCAGCCATTCTATCCAATTATTCAACTGAAGTTTCAACTGGGACATATGCCTCGTTCAATGTTTTCAAGAGTAACTTTTGATGCTCATTCGAGCTCAACAGCAGAGATAAAAGTGAGACCTGGCAAGGAGTCTTCTGGAGTTGGTCAACTATGGCATATTCCCAAGTTTTCATTTTTCGGAAGAACTCTTCTGCTTCTTCAGCGCTCACAGGCTTCTTGGTTGGAAATTGTTTCTCCTTGTTCAATTTTGATTTCCTTAACTCTTCCAGATTGTGGTACCTCCCAGGTAGATTCATTTCGTTCACCTCTCCCATAATCTTTTTCCCCTTGTAAGGAACCACTATTTTGTCGTAATTCCAAGGGACTGCAGTGGGGTCTCTCATAGGGCTCTGTGGTGCACGACTGATAACCACAGGCTCAGTCAGCCTTGGTGGAATTACCGGCCCTCGCACCACATAAGTCCCTTTTAGCACATACAACTTTGGAACATTTAACATAGCTTTCCTTTGCTCGAATATTTTGGGAGTGTTCGACATGACCTGTTCTTTCCTTGGGGCCCTAGGAACATAGAGAATTGCGTCCTTAGCAGGTGCTACCCCAGTTTTTATTTCTACAACTATTTCTACAACTTGAGGAATTGAAGTGATTTGCTTCTCATTTCTGGCTTATTTCGTCGCCGTTTTGGGTCTTGACTCTGAATCGGCAATGGCGATGATAGCTTTCAAGGCTGGATCAAACTCTTTATCATCAGAAATCATTCCAATGACTGGCCCATTGTTATGAGCCGATAATGGATTATTAGTCACATTGGGGACTTCCTCGTCCCTCAGCACCACTCGTTTTTGTTCTATCAAATTCTCAACTGCCCTCTTGAGAGTCCAACAATACTTCGTATCATGACCCTCTGCCCCCAAATGATAGGCACACCTGGTACCGGGCCGATATGATGGAGATTCTGGATTTTGCCGGTTTGGAGGCACAAGTTGCAATAGACCCATTTGGATTAATTTTGGAAATAGTAGGACTCACTAATAGGGGTGAAGTCGTTTCTCCTGGGAGGCTCACGGGGGCGTGTATTATGTTGGTATTTGTTTTGTGGTGGATGGGGGTTATATGGATCTTGGTGAGGATGGTTATTTCTGTGAGGTGGAGCTCGGTTTTGGTTGTAGTATTGTTGTGGCCGTGTATAGGGTTGGGCATTCATCACCGCATAGGGAGGCGATGCCACGACATATGCTTTATCTTGATGGGGGTAGTAGTGTTGTGGGGTTCTGGGAGGCAGGTAAGAATGATCATGTGATAGACGGGGGCCTCTCGAACCTGAAGCCATCATGGCTCCTTCTTCCCTCTTCTTTCGATTTGCTAGACCCCCTGAGTCGTTCTGGATGGCTTGGGAGGTGGCTCTCAAAGCAGATTGACTTATGATTCAGCCAGTTTTCAGGCCATTTTCTACCATTTCTCCAATTTTTATGGCCTCTGCAAAAGGTTTGCCCATGGAAGACATCATGTTATGAAAGTAATCGGCCTCTTGGTCCTGTAAGCAAACATTGACCATTTCTGTCTCATCCATAGGCGGTTTCACTCTGGCTTCTTGCTCACGCCACTTGATAGTGTATTCACAGAAACTTTCCGCAGTTTTCTTCTTAAAATTGGTAAGGAAATTCCTATCTGGAGTTATATCAACGTCGTATTGAAATTGCGTGACGAAATCTCGAGCCAAGTCATCCCATATATGCCAATAGGAGATGTCCTCGTTCATGTACCATTCTAACGCAATTCCCGTCAAGCTCTCCCCGAAATAAGCCATCAATAATTCTTCTTTTCCACCATCACCCCTCAGCTGGTTACAATATCATTTAACATGAGCGATCGGGTCTCCGCGCCCATCGTACTTTTCATATTTTGGCGTCTTAAAGCCAGCGTGAAAATGAACATGGGGAAACATGCACAGATCGGAGTACGAGACACTCCTTTGGCCACTCAGGCCTTGCATGTTCTTCAGACTTTATTCGAGGCTTTTCATCTTCCGAGCCATTTTCTCTTGCTCGAGATTTTTCACTGTTCTTTTCTGTTCCATCGGAGACTCATATTGCGGGTGCTGAGGGTAAGAGTTTGGGGTAACATGAGTTGTGTCTAGCTGAAATTGCGGGACTTGAAAAGTGAAAGCTGAAGGCTCGAAGCATGGCCTAGGCATTGTTGATTGTGCCACAGTAGAGACTGGCGGTGCGGTGAATAATGTAGAAGGTACCCCTGAAAATGGTGTCTGGGGGTGAACCTCAGAAGGCATACCGATAAAATTGGATGATATAGTGGGGTACCCAAACGGGATGAATGGGTTGGTTACGGGGATGGGGATGTTGGAGGTTCCACTCGCCCTGGGAAGCAGTTAAGGAAATCCAGGGATTGTACTGGGCAGTTCTTTGCCATTAGACCAAGCGTCCCACATTTCTAACATGCGGACACACAACCTCCTGTTTTCTTTAGCGGTTGCAGACACTGACTATGGAATAGCCGATACCGGACTATCCTCGAGCTCAATAATTGGTAGATGACTTTCGGAGGCCATAGAAAAACTACCTTTAGATCTTGTGAAGTAAGGATGAGAAGCCAGATTACCACAAAAAACCAACCACCTAAACAGGACCTGTCTTATTTGCACACACAACAACCTGGTTAGTTTGAGATATTTTAACCGATAAGGAATCACAGTTTGGGGATGCAATGCACCGAATAGTTAAACGTTTCTAAATGTTTTTTGCAACGGCTGCGTGTTTCATCCCGGCTTTGCTTTTCTCAAATTTTAAATCCTGATTTCTTTCCCTTCTATTTTTGCTGTTTGTTTTTTGCTCTTTTCTTTTTCACTCTTTTCTTTCTTTTTCACTCAATTTTTCTCTTTTTCTTTTCCCCACTTTTTCTTTTTCGGTTTATTTTTCACTCAAATTGTCTATGGCTATGATCGAATCCGATGGGGATTGCCTACGTATCATGACGCCGCATGAATTAGACCATTACATAGTTCAGGAAACAAATGTGGAATAAAAGAAAAGACAAAATTTTGTGTTTTTTAATATTTCATTAAATAAAATCTTTTTGGGTTTTCTATTACAAATACTTGGAAATACTAACGATTAAACATACAGACTCAAAACAAAAAAACAAACAGACTTGAAAAAGACGAACATACACGAAAAAGCAGAATACAGACTCAAAGCCAAAAAGGTCAAGAATACATAAGAGCCTCCAATACTACTCCAGAGGCCCACGAGACATCAATCGGTCTCGACGCGGGCCTGCGTGCAATTTTTTCTTGAAGGTACTCTAAATCAGCCATCACCTGACGGAAAAAGGTCATCACAACAGCAAAGAACATGGACCTGGTCATATCTTCGCATTCATGGCACTTTATTACAACATAATCATCGATTTCGTTAATCCTCATTCCAATGACACCTTTTTCTTGGAGCAGGCATCCAATTTGCTGTGTCCGGGCCTCTAACACCTGCGTGGCCGTGTGGTTTTGGCCTTGTAACTACTGCATGCCTTATTCCAATCGGGAAATCAATGTATAGCAATGCTCTCTTTCAGCTTTGAAATCATTTGTCTGTTGGACTATTTTATTTTTGAGATTAGTCAGCTTTTCCATTAAGATCGTGACCCCTCTATCATACTTTTGCTTTAACTGCTGAACACACCTTGCCCGTTCGTCTGCATTGTTTGCCAACTTTGCCCGAGCTTTTGTCAATTCATCCTCGGCCTTTGTCAGATCAAACCCATAATCATGAACTTTCCGCCTCAGATTGCTTATGAGTCTTTCATCTTTTTCGCTTCTTACCGGGTTTTTAGCGGCTATTTTCATTTTCTGAATCTGAGCCCGGAGGGCTTCATTTTCCTGAGCCAACTTTTTCTTTTCCCCTTTATCCTCGGCAGCCTGCAAACTACTATCAAATTTGAGGTTTCTGATTTGATCCTCTAGTTTGCATATAGTGGTCCAGTAATTATTCTCTTTAGCTAACCAAACCCATTGTTCTTGTGCTCTGTCAGTGAATTATTGGACATGGGGATTTTTCAAGGGCTGTTCTGGATCTTGATCGACCCGAACTCTCTTACCATACCATGTGGTGTACTTGGATTCTACTTCACCCGAGGACAAATCCCACACTTGAGTTTGTGGCTCTAGAAACCTACATTGATGCCAAATCCGGTGAACCTTTTCTTCTGGGAATGCGGCCTTTGGGCATAGTTCAATAACCTGTGGACTCAGATCTTCATCATAGGGGACCGTTTGATACCTTCCTAATTAGCGTAGGACCCGATGCAGAGCATATGACTGAATACTCCGAAGACCCATTAGTAAGTGAAAGCATACTCCGGCGGACATATAAATAACCTCGTTGACTCCACTCAATTCGGCTTGCGGTCAAAGAACCCAAATACGCGAACCATGCCTTCGTACCCTCTGGCAACTCATAGCCGTCTACTCGATTTCTGTATTCTTCAATGCAATTGAGTCCGGTCAGTCCGTAGTTCATGTACCTTGGGCGATGACAGAGATGTTCCAACATCCACATTTGCAAAAGCAGGTTGCAACCCTCAAAAAACTTTGCACCAGCTCGATAGGCGTTTAAAACTCGATAGATTTCTGAATCATCGGTATAAGAGTATCGTTGGCCTTCTTGACCATAAAGTCAGCCATTCCTGCAAGCCCCAGTTCTATATGTCCGTCACTCCTTAGGCATATCAGAGTGCCTAAGAATGCAACTACGAAGGCTAAACCTATGCGTGCTTCCCACTTGGTTTTATTTTCCCGGTGACTCAAACCAGTGTCCGCAGCGTCAAATCCACGGGGGTCCCCATACCGACTATATAAGAAATGGAATGTGCAGAATTCTTTGGCCAAATTTCTATCTTTAACCTGCCGGTTCAGAAGGTCCAAAAACTTATGAGGGGTTACAGTCCTTGGTTCTACTGGATATTGTTGCTTGAGATTCCCGTCAAGACCAGCGTAACCTGCCATATCCTCCAGTGTAGGGGTCAATTCGAAGACAGAGAAATGGAAGACGTTGTGTGCCGGGTCCTAAAAGGGTATCAAGGCTTCAATAATATCAACCCTGGGTTTAATCTTCAGAAAACCGGTGAGCCCACCTAGAGCTTTGGTCACAGAACGCTTGATGTCCTCCCCCAGGTCGTCCCACCACATGCGGAGCCTTAGTAGAATCTCATCTACGACTCGAAAAGGTATATTTCCAACAGTGCTCATCCTGCGCTTTTTTATTTAGGGTGACTGGTTAAAACATGTGAATTTTTGTTTAATTATTAACCAAAAAGATTTTTTATTTTTTTTGCAAAAAATATAACTTAAAACAACTCAAGGCCACCTTTGCAAATACGGACCTTCAGCACTTCAGAAGGGAAGATTTTAGGGCTGTGCTTGCTAAGGGGCCAAAATTAGAAAAAAGGGCCATAGGTGGCTATTCTTGCAAAAACTGCCTTCCGGCATTCCGTTGGGACATTTCTGGCTATTTGGACAAAAACGGCATCACCTAAATTTATTTATGACAAAATGGCAGCATTTTTCACATTTTGGGTTATTTTTTTCAAAAGCGGGGCTGGACCCGATGATGGTTGCCTATGTATCTCACATCTGGTGAGAATCAAACCCGCGTAGTTCGATAAGTTTTGACGCACAGAAAATATGACTTATTTTGAAATAACTTTTCATTTTTTTCTTAAAATTTTGGCAGAGTTTCAGGATTTTCAGAACCGGGTGTTTTTCTATCCTACCTCACTCTTGATTTTTCTTGATTTTCTTTCCCCATTCTAGAAGTCGGTCAACGTACAAGCCGAAGCAAATAAATGCACAAATAGCACGTAAAATACATCAGGATAGTCTTTTAATTTTAGGTACACCTGTCCTAGACGGACCCAACTCCTGTGTTGAGTCCCCAAAATCAAATGCACGTGATGCAAATAACATACCTACTAGGGATCCGGCATGAGGCTATGTCATTCTAAGTTTGGATCCTGGGTGTATTGTTCTAAATCTGGCTTATCCGAGCAGACAACTC
>AWOL01S0004752.1:189300-275284 GCA_000715115.1 Nicotiana otophora | reverse complement strand
GGGGGGGGGGATTAGGGATATTTTTAGACAGTTATAAGGTTTGGGGAGATTAGTGTAGGACCGTTAGATGAGACGAAATCAAAGGGTAGGATTAAAAGGTGAAAACGGCGTCGTTTGGTTTAAATGGGGGTCGGAACGGTTTTTTAAACGGTTTTGGGCTGGGTGGAGGAGAGTGGATTAGGCCATTGAGAGCTTTTGGCCTAATTTTGAACAAGACCAAAAAATTTCCTTAATTCCCCTTCTTTATTTCTTTCTTCTTTTCTTTTTCTTTTGATTTTAAAATTCTAATTGAATTAATTAAAATCCTAAACAAACTAACTAAAATCCTAAATTAGATTCTAAATTAATCTATTTTGTAAAATTATTCTTAACTTATTTTTCATTAACTTATCACTAAATAATTAAGACTGAAGACTAAAAATGTAAACAACCATTGTATTTTGTGATTTTTATTTAATAATACAATTAATAAACAACTTAAATCCTAAACATACAAATAAAAACCTAAAATGCAATGCATGAAATTTTTGATATTTTTGTGGTATTTTCTTATAATTTTAAATATTAAATATGCAACTAAGTGCAAACAATAATTAACAAGAAATTCCTAAAACTTCTATAAAAATAAAATAATTAAAACAAATCTATTTTTGTGAATTTGTAGGAATATTTTTCGTCGGGCAAAAATCACGTGCTCACAACGACGTCATATCTGCGAGACTGAATTCACTATGTTGAGGTTCACTACGTTTATCTTGCACAATCTGCTGATTTGTTTGTATCCTCTTGTCTAGCCATAACTAGGATCTTCCTGAATCAAATACTAACTACTCGTTGGTCCACTATCATATCTATATTATGTGTAATCTCTCTTGGGCTATGTCTTTTGTCTTAACTTACCCTTCGCACTGGCTTCTGATGTATCATGTGTCCATTCGCACTTATTTATCAATAACATCCTGGCCGGGAACTCTTACTGCTTCTCTCCGGTATCATGCTTGCATAATGTTCTGCAGTCATATCATATCTGTAGGATCTGAATAGATGCAATCTCATTCCTTTTACCTTTTTACCGCATTATTCCTTTACTATTCCATAGTTACCTCTTCATCTTTGGTGTTTTTTTCCTTTTCACATTTTCACTGACATCTTACTCGCCTTGCGGTAACCCTTCTATACCGGGGCTAATTGAATTTCTTAAGCATAAGGGTGACACTTAGTGTAACTGGCACACTTAGTCCCTTAAACTTAACTCTGCTTATCGTGCATGCTTTAGGGAAACGTCTTCCTGAATGAACTTTAAAGGTTATTCCTTTGTTGTCCATTCTATTATTGTCGGAATGCTATCTCCGAAATTCTCACGATGCCGACTATTATAAAATCCTTCTGTCCATAATTCATGTTCAATTTATCTTGTTCACCAGCCCATACTGATTTCTATTACTCTGGGGTCTAACTTTTCCTTGTGGTAATCACGTTGGAGTCACCAATTCATTTCTCAAAATAAGGATATGACTTTATGGCTTATACTCTTTCATTGCCTCAAGGCCTCTCACCTATTATCTTTTCCCTCACTTGACTATACATTCTATCATCCTGTCATATTTTGATTTACTGTTATCAGTCATTTATCATATCTTACTCATGATGCTTCAATTACTCTCTTCTTATTCTCCGACTAATAGTTTTGTCTATCACTTTATTCTGAAAACTTTAACAAAATGTTCTTTCACTTTTAGCTCCCCTTGCTTCATCTCACTGGCTCTTCGGGACGCCTAACATTGTTTTTTACTAAGGGCTGGAGTCATACTAAGGTAAATATTTATTTCCTATCGGATCCCACTACCTATCTTCTGAAATTTCTGAATAGTCTAGTATTCATATATGACTGTGCTATTTTAGAGTTCACCATCTGGTGTCTCACAGGTAGATCTATTATCATATTTGCACTATCCTTCGGAAATGTTAGTTAATGATAGTAATCCATCCACAATTTTGGGTTACTCTAACTTAGCTTGATCCTGATATCTCATCCTTCTCTTAAACTATATCTGTCATCTCCCATAGGGCATAATTAAGATGGGTGTGGTCAATTGTATATATCTCTGTTACTGTTGAAAGTAACTCAGAATGCTTATATTTATCCGCTTGAATTGTAAATACGGTTAATCTTCATTAACTGGGTACCTCGTACCCTTCTTCACCTTGCTTCTTTTGCTTGATGAAACTTGTGTCTACCTTTCAATTCTCTTATTTCTTTTTACCATATGAGTGGATAGATATTCTTGCCTTAGGGCTCCTTATCAAGAAGTTTAAACATCTTAGCACACACATCATCTGCTGAAGACCTCACATTTACTCATCATAAGTATGATACAAAATCGAGTTCCTCTGACTCAACTCTTCCGCAGCCACATTCAATCTCTTACCAACTGTCTTTCTCGATGTAGGTATCATTGTATTATGAGCAAAATAAAATTTAGGAGTTTGAATTCTTACAACTGAGCTCTACCACATGATCTAGAGTAAGAAGAAAGAGTGACAGTCCTAATTACCCTGTAGCCCCCTGCTTATAAGTGTGGTGCACAACACACCCATAAACAAGAATCTACTAGATATGGCTTGTAGACTCCCTAGGACATAACTGCTCTGATACCACTTTTATCACGACCCAAACCGTAAGGCCGCGACGGGCACCCGGTGCCTTATTCAACCAAATACCAACATAACATATCTTTCTTATCATACCATCATGCGTAAATGGGCCAGAAGGGGCGTCATGAGATAACCAGAATAAACCAAAAGGGAATACTAGATATAAAACAACCCAACATGATATGCTGACTTATACATATGACATACGGGCCAATAAGGCCAACATAATCCTTTGTATACTCAAAACATAGGCCGACAAGGCCATACAAGTATCCATATACATGATAACTGTCTACAAGCCTCTAAGAGTACATAAATATCACAAAGATCGGACAGAGCCCCGCCATACTAATCAATACATGTCTAAATCATACTGACCAAATAGGCAACTCCGGAGCAAGTGGAGTGCACCAACACCTTCCGCTGAGCTGATAGTCTACTAGGAGGACTCTCAACCTGTCTATCTGGATCTGCGGGCATGAAACACAGTGTCCTAGGCAAAAGGGACGCCAGTACAAATAAAGTACCGAGTATGTAAGGCATGAAAGTAGTATATAAAAGACATGAAAGAAACATGGAGTAAAGAACTTAACCTGTAATTATGAATAGCTATGTGAATCATGAAAAATTTATAATGTCATACATGTGGGTATAAATATCATACCATGCATAAGTATATGCGTACATAACGTCATTAAGCCTCTAAGGGTATCCCATCATATCATCTCAGCCACTGTGGATGAAATCATCAACGTATACCAACTGATCAGGTGGTGGTGCGTATATAATGCCATAACCTTTCTCAATACCACATATACATATAATATACGCGTATATAACGCCATCTGGTCATGGGTCAATGTACATGTATAAATGAATGCAATGCATAATGAAGTAAGTCAATAAGATCTTTTGGAATGCCATAAAATCAATATGCCTTTGGATAAACTTTAGCAACTTACGTATTTTTCTGAGACCCATGAACAAAATATATAATAATAGGACACATGGGGAATCAAGAACATAGGCACCCCTAGTACTTCTATGAATAAAGTCATTTATGAAAGTTGTATGTTTGCTCGTTTCGTTTGTATCATATGGATCATGCCAAAAAAAGAAATAAGGGATAGCCTTAATATACCTTAACTCCATTGAGTCCTTAATACCTTCCAAGAAATTCTTCAAATAACTCAACTCAATCTACCATAGCATAAGGAGATTCAAAATCAGTGTTGAGTAAAGGCTAAGTCCGCAACTTAAACTAGTAGCTCGTTTATGTAAAGTTGGGTAGCATCTCCCTTGTAACAAGAGCCTCCTCCAATATCATACACCAACAACAATGACTAGAGAAATTCATCAATACATAATTATCAATAACAAGATACCATATAACAACAACAAGTCATAACTACTTCAGGACGAGCGGCAAGCTCCGATTGGAATTCGTATACCCCTTATCACCCTTTATAGACTTCTTAATTTAACTTAAAAATATAATTAACATTATAATAAAGTCATTCATAAATGATTCCAGCCTTATACCATATATCTATAACAAAGAAAATAATCCACAACTCCAATTATCCTCGATTAGTAACTTTATTCACTAGTTCATGTCTAGTCCATCCATTAAACTTAATCAATGCCAAGATAAGCTTAAGAACATGCAAGAAAATAATATAATTATCTCCTATAGTGGATGCAAGTCGAAATCCATGTTATATTTAGCTTACAACAGCCCAACACACTCCAATCACTTCATACCCAAAACAACAACTATAGTAGCGTCAAACACCCTGAAAATGTTACAAAGAATGACTAATCCACCATTTTACCATTATGTGGAGTTTTTCCACACCATTTCTCCTCCATAAACTCCATTAAATAACATCAAAATAGACAGCCCAAAAGCAACACGAAACAGCCCACAAAACAGTCTACTACAAGTCAAATAACTCGAACTCACGGCTTCCGATAACCGTCCCATGAGTTCTAACTATTAGGAAATAAATTTATCAACCCATCTTGATATTTAAAAGCTTAAATACAGAAAGTAGGCATTGTTTTACTATTAAATACCTTCCAAAACTCAAACTACAAAGAAAAAGAGAGGCGATATAGCGATACTTACGTCGTAGGGACCGTTTTAATGTTATCGCTACTTGATTTCGTGTCCGGGATGATAATCTTGCTTGAAGCACTTGTAGAGATCTTAAGGGTAAGGTTAGGGGTGTTATTTGGTCGCACTCTCTGGAAAATAGAGAAAGAGACGAGATAAGAGATGTAAATATCCTATTTTTTAAAAAGTTAAAAAGGTGCTACTTGGCACCCTATCATTGGCCCTTCTTCATACGCTTATATCTTTTTATTCGGACGTCGTATGAGTGAACGGTTAAGAGAGTTGGAAACTATATTTCAAGACCTTAAATTTTGTATATAAGATGTCCCAAAAATACCTCATATAAAATACAAAATATATTGCTCAAAAAGCTTCGTTACAAGGCAAATCCTTAGTCGATTTTTCCGCAACTTAAATCCGATTTTTTCCAAACTTTATATTTTATATCCAAACATCACATATAGTCATATCCTGATTTAAACTCATTTAAATCATGAGTAAGAAGTCTCATATTCATATTAACTTACTTAATACTTCGGTAAAACTTTCTTATCCTTGTAGAAGGATTTCGTCCTTTTTGAGCATACATTAGATAATCCTATAATGACAGTGACGTCTAAAGTACGAGGTGCAACAACATGTTCCCTTAGGAAAATTTGTCCTCGAATGATAAATCTTAAAGGCTTGCAAAAATTGGACGTAACATCATTAAATCGCTTTATATACTTTCAAAGAGGATCTCATTTTTAAGCTTACATCAATTGACTTACGACGTACTTTCACGTACAAAACCATGGGGTATAACAACCTTCTTCCTCCTTTTACTCATGATCTCAAAATCCATGACCAGGAGCCTATGAAGGGTTGAAAGGTTCTCGATCGAGATGGCCTTGCAATCCATGCAAAGACCTCTATCGGACTTCCTGCAGAGTAAATAATCAATATGAGTCTCGGCCACCGAGTAAATAATCAATCCGTACAAAGACCTCTATCCCATTTGTGTGTGTGTGTGTATATATATAAGAGATTGACAGGATATCCGTCGGATCTTGTTATTGTCACCATATCATGTATGGGTGGCATTGGCAAAACAACACTCGCCAGAAAAGCTCATGATAATCTCCCAATTAGGTATCATTTTGACATTCGTGTTTGGGTTACAATATCTCAAGAATATCGAAGTAGAAATGTGTTGTTAGATGCTTTATATTGGATTTCGAAACAAACAAATATTGTCAAAGAAAATGATTATGATACGATGGATGACTGTGAGTTAGCCGACCTAGTGCAGAAAAACCTAAAGGGTCCAAGATACCTTGTTGTTGTTGATGATATTTGGAGTACGGATGTTTGGGATAGTATAAGAGTAATACTTCCTAATTACAATAATGGGAGTCGAATCTTATTGACTACTAGGAAAACAGAGGTAGCGATGTATGCAAATACTAGTAGCCTTCATGAGATGAACCTCTTGAATTTGGAAAACAGTTGGAAGTGAGTTGGAAGAAATTGGAAGTGAGTTGGAAGAAATTGGAAAGAAAATAGTAGAAAAATGCCAAGGACTACCCTTGATGATTTTGGTAAAACGTCCAGGACATTAACCAATCTTAGGAGTTTCCCAATCATTAGGTGATATAGTTGCTAGTCAACCAGATATATGCTTAGGAGTGCTCGGTTTGAGTTATCACCACTTGCCTAATCACCTCAAACCTTGCTTTCTTTCTATGGGTGATTTCCCGGAGGACTTTCAGGTTGAGACTTGGAGATTGATCCAATTATGGATCGCGGAAGGTTTTATAAGGACGTCTGGAAGGATGAGGATGAGGTTGAGGAACCTTTTATATTCAAATATTACACAACATCCTACAGTACTTGAAGTTTTCTCTCATTTCAACCTTCTCAGGGTATTGGCCATCTTCAATGGTGTGTTCCATTCATTTCCACTAGCGATTACAAAGTTATTTCATTTGAGATATCTTGCAGTAAAATGTGGTGGAAACCTTCCTGCATCAATTTCAGATCTTCAGAATGTACACACTCTAATTCATGCACAATTTCGTTCAGTTATAACTTCATTACCGGAGAAGATATGGATGATGAAGAACTTGAGGTATATACATCTAGAGAGAAACAGTTACTTACCCAATCCTAGAAGAGAAAGTGTCACGCCCCAACCTCGGGGAGCGCGACCTCAATCGAGTGGATTCGGTCGAGCAAGCCTGTTAGACATTATCTACCCGACTCACCTATGATCCAGAGAAGGCATGCTCTCATTAGTTAGGCAGTAAAAGGTTCCTACATATATACATTACTAGGTCGTTTCATTTTGTCACATCATTGTTAAGTTTCAAAATACATACATCCTTATGACTGAGTGAAACAAGAGCCCCAAACACAACATGATATGTTGACCTTTCTAACACCCATAACAACCCACACAGTGTCTACGGAGCCTCTAATGATACAAAAGAGAATAAAGATGGTGCCGGCAATAAGGCCCCGGCTATACCTCAAAAAGTGACCACAATATAAACAAAAGGTGCAACACATGACCCCAGAATGAAATGGGGATCACCAAGTCCGCTGAGAAGAGGATGCAATACTATCTGTGATCAATATTATCTGCTATGTAACCACCTACATCTATTTAAAGATGCAACGCCTCCAGCAAAAGGGACGTTAGTACAATCGAATAGCACTAATATGTATAGCTAAACACCATCTCGATAGAATGAATAATAATACAAGAGGAACAATTAAGAATTCAATAAGAGCTTCAAATAATTTGAAAACATCAAGTTAAGGATCACATAGCTTTTTAAGTCAATTCCCGCGTTATTAAGTTGGATGGTTTTTAGAGCCAATATTCCACAATCCACAATACCACCGTGTTCTTACACGGAGTCCGATCTTGGTCCGATCGGCTAAGCTATATCATTTGAGACATCAATCATATTCACTATTTCATTCACAATACCACCGTGTTACTACACGGAGTCCGATCTCGGCCCGATCGGCTAAGTCATCTCATTTGAGACATCAACCATGTTCACAATTTCACTCACAATACCACTGTGTTATTACACAGAGTCCGATTTCGGCTCGATTGGTTAAGCCATCTCATTCGAGACATCAACCATTTCAATCGATCTTCTTACTTCATATTTCTTTCCCATCTTTTCAGCATATTGGCACAAATGGCTTTAATTATAAAGGCGTTCTTGGCACTTGGCCTTATTTCATAATTTAAGTTCTTTTCCACAATCCAACATTATCATTATCATCAATAACAACGTGGTTTTTATTCAAGACTCTTGATTTCACATATGAGCAATTTAGAATTCAAGGCACATAGAGGCTTTTCACACTATTTGGCATAACAGTCTTTAATCGAATTTGACTTGAAGTATAGGAATATTAGCGCATATTCTAAGTCTTGAACATTTCCTCAGATGACGAGATAACATGATGAAAGTATGGGAATACATATTATACATATATTTGCAAAGCAAGCAAATTCGAGATAGCAATTTCTAGGACGTTAAAAATTGGGACTTACGTCGATTGCATGAATATCGTGGGATTCGATTCTAAGAAGAGGTGGTTTAGCTAACATACCTCAATTGAGCCTCTTAAAACTCTAAGATATTCCGGAATATTAGCAACATTAATCTATTTTATCAATATAGCAAAATTGAACCCAAAATTAGGGAAACAGTCATAATTCTAGCTCACTTGAGCATTCTATAAAACACTATGTGTGTATTAAGGTTCCGTAGACCTTTTATGAAAGATTTCACCATCCCACACCCAATTCTTTTCTATCTTTAACTCACAACCTCCCCACATACCTTAGGAACACATGCATGCAAGATAAGCACTCTCATCCCCATGAATTACCTTACCAATAGCCCATTCTATTTACATTTTGAAATTTAAGAGTTTGGGTGATAGAATCTTACCTCTTAGGAAGAAGACCTAGGTGCCTCTCTTGATAATCTTCAAGGTTTTAAGTGAGAATTGAAGAGCAATTTGATGAAGATCACTTTCTCCCTCTAGGACCCTCTCTCTCACTTTAAAAATATTAGAAAATAAGTTCAAAATGGTCCAAGGTAGGTATTTTAACGAAATAGGGTCGGATTTTGGTGCCAAAACGGGAAAGGAATTGACCAGGTCTGCGGTCACTATGTGGCCCGCAGACTTGTTCTGCGGTTACATAATGCACCACAGAACGGTTCTGCGGTCGCATAGTGCACCGCAGAACCTCCCTCCGAAAAATCCCAAAGCGGGATATGCAACAAGAGTGAGGCCCGCGAAATGGTTATGCGGTCGCATAATGGGCAGCAAAAATGGCATTAAAAATAGCCCAAAAGACTTCTCCACTCTGCGGCCATTCTGCGGTCCGCAAAGTGGTTCTGCGGTCGCAGAACGGGCCGCAGAAATGCCTACTTTTTCCCAATATTTTTCTTTATTTCTACGCCTACTTCGGCATCATGGAATCTGGGTTTTTATGAAAAATTTTACGAGGCCTTACATCCTCCCCCACTTAAGATTATTCGTCCTCGAATGAGGATCAGGGTCCACTATTAGCACCTTATGCAACTCAGTTTTTCATACCCCACACTAGCAACCCCAAATTTAACTAACTCCCTAAATTTCCAAATATTTCGCCAGAGTTTCCTTTATAACTGGGCCTATCCACCTGTTAGAGAGCCCCAGAATCACATCCTAAAAACATGTACACAAACCAACGATGTAACATAACTAATAACAACACCAACCGTGGACTTATGTAAACAACATCTAATCAAAAGGAACACCTTTACATTAACTGAACAAGTGATACAAAATTCATAGGCGACAAGTTCATAAAAAAGATTATACATATATTCAAACAAGTAAGGATATTTCTTCTTCATCTCTTCCTCGGCCTGCCAAGTGGCCTCTTCAACCTGCTGGTTTCGCCATAGCACTTTTACGGAGGCAGTTTCTTTATTTCTCAACTTTCGTACATGTCTATCAAGAATGCCAACTGGAATTTCTTCATATGACAATTCTTTATTAACCTCAATGGTCTCATCGGCACAATAGTGGACGGAACTCCAACTACCTTTTTCAACATAGACACATGGAATACCGGGTGCACTAATGACATCTCGGGTGGTAGCTCAAGCTTGTACGCCACCTCACCGATCCTCTAAATGATTCTGTACGGCCCGACATACCTCGAACACAATTTCCCTTTCTTACCAAATCGCATTATGCCTTTCATGGGGGAAATTTTTAAGAATACCCAATCATCTTCTTTGAACTCCAAATCCCTACAACGAACATCCGAATAGGACTTCTGACGACTCTGGGCCGCTCTTTTATGATCTTAACCTTCTATATAGCCTGATGCACGAGGTCTGGCCCTATTAACTCAGCTTCCCCAATCTCGAACCACCCAATGGGAGATCTACATCTCCTACCATACAATGTCTCAAATGGTTCCATCTGAATACTCGCATGAAAGTTGTTGTTATAAGCAAACTCTGTGAGTGGAAAATGATCATCCCAGCTACCTTTGAAATCAAGAACACTAGCACGCAACATGTCCTCAAGAGTTTGAATAGTCCATTCTGCTTGTCCTTCGGTCTGTGGATGGAAGTCTGTACTAAGATTTACTTGAGTACCCAAACCTTGCTGAAATTTCTTCCAAATATTGGCTGTGAACTGAGCCCCTCGATCGGAAATGATGGAAACTAGAGTGCCATACAACCTGACTATTTTCTTGATATACAACTGAGCACACTGTTCCGCTGTGTCGGTAGATTTAACTGGCAAGAAGTGTGCTGATTTCGTGAGTCGATCCACGATCACCCAAATTGAGTTAAATTTACGTGGAGTGCGCAGTAATCCTACCACAAAATCCATATTAATCATTTCCCACTTCCACATTGGAATTTCTATGCTCTGTGCCAACCCACCAGGCCGTTGATGTTCGGCCTTCACTTGCTGACAATTCGGACACCTTACCATAAAGTCGGCCAAATTTCTTTTTATGTCATTCCACCAATAGATTTCCTTGAGATCGTGATACATCTTTGTAGAACCTGGATGCACGGAATACCTAGAAGCGTGATCCTCAGTCATGATTCTTTCCCGGAGATGATCTATATTCGGAATACATAGTCGCCCTTGGTACCTCAGTGTACCATCATCCATGCCAAGCGCAAAAGCCATAGTCTTACGTTTATGAATCCCTTCCTTCAGCTGTACCAACAACGATCGTTGTATTGCTTCTCTTTGACTTCCACAACAAGCGATGATTCATCCCTATTTTGCACAATTACCCTTCCTTCACTAGAGTCCGCAAGACGAACTCCCAAACTGGCTAGCTGATGAACCTCCCTGGACAACGGCCTTTGACATGCCTCCAAGTGGGCCAAACTACCTATAGATTTCCGGCTAAGAGCATCCGCCACAACATTGGCTTTACCTGGGTGGTACAGAATATCGATATCGTAATCCTTGAGTAACTCAAGCCATCTTCTCTACCTCAGATTCAGCTCCTTTTGCTTGAAAATATATTAGAGACTCTTGCGGTCCGTGAATACATCTACATGGACCCCATACAAATAATGACGCCAAGTCTTCAATGCAAAAACCATCGCCGCAAGTTCTAAGTCATGAGTTGGATAGTTCTCTTCATAATTCTTGAGTTGCCTAGAAGCATAAGCTATAACCTTGCCGTGTTGCATTAATACACACCCAAGCCCGATCCTTGAAGCATCGCAATATACCACAAACCCGTATGTACCCTCTAGCAGGGTCAACACCGGCATCGTAGTCAATCTCGATTTCAATTCCTAAAAGCTCCTTCACAAGCATCGGACCATTGTAACTTAGCCGCTTTCTGAGTCAATTTAGTCAACGAAGAGGCAAGAGTAGAGAACCCCTCCACAAACTTCCTGTAATACCCTGCTAAGCCCAAGGAGCTGCGAATCTCGGTTGGTGTTGTAGGTCTAGGACAATTCTTTACTGCTGAAATCATTTGAGGATCAACCTTAATTCCTTCTTTAGAGACAACATGACCCAAGAATGTGACAGATTCGAGCCAAAATTCACACTTTGAAAATTTCGCGTACAATTGGTGCTGATGAAAAGTCTGTAACACTGTCCTGAGATGATCAGCATGGTCTTTTCGACCTCATGAATACATAAGAATATCGTCAATGAATACTATCACAAAGGAATCGAGAAAAGGCTTGAAAACCCGATTCACAAAATTCATGAAAGTCGTCGGGGCATTTGTTAGCCCAAAAGACATTACTAGAAATTCAAAGTGCTCATACCGTGTTCTGAAAGCTGTTTTTGGAATATCCTACTCCCTGATCTTCAATTGGTGATATCTGGATCGTAAATCAATTTTGGAGAAGTATTTAGCACCATGTAACTGATCAAACAAATCATCTATTCTTGGTAACGAGTACTTATTTTTATCATGACTTTGTTGAGCTGCCGGTAGTCAATACATATCCTCAGTGATCCATCTTTCTTCCTCAAAAAAAGGACCGGTGCACCCCATGGTGACACGCTCGGTCGGATGAAACCCTTTTCTAACAAATCCTTCAATTGCTCTTTTAGTTCCTTCAATTCTACTGGTGCTATCCTGTAGGGCGGAATAGATATAGGTTACGTGCGTGGTATCACATCAATCCCAAAATCAATCTCACTATCTGGCGGAATCCCAGGGAGTTCATCAGGAAAGACCTCTGGAAATTCATTCACAACTGGCACAGACTCGAGTGTAGGCGCCCTCAGCATCGGTGTCCGTAACCCGGGCCAAGCGATAGATACACCCCTTAGTAATCATCTTCGTGGCCTTAAGGTAAGAAATAAATCTACCGTTCGGTACGACATTATCGCCCTTCCACTCAACAACTGGCTCACTTGGAAATTCAAACCTCACAGTTCTAGTTCGCCAATCGATCTTGGCAAAACATGAGTCAAGCCAATCCATCCCCATAATTACATCAAAAGCGACCATCCCCAATTCAATGAGATCGGCCACAGTGTCCCGACCACGTACCGTGATAACACAGCCTCTATAAACCCGTGCGGCCACAATAGATTCCCCAACCGGAGTAGATACAGAGAACGGCTCATGAAGTTGTTCTGGTTCTATCCCAAATTCCATAGCAACATAAAGGGTAACATAGGACAAGGTGGAACCGGGATCAATAAGAGCATATATATCATGAGTTTGGACAGTCAATACACCTGTGACAACACCTGGAGAAGCCTCTGCACTCTGGCGACCACTCATAGCATAGAAACTGCTGGGTCCTCCTGAACTCTGCGCATCACCCCTAGCTGCACCACGCTCTGCTGGTGCTGGAGAGCTTCGAGCTGGAGGAGGTGCTAAAGATGTAGCAGCTGCAGAACTGGATGGTTGTTCTGTGCCCCTGCCCGCACCCTGGTGGGATTAACGACACTCCCTCTGAATATGATCCCTCATTCTGCACCCGTAACATACAGGTATGTCCCGGTAGCAGATCCCCATATGCATTCTCCTATACTTGGGTCATGTGGGCCTCTATTGCCACTGGAATCTCCCTCCTGATTGGCCTTGATGGTGGGACCCTCTGCTGCCCTGATTGGTCCTGAAGTGACTCCCTTACTGCTAATTGTGCCCCGCTGGCGTGCACTGGCTGAAGACTGAGCATAAGACTGGGATGGCCCTGATTACCCTCCCCTAAAAGCTGATCTCCCACCACCAAATGAATCTACAGGGTTGCCCAAGGACCGGGCCTTGTTGGTACCCTCTCGCTCTCTTCTGTTCTTCAACTTACGGTCCTCTGTATCTTGAGCAAATGCTATTATTTTCTCATAGTTCATATCTAAACTCAAGGTAGTTATGGCAGCCTCATTAATAACCAAAGGGCTAAGGCCCTGTACAAACCGAAGCACTCTGGCCTCCATAGTGGGCATCATGTGAATAGCATATTTAGACAGATGCGCAAACTCTATGTGATACTCCCACACACTCTTACTTCCTTGCTTAAGGTTCTCAAACTCTGCGGCACGAGCTGCCCTAGTCTCAGCCGGCAAGAAATGATCCGTGAAAGCGTCAGCAAACTCACTCCACCTCGCTGGAGGGCTCCCCTCCTACCGAGAGTCCTCCCTTAGCTCGAACCAAGAATAGGCCACCCCTTTCAGGCGGTAGGCGGCCAACTCCACTCCCTCCGTCTCAGTAGCGCGCATAACCCGGAGAGTCTTATGCATCTCATCAATGAAGTCCTGTGGGTCCTCCTCGGGATTAGCACCCGTGAACATCGGAGGATCCAACTGCAGAAACATGTTCACCCTAGAACTAGTAGAATCCCCTTGTGGGCTAGAAGGTGTGGGTGCAACATTCGACCTTTGGGCCTGAGAAGCCACTATCTGCGTCAGCATCTGAATAGCTCCCCTAAGATCCCCACTAGAAATACTAGAACCGGAAGTTGGGGCTGGAGGTGGAACCGGAATATCAGGTGGAGGAACCGTCGCACCATCAGTAGGTGTACGGAATGGTGTGGCCTGGCCAGGTATAGTGGAATCAGGCAGTGAAGCAGTCGGGGGATTATCCTCACCCCTCGGGTATTCACCCGCGTCATCAAATAGAGGGTCAACTGCCACTCTTGAAGCAGCATTGACCTCTTGGCCAGTTCTTGCTCTCTTCTTAGGTGCCATATACTGAAAGTTAAAGGAATGTACGAGTTAGAGGAGGAACAGTTGCACAATTATTTTCATCGCACGATTTCCTAAATGTCCAAGCAGCCTCTAACTTATAGATGTAGTCGACAACACACCGATAAGAAGGACTCTACCAGACAAGGCTCTGAGATATCCTAGGATACTTTAAAACCTTAGACTCTGATACCAAGTTTGTCACGCCCCAACCTTGGGGAGCGCGACCGACGCTCAACCGAGTGGACCCGGTCGAGCAAGCCCGTTAGACACTATCTACCCGACTCACCTATGATCCAGAGAAGGCATGCTCTCATTATTTAGGCAGTGGAAGGTTCATACATATATACATTACTAGGCCGTTTTATTTTGTCACATCATTGTTAAGTTTCAAAATACATACATCCTTATGACTGAGTGGAACAAAATCCCCAAACACAACATGATCCGTTGACTTTCTAACACCCATATACAACCCACGTAGCGTAGGAGCCTCTAAAGATACAAAAGAGAATAAAGATGGTGCCGGCAACAAGACCCCGGCTATACCATCAAAACGTTACCATAATATAAACAAAATGTACAACACATTGACCGCAAAATGAAATGGGGCTCACCGAGTCTGCTGAGAAGAGGATGCAGCACTATCTGTGATCAACATTGTCTACTATGTAACCATCTGTATTCATTTAAAGATGCAGCGCCCCCGGAAAAAAGGATGTTAGTATCGTCGAATAGCACTAGTATATATAGCTAAACACCATCTCAATAGAATGAATAATAATACAAGAGGAACAGTCAAGAATTCAATAAGAGCTTCAAATAATTTTAAATAATTTTGACAAGGTGGATTGCTCTGATGGTAAGCGCCCCCCACTTCTAACCAAGAGGTTGTGAGTTCGAGTCACCCCAAGAGCAAGGTGGGAGTTCCTGGAGGGAAGGATGCCGAGGGTCTATTGGAAACAGCCTCTCTACCCCAGGGTAGGGGTAAGGTCTGCGTATACACTACCCTCCCCAGACCCCACTAGTGGGATTATACTGGGTGGTTGTTGTTGTTGTATAAAAATTTGACAAGGTGGGTTGCTCTGATGGTAAGCGCCCTCCACTTCCAACCAAGAGATTGTGAGTTCGAGTCACCCCTAGAGCAAGGTGGAAGTTCTTGGAGGGAAGGATGCTGAGGGTCTATTGGAAACAACCTCTTTACCCCAGGGTAGGGGTAAGGTCTGCGTACATACTACCCTTCCCAGACCCCACTAGTGGGATTATACTGGGTTGTTGTTGTTGTTGTAAGTTAAGGATCACATAGCTTTTTAAGTTAATTCCCGAATTATTAGGTTGGATGGTTTTTAGAGCCAATATGCCACAATCCACAATATTACCGTGTTCTTACACGGAGTCCGATCTCGGCCCGATCGGCTAAGTCATCTCATTTGAGACATCAACCATGTTCACAATTTCACAAGTGGCTTTAAGTCTCAAAGCTATAAACACTGAAAAGAACTGAAATAATTATAAAAATGAAATTGAGACTTCAAGAAAATGGAAAGGGACTTGATGTATCCAACTAACTATTTCCATATCTGAAAAGAGCAAAGAATTGAGTGCTTACCATGTAAACAGCAATTGAATAAGAGAGCAAAGTTTTCATTCTCTCTTTGTTTGTTGTATGTACTTGTGGGGGACAGTGGACTCTCTCATTTGAGCAATTCAATCTGTGGTCATAAGTGATAACACCAACATGTGAAATTCTGAAACGTATCTACTCTCATTTTAGTCAACTACTATTATACTAAAGAGGTGGGAAACAGAATTATAGTGCCATTTCTGCTTTTCTTTTCATCACTTGCCACTCAATGAATTTATTTGATGGTCATGTGTTAGGAGTGTGTGAACAAAGTACCGTGCGAGCTTGTCCCAAACAGAAAATATCACAGCTTCCCCCAAATGCAAAATATCACATCATGTTAAAAGTATATTTGGGTCGTTTTAGCGAGTACATTACTCATATGATCACTCAACTATCCAAAATTATGGACTAAAGTCACTTTTCTTTCATTTGTAACAGGAAAGTCACTCAACTATTCATATTGCACACAAATGATTTCAACAAAAATTATCAAATTTTTCGGTGAAAAAAAGTGATGTGGCAGTCCATATGAATATTTTATATTTTTAGACCAAATAAAATATTTAACGCTCAAACAAAACATAGAAAATCTACCCACACCTAACCTAACCCGCTAAAAATAAAAATTCACCCGCTAAATATATTCAAACGCTAAAATACATCCCTATTGCAAATGCATCTCTTCTTCTTATAAAAAGCAGGGGCTTTTTTCATGATTTCACTCTAGTCCTTAATCTCGCACCGATTATTATTTTATATATAAAAAGTAGAAGAAAATTCGTGAAAAGAAGAATATAGGTTATTGAGAAAAGAAGAACACAGGTCACTCTAGTCCTTAATCCTTAACCTCGTACTCATTATTATTTTATAAAACTAGAGAAAACCATGAAAAAAGAAGAAATCTGTTCTTTATAAGAAAAAGAAGAGAGATGCATTTACAACATAGATGCGTTTTAGCGTTTGGTTTTATTTAGTGGTAGATTTTTATTTTTAGTGGGTCTGGTGGGGTGTATGGATGAATTCTTATGTTTTATTTGAGTGTTAATTACTTTATTTGATCCAAAAATATAAAATATCCATGTAGACTGCAACGTCACATTTTTTCATCGAAAAGTTTGATAATTTCGATTGAGTGATCATCTGCGTGCAATAGGAATAGTTGAGTAATTTTCTTGTTACAAAAAAAAAATGACTTTAGTCCATAATTTTAGATAGTTGGGTGATCAGTTGAGTAATTTACTCAATTAGCCCAAACGCAAGTTGAACTAATATAAAATTGAAACTAGGTTATATACACGGACAGCTTAGAGCTTACGGTATCATAACAATTTAACTTGTAGTAACATGTTCTTAATATAACATATTAAACGTGTAATGAAAGTTATTAATTATTACAAATCAATTTAATGGAATAATGTATAAGAAATATATAATTTCTTGAAAACTATATACAATTATTATTTGTATATTGAGTAAATTAGTACCGCTATTTTACACTATATATTTGTTTCTAACAATAATGGAAACTTTTGATAGACAATGCTTCTTTTTAAAATGAATGTTATGCAACATAAATCTAAATTAATCGAGCTATCAGTTTATCCATGTCTATAAGAAATTGCTTAACCTTACCATTTATTAAATTCTTACTTCATTTTTACCCTTAGCAAATCGGCTTATATTTATTTTTCCTTGTGACCTTAATTTTTTATTATATATTTGAAATTATCTTCAAAATTGGAAAGGACCAAAACAAAAATCTTTTTTAACAACTGAGATAATATTAGACCAGAGATGTAAATTCGACCTTTTCCCTTTACATTGTACGTTGCTTTGCTTTGGAGCTGCGACAGTGAAGATGAATACGGGAAGCTCCAGTTCAAATTCCAGTAAGGATGAATTCTCAGTTTTAGTGTTAGCATCGGATCTTGGTATTGATGCCCGACCCTTTTTGACCCAACCCGAAGAGAGCTGGCATGATTGCCCTTCTCACCTTCCTTCTTCTGAGGAACAAGATTTTGACTTCCTCCAATTCTTCCGCCTTGAACCCGGTTCTGATAAAGCGGGTAATCGGATCTTCCGTATTGTTGGAAAATACTTCCCGGGTAATATTCCTTCCTACCCCGTTCCAGTTCTTTAAATTTACTATATGTACACCAATTTTGACAACTAGTGCTCTATTATGTCTATATTTTTTTGCTTATTGAGGTTAGTTAAAATGACCAATTTCGATATTCCCTCTATTTGTTCCATTTTATGAGCAATTCGCTAATTCAAAGTGGGATGTAAAAAAATTCAAATAGTAATTAAGTACTGGCTGCTTAAAATTATTAAGTATATTGTGAATAATAAAAATGATCAAGTTTTGTAATTTTAAAGGTCAGAGTCAATAAATATTACTCCTACTAGTACTATTTTGTTTTGATTTATTTTCCTTTTTTTTTTTTTTGTGTGTGTGTGTGTGTGTTTTAGCAATGGTGTACTTGTATTGGTGTGGCTATGTTCTGTATTCGTGTAAAAGCATAAAAATCGAGTCTTTTTTCTGTTTCGCTATTGCTGTGGAGCTTACTTTGAGACCAGTAGCTTCAGCTGTATAAACTAATTAATAAGCCTTCTCCATAACATTTTTTTCACTATACTGTCAATCGAGTAAATGGATTAGTGTGATGCTTCTGCCTGCACTTGAGACCTGAAAAGAAAGCTACTTTGGTGTTTGAGCTTTATTTTCCTTTATGCTTTATGTTTGCATTTGTTCCAGTTGCAACTGATGTATTTCTGGGAAGAATACACCATGTAAGCCTGTGATGTCATCCCACATCTGAACTGTGTTTCTCTTCAACAGTCTATCAAACTTTTAAATGAATATCAAGTCAATCAAGTGGTAAAACTTGTTTTGAAGTTCTTCTACCGTTGTTTGAACAAATCGTTGATTCATTAGATGGATTATCGTTAAAATTCAAGGGTTTGACCTGGTTATCGATTACATGGGGGACATTTTACATGGAGGTACTATTTTAAGAATTGACTAGAATGCTTCTTGCTTGATTCTTGTTGGCCTTTATACCAAGGTTTTATTGCTTTAACTCTTCAAAATACCTGTAAATAAATTTTTATTAGATTTGTCTGTGTGAGCTAGTCCATTATGGTGTCATTTGTGGTGCTACAATTGGTTCAAGGCAATTGTGCTGCCTCCGTTATTCTTTAATGGTGGGGAAAACAGAAGAAGCTTTGGTTTTTTCCTCTCCTCATTGGTTCCTATGGCCTTTTTTCTCCAACTCCATTTTTCCCCTGCCTGTTCCTTCCACATGGAAGGAACACTGACTGTAACCACTAGGTGATTCCATAAACAACAGTCACAGGCCATACAAAGTTGGACAAATACATGTGCATGGATGGGTGACCTTTCCAAAGGCGTGGTTTTGCATCTTGTGTGTCCAGAGATTTCAAAAGTACTTGGACAAGAGTGGGTTGCTCTTGGGGTGACTCGAACTCACAACCTCTCGGTTGGAAGTGGAGGGTGCTCACCACTTCCAACCGAGAGGTTGTGAGTTCGAGTCACCCCAAGAGCAAGGTGGGGAGTTCTTGGAGGGAGGGAGCCGAGGGTCTATCGGAAACAGCCTCTCTACCCTAGGGTAGGGGTAAGGTCTGTGTACAAACTACCCTCCTCATACCCCACTAGTGGGATTATACTGAGTTGTTGTTGTTGTTGGACAAAATACTCTATTTAGTTTAATGCAGGATATGATTCAGTTAAAATAATTTGTGGCTGCTGTTTTCTCGTCTCAAGTGATATTCCATCTCATCTTTCTTAGTTTCTGTTTCCCTTGCTGTTCGTCACTCGAAAGTTTTTATAACAACTATTTTCAACATTAATATGCAGCTCTAGTTATAGATGGGGAGCGGCTGAAAAGGTACGTCTTTAACAAAATTTGCACGGAGTTGCCTGAGGGGCCATTCTGCATTGTCTACATGCATAGTACTGTCCAGAAAGAGGATAATAACCCTGGATTGACCATCTTGAGGTGGATCTACGAAGAGCTACCCTCTGACCATAAGGACAGGCTTCAGGTTGTATACTTTGTGCATCCTGGGATCCGGTCAAGGCTTGTTCTTGCAACACTAGGCAGATTTTTCCTAAGTGGAGGGTAAGTAGTTTCTTGGTTAGTTAAAAACTCTGCACATGGTAATATTGTAGATCTCACATTTTTCCCCTGCATGTTTAGTACACTGTGAAAATATGTACCTTTGTGAAATATTGTCAAAACCATCTTTAGAGATCATCTGTTTGATTACTCATTCAAATTTGGAAGTTATCATCTACTTCGAAATTTGTCGGGGATTATTTATTTTGTCCTTATCAAAATTTGTTCGTGCACAAAAGGCTCTTGTAAATTAAATACTGAATTTTCATCTTGAAAAGGGGGGCCTTTTACTCCATTTACAAGGATTAATCATCATGGAGAGAGCAATCTGCAAGAACTTTGACCCGATATTTACATTTTTGGTTTTAAAGAATTGAAGCCATGATCGTGTGCCTTTCCATAAAACATGTACGCTAGACCTGTTAACATGTAATATTGTCCAAATGCATTGAGGTTACAGTGTTCTTGAAGCTTTATATGTTACTACTATTATTTAGACTTTGTTTCAGGTTTCTCTCTTTCGCTCTTCTAATTCCCAATACCAAGAGCCTAAGTTAGCAGCGTGTTGTTTTCTTCATCTGATTACAATGCAATGGGTATTCACTATACACTGTTTTCTTCTGGTGTAGCTTGTATTGGAAAATAAAGTATGTCAGTCGACTGCAGTACCTCTGGGACAACATAAAGAAAGGAGAGCTCGAGATTCCTGAATTTGTTCAAAAGCATGATGACATTCTAGAGCACAGGCCACTGACTGATTATGGAATTGAACCAGATCCCCTCCATCTATCGCAGATGCCACCGACAGCCTACTCGTTTGGGAGACATGATTCAGGATGGTCATCTAGAGAGTACATGTCTTAGAAAAGCTGCTAGATTCTGTACAGCATTGTACTTATGTACCAATTCTAAGAGTTTTTAGTTCAGATATGTTTCTACAACTTATATGAGCTTGTACTAAAGCTTTCTTCTGCTTGTCTCTGCTCACTTTTGTGTTACCACAAACCACTACTGCATAAGTGATCTTTACAGAGATAGAAAGGGAAGGAACCCCTATTTTCTTCCTAAATTCTCCCTTTCTGTGTTTTTTATTGCAGCTAGCGCGCAACATATTTGAATGGAAAACCTTCTTGTAATGAAAATGGTGCAGCCTCATTAGCTCTAGGTATGTAAGACATGTAATATCTCTAGTATTTCTTACACAACGATTCTTACAAAACTCAAGATAGTACAAAACAAATTGAAAGACAAATACCACACCTTAACCAATATACAGAGAGTTTCAGATCCTAAGAATATGAGGTTACATGATAATTTAGAGGATTACAGAAGTGTAAATTACATCACTAGTTAAGTAGATCAACATCAATGGACTCGTGGACTTATTTATATGTGGCCAAATCCTAAATATTTAATCAAAAGCAAACTTCACATATCCAGCAGCAACACAGTGCAAAGAGGCTGCAAAAACAAAAACAAGAACAGTTAACAAACTTTTTGTTCTAAGTTCTCTTAACAGGGAATAATATTACTTGAGGTTGTCAAAGCAATAGTTACAAAACAAAACATGTGAAAATTAAGAAAACTTAATTACCATCCTTCAAGAAAGCCCCTTTCTCCTTTTGGTTTACTTTTTGGGAAGCACTTCATCTTCTTGTTCTTCTTTCCAGTTGGTGTAGATTCAGTAGGATAACCTTCAAACAAAAACACACAAAAAGGAAAAAAATAGAAAATAAATGAGTTCAACTTCATATTCCTTGTGTGTGTACGTGTGCAGAAAGTAGGGTCTATAGGGGGCACGGCGGATCGCTACAGCCTGCGAAGAGTAGTCAGTTGAACACTCTTTGCCAAAAAATTATATTATGTTTATTTTTTTTTATAAGTATATATTAGATCTTGAATATCCTTAGTGAAATTCTCCGCTTTGGTATGAGTCATGAGTTCGAATCGTGAAAACAACCATCAATACTTGAATTAGGGTAGACTGTCTATATCACACCCCTTGAAATGCGGCCCTCCCGAATCTCGCGTATACGGGATACTTCGTGCACCGCAGTTCTTTTTTTTTTGGGCATGGAATAAGGGTGTGTTTAGGGGATAAATACATACCTGAAGGAGGTTGGTTCACTTGGTTTTCTTGCTTTTGCATCTTGAAAAATGAACACAAGAAAAGAAAAGAGGAGTATAGAGGAAACGTATTTCAGTATATTATTTGTCAAACAAACAAACAGACTATATGCAAATATGAAAGACAGTGTTAAGATTTGAGAACTTGTTTGCAAATGGCCACCTTTTATATATAGTTTTCACTTGGATGGATGTGGACTAAAGGAATTAGAAGGCAACAACAACTAGGTTTTATTTTTTTTAATTTTAAAATGTGGGACCCACAGGGCCACACTTCATTTATTTGTCAAAGAAATGATATCATATGGATTGGTTTGAAAGATAGAATTTTTTGTCACCTTCCCCTACTGTATTGATATAGTAGTAACTTTTTTTATAATAGCGGTAGGAGTGACAAACTGGCGGGTTGGGTCGGATATGGTTCGGGTCGAAAATGAGTAATGAAAAAATGGATAAATTATCCAATCCAACCCATATTTAATACAAATATAAAACGGGTTAACCGGCGGATAATATGGGTAAGCATATTATCCATTACTTCTTGCATATGATCACTTTGGGAAGAATTCTTAATCTCCATAACTTGAGGAACCCCAATTTGAGGCTTTACAAATATAAAAGTTAGACCCATTGGTTGTCCATTGATTACCCATTGGTTATCTATTTTCTAAATGGATAATATGGTTCTTATCCATACTTGACCCGCTATTAAAAAGTTTATTATCTAATCCATTTTTTAGTTGATAATATGAGTGGTTAACTGTTTTCTTTTAACCATTTTGCCACTTGGTTCGGGTTAATATAATGAAAATAAAATAAATGAAAATGAAAATGAAGAGGATCACGGAAATGGTTATCAATTTTGCATATTTTGATTGCTATATTCGTGTCTTTGGAGAATATTACGCCGAAAGAATTCTCAAACTGATTATTAATAAAATTAAAAAGGGAAAAGAATAATTTGTAGTGTGTAATGAAAGAAAGCTATAAGAATATATTCGCAAATTTCATTTATTTATTAAAACGTCAAAATGATTCGAAAGCCAACACGGTTTCTGATCCCTTTTTGCAAATCTTTTTTACCACCCTATGTTTTCAAGATTAATACTAAAGATTCTCCACTCCCTCGTGACAGATAAGTATTCACTTCAAAAAGCTTTTTTTTTTTTTTTTTTTACCTTTAAGATTGTATGAATTTATTATAAGAGGCAGGATTTTAGCTAAAAGCAGTCAAATATGATAAAGTAAAATACTCAAAGAAGTCAAGAGATTTAACATATAGTATATATATTCACACAACACAATTCTTTTACCTATCTAGATAGACAGTACAATTTTTTAGACAAAGGTGCGTCAAATTTTTTTTTTTTTTTGAGAAACTGGAGATTTTATTGAAAATATACTAAAGTTGTTCCATACTATTACATGTCACAGTGATGCCTTCTAAGGCATTACGATTGCCAAGTTCGGCTAGCATCCTACAAGAATCGTCTACAACAAATTTTAAAGAAGAGTCTCCGTCTTTGTCTGCCAACACCTTGGTCTCAACAGGAGGAGGAGGAACTGCGAGATAGACTAGATGATTCATGTTAGACTGATTGATTGCCTTCTTAGCCAGTAGGTAGGCTACTTCATTTTCTTCCCTGATGCATAATCCTTGGCTTCCCCATTCCGGACAGTAATAACCTGCAGTCGTAAATTAAGGCATCGTAAGTAGGACATTCATGCTTCAAGTATTTTATTACCTCAGTTGAGTCAATCTCCACTTCCAGTGGTGTGAGATTCATTTGCATAGCCACTTGAAGACCTTGTCTGAGTGCCAGGAATTCTGCATGAAAAGGAGAAATAATAATCTTGGTAGCCAACTACCCAGTCACCTTTACAATTTCTTACTACACCTCCCATTCCACAATACAATTTGTTGACATTGAAGGCAGCATCGGTATTTAACTTGTACCATCCGGCAGGTGGTTTATGCCATCGAATATATATAAGAATTTTCTTAGTGGGATTACTTTCTCTATCAGTCATGAGCTTATATTCCACAGCATGATTAATAGCAGTGATAGAGCTCATGACATTGTTTGTATTTTTTTGATTGTTACGATTTCTACTCATCCAAAGATTCCAGATAACAAATGGAAAGAGATCCTTCCAAGTCAAAAATTTATTAACATTAGTCGTGGGGGCTCATGTCTCTAATTGTAATAAGCCAGCGCTTATTATTAGAAATTTAGTGATCTACTGCAATTCCTAACTTGTTCCAAACATTACGTGCTGCATAACAATATAGAAATATACGAGTAATGGTTTCATCGACTCCTCTACATACTGGACATACTACATCTATGTTTATTCCGAGGTAGTTTAGATAAGAATGACAAGGGAGTCTATCATGATAACATAGCCATAAAAGGAACTTGATTTTGTTCGGGGAATGAAGTTTCCAAATTCATGTAAAACCTTTGTCTGTATTACTAAAGCCATCGATTAGTTTGTAGCAGGAGTTGGTAGTAAACACACCACTACTAGTAATATCCCAAACTGGAGTATCATGGGCTTTGGGATAGAGTGGATGAATAACTAGGTTGATATTGTCAGTAATATTGGAGGGTAAAAAAATAAAATCTCCGAGAGGTCCCAGTCATTTTTCGTGCACAAGTCTTTAATAGTCAAATTGAGGTCCGAGATGTTTAGAGGCTTCTCTATTGTAAGGCTATGAATATTTGGGATCCATCTGGCCATTCCACACATTGAGTGTAGAATTTTTATGAGTGACCCAAAGCGTTCCCAAAGTATAGTAGTACCACCCTTTGATTATGCCTCGCCATATAAATGAAGGACTGGACTTAGGTTTACCAGATGCATAACTGCTAATAAGGAGTTGAGACCACAAGGCATTGAGAGAATTAAGTAGTCTCCAAGAAAGCCCAATCAAAAGTGTTAAGTTTTTTGATTTAGCCTTCTCTATTCCTAATCCACCGTTGGCTTTATTAGTGGTAATAGTACTCCAGTTTATAAGATGGATCTTTTTCTTTTGGTTTGTTGTACCCCAAATAAAATTTCTTTGAATTTTGTCAATTTCTTTCAATATTTTTTGGGGTAATAAAGTAAATTGCATCACATGATTAGGGATAGAGGCTAGGGTAGAGGATGTTAATATAGTCCTACTAGCTATATTCATGCAACTTGTTTTCCAGTTGGAAAGCCTTGAACGCATGTTATCAAGGATAAAATAAAAATCAGAAGGCTTTGGAGAAGTTTTCCGGATTGAAAAACTTATGTATTTTCTGAAGTTATCACTAATCTTGATACCTAAGTAACTAGAAATATCCTTCTTGTTGTCATAATTTATCACAAAAAAGGTTAAGGCTTTTGAGGATTGATTCACTAGATTTTCTGTTAACCTTTGGCCATGAGAGTAAAGTCATATGCGAAGAAAAGATGCAAAAAAGAGGGGCATTTATAATTGACATTAATAGGATCCCAGTTCCTAATATCTACTTGGTGGCTTATATATCTAGACAACATCTCCATACAAAAGATAAAAATGTAGGGAGACATTGGATTGCCTTGTCTTATATCACGCGTAGGATGAAAATACCTAGTTCTAGAGCCATTCACTAAGATGGATATATTACTGGTAGTGATACAAGTCATGATCAACTTACTAATCTTTGGGGGAAAGTGAAAAGAATAGAAGAGTGCGGTAGATAAAAGACCATTCGAGATCTATCAAATGCCTTCTCTAAGTCTATTTTAAGAATCATATTTGCTACCTTGCCCTTACAATTCTTAAATCTAGAAATGATCTCCTGGATGATTATCGCATTGTCACTAGCCCTCCTATTTTTAATAAAACTAGTCTGATATGGACTAATGAGCTTATCAAGGTATGGATTAATTCTATTAGCAATGATTTTGGTAATAATTTTATAAACAGTGTTACACAAGCTGATAGGACGAAAAATTTTCAAATTGTTTGTATTAGGAATTAAACAAAGGTATGAGTTATTTACGAATGAAGGGATATTTTGGGTATTGAAAGCTCGGTGGAAAAGATCTATAACAGAAGGTCCAACTATTTTTCCGTATTTTTGAAAGAAAAATGGGTGTAATCCATCAGGCCCTGGTGCTTTAAAAGGCTTAAAAGAGAAAAGAGCGGATGTTACTTCAATATTCGTTAAAGGTTTGTCTAAGGCAGATAAGTCTAAATTATCAAAGCTTTTTGAACTAGTGAGAATGTGTTTCCAATTAGAGTGAATATGGGAGGTGGTAAACATATTCTCAAAATATTGTAAGGTGTGGGACATGATAGCAGCATGGTCATCAATCCATTCACCTTGGTCATTCTTAAAGTGAGTAATATTATTTCTCCTTTTTCTATTTGTAGCAGTAATCTGAAAGAACTTAGTGTTTGCATCACCATCATTTAACCAAGAGACTCTAGCCCTAAGTTTCCAGTAATCTTCTTCAAGTTTGAGGATGTTGTTATACTCTAGTTTCAAGGAATCTTCTAAATCTTGAAGAAACTTGTTGGTAGCATAATTCCTAGAGTTATGAATACCACTTAGTCTGGCTAAAAGCCTTTTTTTCCTACGAAAGAGGTCTCCAAAAGTAGAATCTTTCCATGCTTTAACTCTATTCACGAAAGAACAAGCAGCAGTTTTAAAGTCATTATCCTTCCAGTTTGAAGTGACTATATTGATGAAGTCAGGATGGGTGAACCAAATAGTTTCCAGCCTAAATGGTTTAGCACTACTATTATTGATAGAGTTAAACTTAATCAACAAGGGATTATGGTCAGAATAGGTCTTAGGAAGGTGTGTAACCGAGACATATGAAAAACTAGAAATCCACTCCTCATTAGCAAAGACTCTATCAAGTCTTTCGGCCATAATTAAACCTTTTCGCCTCTTTCTATTGTTAGACCAAGTAGATTTACAACCCTTAAAACCAAGATCAATAAGATTGTAATTATTAATATACTTACAAATTTTTCAGGTTCTGTTTAAATTAATAGGCCGGCCTCCTAATTTTTCACTAGGCATAACAACATCATTAAAATGGCCACCAACAAGCCATGGACTATTATAACTGTTATGGATAGATCGTAAATTATCCCAAAGAGTATCTCGGTCTAGTTTGTTGGTACTAGCATAAATTGTACTAAATAACCAGAATTTGTGATAAGGAAATACCTCTACCATAACATGGATCTCCTGCTTTCTTTTGATAAAGTTTTGCACCTTGATAAAGTTATTGTTCCATAGAATAATCATACCACCAGATTGTCCCTCCACTAGAACCTCTATTAATTCGGTAAAAGTGAATGTATTTAGTAATGGGGTATGAATTTCCATCCTAGTTTCTAGTAAAGCTACCAAGCACGGCTTATGGGTGACAATCAATTCTCTAAAGTTTCTCTTAAAGTAATCATTGTTCGATCTGCGAACACTCCAGACTACAAAGCTAGTTGGTCGATTCATCATCACAGGATGGTGTTGGTTTTCTCTCCTCTCCAAAAGTTGACAAGGTGGGTTGCTCTGATGGTAAGCACCCTCCACTTCCAACCAAGAGGTTGTGAGTTCGAGTCACCCCAAGAGCAAGGTGGGGAGTTCTTGGAGGGAAGGATGCCGGGGGTCATTTGGAAACAGCCTCTCTACCCCAGGGTAGGGGTAAGGTCTGCGTACACACTACCCTCCCCAGACCCTACTAGTGGGATTATACTGGGTTGTTGTTGTTGTTGTTGTTGTTGTTGTCCTCCCCAAAAGGTGAAGAAAGGCTTGTCCTCGGGGAAGGAACTAGTATCACTGATTGCTTTCCTACCGTTTGGTCTTATCGTGGCCTTACTATCATGAAGCACATGTACAGTGCAGTCGGACAACTGAAGATGTGCTTCTTGTTTTGCCTCTCCTTGAAGAGCTGTATTAGGACTTCGTTTGGGCTTGAAAATTCTACCCTCAATTCCCTGATTAGTAGTGACATCCCTTCTCCTCTCTCTACTACTTTTTCTCTTTGCTCTGGAGCATTGTGAGAGGGATTGGCATCCGTTGGTGCATGATTCTTTTAGTCTTGGTTTCTTTGTTGCCTCAGAACTTGTATGAGTTAGTGTCTCATCCGTAGAAAAATTAGTATTATCGGCACTACACAGAGTATTGAAATTTATAATATAGGGATCACTTGAGGAAGTGGGCATTGTAGAAGGGGAAAGAGGCAAATCAATTGTTATATAGCCTAATTGCACGCCCTTCTCCACTTGTACATCTTCATTAGCCAGTTGGCTATTTAGAAACTCCGTTGAGGACAAGTGATCTTGGTTATTAGTGTCAGTATCGTCTTGGCAAAATTATTGGAAGGATTGAAGCTTTGAGAAATTAAATCAATTTGAATTTAACAACGGGTTTTTTACTGCTAATTCTAGCTTGATCATAGTTAAACAATAGTCTAACTTCAAGAGTTTTGCACAAATACTGCTCTAGTACTCCACCCCAATTATAATAAATCTATTTAGAGAGGTCAATCTAGTAGTTAAAATATCAAAATTCGAATCACAATATAACGAGTAAATTACTGTCAAACTTTTTAAAAAAAAAATACTATCTCAAAATTATATGAAACGAGATCTTTATAAAGATAGAAACATTCCATAAGTCTTTCGTGGGTATTCCATATCTGTAATAAAATTAGTGGAAATGGAATGTATTAGAGTAAGTAAAAAAAACGAATTCTTTTCTTTTTCTCCTTGTGCCTTTAAATGAGAAATCTAGAAGGCTATTCACATTGCGAGATACAAAGAGAATGGAATCATTAGAGCGTTATAAATATTCAATCTAATGAGTTGAAATTGACAAAATTCTAAGTGTAAAATGATAGTAGTCAACTTTATGGTGAGTCTTTTTATTATAGTTAAAACTCTTACTATTTTGAAAAGTTGTAACTTTTTGTCCGTTAAAAATCAATCAGAAAATACTTCGATTTAGATGAAAGTTTTTGGTTGTGCTTAGATGAAAATGCTTATATAAGAACTTTTATTTTTCGAAGGAGGATATTCAAGTCTGCTTTGATTTTGAAATTGTTCAACTTAACCATCGCAAAGCATTTTTTAATATAATTATTTTTTTTAACGAATGATTTTCTATATTAACGCATAAAAGGTCTCAAAGATTCAACGGCAAAGGGTCAAATATACCCTTATACTTTCGAAAATGGTTTAAAAATACCCTTTATTATACTATTGGGTTATCTATACCCCTCCCGTCATACTTTGGAACAAAAATACCCTTATTTTGGATGGAGTGCCACGTGGCAACACCAGATGAAAATGACTCATTTTTTTTTTTACCCGATCTGTTTTAAAAAACCCACCACCCGACCCAATTTTCACCCAAGGCTAAATTTAGCATCTTTTGATCTAAAGCAGTTTTTTTGTAAAAACTGAAAAAAAAATAATTCTGCAAAATATTTTCGTTTTTTAAAAAACTAATGCACCCGTAGTCCAGTGCTTTAGGAAAGTCTTTTTTTCCAGTTTTTACAATAAAAGAAAAATCAATTTTTTCAGTTTTTTTAAAGCATATATTTTGTAAAAACTGGATGTTTTTTTTGGTAAAAACTGGAAAAAAAGGAATTTGCAAAATATATATTTTTTCAGTTTTTTAAAGCATTTTCTTTTTGTAAAAACTGAAAAAAACATATTTTGCAAAAATATTTTTATTTTTTTAAAACTAATGCATATGTAGTCCACTGTTTTAGGAGAGTCTTTTTTTTTCAATTTTTACAAAAAGATATGTTTTTCAGTTTTTACAAAAAAAGTGCTTTAAAAAAACTGAAAAAATTTAAAAATATATATTTTGCAAATTCCATTTTTTCAGTTTTTACAAACAAAATTCTATTTTTTACAATATATATGCTTTAAAAAAATTAAAAAACTGATTTTTTTAATTTTTGTAAAAACTGAAAAAATCAAAAAAAAAAAAAAAGACTTTCCTAAAGCAGTGGAAAAACGAAAATATTTTGTAAATTTTTTTTTTTTTTCAGTTTTTACAAAAACAATGCTTTAAAAAAAACTGAAAAATATTTTTTAAAGCATTTGTTTTTTAGCTTTTACAAAAAAAATTGCTTTAGATCAAAAGATGCTAAATTTAGCCTTGGGTGAAAATTGGGTCGGGTGGTGAGTGTTTTAAAACGGATCGGGTAAAAACAAAATGGCTCGTTGTCATGTGGTGCTACCACGTGGTACTCCATCCAAAATAAGGGTATTTTTGTTTCAAAGTATGACGGGAGGGGTATAGATAACCCAATAGTATAACGAGGGATATTTTTAAACCATTTTTGAAAGTACATGGGTATATTTGGCTCTTTGCCGAAGATTCAAAGGACGCACCGGCATCATTTAAAACCTAACTACGAAAAGCAGAAACCGAAGTGATCCTACGTATTAGTGAAATAGAGAACTTAGCTAAACCGTGCGCTAATACGTTCCAAGATCTAGACATATATACAATATTGACATTTTCAAAGGAGCTTATCATATCCTTTGGATTGCCCAGTTGGTTTGGAGAGTGTCATCCATATGGATGATCTGGGATCGAATCCCTCCTCAATGCCTTGTGGGTTGAGTCTGTCACACAGTACTTGCCTAGTGCGGTTTATATCCCCGATGTGGTTTACAGGCTATTACACAGGGGGAGGTTTACCCAGTGCTCACCCGAAGGGCAGAGATTATGGCAAAAATTGTAACGGCAGCTGCGGGTTTCCTCTCTTACCAAAAAAAAAAAAAGAAGCTTATCATTTTCTAGATATCTTTCACAAGTCTGTCTTTATCTCCCATAAGACTACCACTTTTTTTCGTATCATATCCACCATTTTCTTTTCTTTTTTTACATATGATAAGATATGCACCTTTGATCATCCATTCTCTATAGCGTTTCCCAACGTTTCACGAATTGCTAGTGCTTCAACGGTTATGACCTTCTCAACAAGTTTAATTGGGGGTGCTAAAGGCTTGAAGCAGATAAGCGTAGTTATCTATAGCTGTCACTCCAATGCGTGCCATCTTCTTTTCTAATTGTAACCCACCATCTGCAAAAAGAACAATACCATCTTGTTTCATAGTAATATTTTTATCATTAGTAAAATCAGTGTAAAGGGTAAAATATGTTTATATTAAATGATCGTATGATAACGCGACACGTGGAGTCGAAGACAGAAGATAACCAAGTCCGAACGCAACGATCTCTCTTGTTATCGAAGGGAATGGTATTTATAAAGGAGAATTAAATACCTGCCACCCGGTAACAGTTAATGAAAAATATTCCATAATATTAAGTGCACTGTCTGTTACAGAGAATATGGCATTCACTGCCTACCGTTACACATTCTTCAATGGCCCTCATAATTGTTATTTAAAAGGGGCTTGATCCTAGGACCTTGTTCCCTAGGTGCAACTATAAATAGTGAGCTCTACAACTAATGTAAAGGACACGAATTTTCTAACAAACATATACTATACTCTGTTAAAAGCTCAATAATATTTTATCTTCTTGCTTATTAATACTGTCACTATTGCCTCCGGAAGCTCTGCTCCCTGAACCAAGATTTATGTTATTTTATCTCGATTTCAACGCTAAATCATATATTCTTATTTAATTAATTTATTATTTTAGTATCAAATCGATTCACTTGTCTATAAATCATGTATAAATTCAACTATACCGTTTTACGAGTAAACAGTTTAGCGCCCACCTTGGGGTTTAGACAGTTGTGTAATTGAGTTGATCCTTGCATATATTACTAACCTGCTTGATTCTTTGTTCTTAGAAAAAATCATAAAAAATGGCAGATAATGATGTCAACATCACACACAACGTTGAGGCCAAGGAAATCAGCCTCAGCACGAAGATTCAATCAGTGATACCCGCAACGAGAGGGATGAGGCCACGCCGGTTTATGGCGGGCAATATCCATGACATGTTCGAGAGGCAACTCCTGATGATCCTGAAGACGAGCACGTCATTAAAACAGTAAGGATCATGAGGGAGCAACAAAAGGCCATTATGGGCAATCTCTCTCGACAAGATCAGGTCATGACAGGATTGAGGCAGGTGTTGCTGGGTGCTTCCAATAACGCAAATGGACGAGGGCCAGTTCCTCCCGGTGCTCCCGCAAATCAAATAACGCAGAGGGTCAACAACAACACCCCGAGGGGTGAAGTCGGCTTTGAAAGGGTGGGGGAACGGTAACAGATCCGGTCATAACAATGAGAATGATCCCTTTAAAACTGAACTAATACGGTTTATGAGGGAAATAAATGCCCGAACGGATCAGATTCCGAGCGCACCACCAGTATTGAAAGGACCGAACAAAAAGAAGTACACCTAATTGCCATTTAAATCGAGCGTAGCACCAGAATTGATCCCGAAGCGGGTTAAAATTCTAGATGTACCGAAGTATGATGGGACTTCAGATCCTCAAGAAAACATCATAGCCAACACAACGGCGGTGAAGGAGAACGATATAGCTCCGCATGAGATTGAGTCAGTCTTGTTGAAGTAATTTGGGGAGACCCTAAAAAAGGGGGCCCTGACATGGTGTTTACTCTTTCCCGAGCACTCCATATATTCTTTCGAGATGCTCACCGATTCTTACATCAAGGTCCATGCCGAGCTAGAAACGTACAAGCTCAAAAGGTTAATATATTCAGGATTGCACAATGAGAGTCCGAATTGCAGCGGGAGTTCATGAATAGATTCCAGAAAGAAAGGATGTTGCTCCAGGTCGTACCAGACGAATGAGCAGCAGAAGCATTTACTAAAGGGCTGAATCCGAGAAGTTCTGATGCTTCCCGAAAACTGAAAGAAAGTCGGTTTGAGTAAAAGATAAGAATTGAAGACGATCAGCTAGGTTTTCCGGCATCCACCAATGGCCGGGACCGGGAAAAGAATAAGGAGAAATCAAAGGCTGATTTTGACATAGATCGACGGTCTTCAAGGGGTCGGTTTTTGCCCTATGAAATGGCCGAAGGACGCAGCAGATGTTTCCAGTCGGCGGATAGATTCGCTACTGATAAGAGAGCTTATCTCGGTCGGAATAATAGGTCATTGCAGGACAAGGAGATATCAGGTTCTCGAGATTCCTCCTACCCCAAGCTTTCCGAATACAGCTTCAACATCAGCATGGTGGAGCTAGGGTCGGCTATGAGGAAAATTAAAGAAGTACGGTTCCCGAAACCAATGAGATTTGATCCCAATCAGAGGTATCCTAATTTATGGTGTGAATACCACGGGACCAATAGTCACCGGACTGGGGACTGCCGACATTTGCGCGAGGAGGTAGTGATGTTGCTGAAAAATGTTCATCTCCTAAAATCTTTAAGTGATCGGGCCAAAAACAATTGCGTCCACAATCGCGATAACGCGGAACCTTCAAAAGAAGGAGAATACCCTCTATGTTTGACGATCAACATGATTTTCGGGGGGAACGAGATTAATGGTATAACATTTTTGGCAGCAGAAAAGATGAAGATATCAGTAACCCACAGTAAGAAACTCCGAGAAGTCACTGAGGATGACATAACTTTTACGGAGGAAGATGCAGATGGACTCCTGCTGCCGCATAATGATGCCTTGGTAATCTCTTTAATTATCTTAGATTTTAAAATTAAACGTGTTTTGGTGGACCCAGGAAGTTCGGCCAATATTATCCAGTGGAGAGGGATGGAACTAGCCAAGCTGACCGGAAGTATCATTCCGGCCAAAAAACTCCTTGTCGGGTTCAATCTGGCAAGCGTGACAACCCGATGAGAGATCCTGCTTCCCATGAATGCCGAAGGGGTGATGAAGCCGACCCTTTTCGAGGTAGTAGATGGTGATATGGGCTACAATATTATCATGGAGAGATCATGGTTGCACGAGATAAATATTGCGTCGTTAACATATCATCAATTGCTAAAGTACCCAACTCCCAAAGGAATTAAACAAATAAGAGGAGACCAACCGGCGGCAAGGGAGATGAACGCAATCTCAGTTTTCAGTAGCAAAGAGAAGGAGCATGCAACATAGCAATTACAGGAACTAGCGCCTGCTCGCGAGCCAAGTAAAGTCAAACAGGCGGTGGAGGAGTCGGAATCCTACCAGGTACCACGATATTTTCAGGTACCAGAAGAAACGGACGCAACAAAATCCACGGCGTAAGAACTTAAGCAAGTCACATTGTTCAAAAAGTTCTTGGAGAGGAAGTTTCACTTGGGGACAAGACTGAACCCCGAGCTCAGGTCTGGCTTTACCGACTTTCTTAAATTTAATGTTGACTATTTTGTGTGGTCGCATGCGGATATGACAAGTATTCCGCCAGAAGTGGTCATGCACAAACTAAGACTGGATCCCAATATACCTCCGGTAAGACAAAAAAAAGGTCCTATTGCGGAAGTCAGAAATAAATTTGTCAAAGAAGAGGTAACTCGTTCGCTTGATATCGGTTCAATCCGGGAGGTAAAGTATCATGACTATCTAGCTAACATAGTAGTAGTTCCAAAAAAAAAATGCATGTGCGTAGATTATAATGCTTTTAATAATGCGTGCTGATAAGTAGAGATTTTGACCATTTATTTACTTTCTTTTACTTGCATTTTAGCTCAAAACATTTGCATGTGCGTACAGGAACATTGGGAAACGAGCCAAAAAAGTCAAAACCAACTCATAATGGAGTCAAAAAGTGGACAAGGAACAAAACAAGGTAAAAGGCCCACAGTGCGGACCGCACAATACTGTGTGCGGCCGCAAAACAAAGAAATAGCCATGTCTGCTTTTCTTCAGAGTATGCGGACCGCATAAATATTGTGCGGCATCAGAAGAGGAGATTCAGAGAGCTAGTTTTGGGCAAGTTGAAGGAGTGCGGACCGCACCGTAATTGTGTGGCCGAAAAATGACAAGTGCGGCCGCACTCAAAATTATGCGGCCCGCAGAAGTCAAAGGTCAGAGAGATGAGATTTCAAGTTTAAGAAGAAATGCAAACCACACCATTTTTGTGCGGACGCATAATCAAGAGCGCGGCCGCACTCATTTTTATGCGGTCCGCAGAAGTCTTACACAACCAGAGCTTAAGAAAAAAGAGTGCGCACCGCACTATAATTGTGCGGCCGCACTCACAAATGTGCGGTCCGCGGTAGTTGAAGGAATGCGGCCGCAAACCAGAATTGTGTGGCCGCAGAACTGGAACCTGTCAAGCCAAGTCTCGTTATGCAGACCGCACACATAATTATGCGGCCGCACAACCTCTGTAGGGGCATTTTTGTCAGATATTTTCAGCTTAGTATAAATAGAACGTTTTGTCATTTTTAGGGTAAGTTTTGTCTGGGGAGAGCACCTGAGCCGTTTTCCTTTACTGTTTTGAGTAATATTGTATTAGATTAGCTTCTAAACATTAGATTTTCTTTCCCTAATCAATTATTATGCATTCTATCTTAATTTCTTCTTGTATTTCTTTATTTTTCATGATCAGCTAAATTTCTAGTTAGGGTTGTGGCCCAACCCTAGTGTGGGTACTTAATGGGTGTTTGATTTAGGACTTGTTTGTGATTGGGTTAGTGATATTTAGCCTAGTTCTTGCTTGAATTTAAGAATTAATGGTTACAAATATTGATTCATGCCTAATTGACTTAGTCTCTACTTGAGAAAGAGAGACTAAGTCTAGGAAAACTTGGCTAACAAGAAATTGGGGTGAACTCAAGAAATTGATAGCCCCAATTAAAGGGTTGAATCTAGAGATAGTAAGACCCGACTTGAGCAGTTATCACTTGTTTTGTGCAATACCCATTTGGACTTGAGAAAGTCAAATTGGGAAAAACCACTCAAACTATCGAGAGGTATAGAGTGGGTAATTGTGTATGATTGCTATATTACAACCCTGACCAATCAGGCTTGTCCTAGAGTTTTCAACCCATTAGGTAACCACCTAGGTGGAAGTCACGACCCTATATCTTTTGTCATTTGGAAAACAACCAAAATAAAAAATATGGTCTTCTAGTTTTATAATTGCAGTCAAAAGTTTAAAGTAGAAGTAGAAACAACAAACAAGAATGTGGAAGTGTAATCTAAGGCATATTGTACAATTACACTAAATATATACCTATTTCTAATTCTAACTCCCTGAGGATTCGACCCCGACTTGCATTGGGTTTTATTATTGCTTCGACCGCCTCACTACCTATATTTGTGGTGTGAGTTTGGGCGACATCACGTGCCCAAAAGACTCATTCCCATTGCCAAACATTGATCAAATGATTGATACGACGGCCGGGCACGAGTTAATAAGTTTCCTCGATGCTTACTCTGGGTACAACCAAATCAAGATAAACCGGGCGGATCAGGAAAAAACGTTTTTCAAACGAACTTCGGAACATATTATTATAATGTGATGCCTTTTGGGATAAAGAACGTCGGGGCCACTTCTCAGCGGCTCGTAAACAAAATGTTCGAGAAATAAATAGGGAAAACCATGGAAGTTTACATAGATGATATGTTGGTTAAGTCTTTGAATGCTGGTGATCATCTTAAACACTTGCAGGAAACCTTTGACATCCTAAGAAAGCACAACATGAAGCTTAAACCCGAGAAGTATGCATTCGGGTGCAGCTCCGGTAAGTTTTTGGGATTCCTAGTGTCGCAAAGGAGGATCGAGGTTAACCCCGACATAATTAAATCCATTGAAGACATCCCGGATTAGTTATCAAGCATGAAAGGGTTCAAAGGTTGATAAGGATACTGGCCGCTTTGAGCAGATTCATTTCCCGGTCTTTGGAGAAATGCCATCATCTCTTTTCACTTCTCTAAAAGAAGAATAACTTCGAATGGACTCCGGAATGTCAACATGCTTAGATATATTTGAAAATGTATTTGACAAGTCCTCCATTACTGTCAAAACCGGAGGAAGGCGAACAGTTGATGATCTACTTAGCGGTCACGGAGGTAGAGGTAAGTGTCGTCTTAGTCCGTGAGGACAAAGGTACGCAATCTCCTATCTATTATGTTAGTATAATTTTAATGGGAGTGGAAACTTGCTTCCCACATCTGGAAAAATTGGCCTTAGCTCTCGTAGTTGCCGCTCGAAAGCTTAGGCCTAATTTCCAATGTTATCTGATAGCTGTGGTGACCACTTTTCCTCTGCATAATATTCTTCATAAACCTAAACTTTCAGGTATGTTGGCCAAGTGGGCAGTTGAAATAAGTGAATTTGACATAGAATATAAACCAAGAACTACGATTAAGTCACAAGTTTTGGCCGACTTTGTGGCCAACTTCAGTCCGGGACTGTTACCTTTGGCTATCAAAGAAGCAGTGATGATGTTAGAATCGACATCAGGAATTTGGACCTTGTTCATAGATGAAGCTTCCAATGTAAAGGGGTCCGGGCTCGACATAGTGCTAACCACGCCCTTGGGAGAAACCCTAAGGCAAGCCATAAGAACTCTTCCTCTGACTAACAATGAAGAAGAGTATGAAGCTTCTATTGCATGACTCGAGCTGTTTCGGGACTAGACTATGAGGTCATAGAAATCAAATGCGACTCCCAGTTGGTAGTAAATCAGGTATACGGGATCTTCAAAGCCAAAGAGGAACGCATGCAACAATATGTAGTGAAAGTCCAGGTTCTGCTCGCTCGGCTCGGGGAATGGTCAATTATGCACATCCTGAGGGAAGAGAATGCGGAAGCAGACGCACTAGCCAATCTTAGATCGTCCACAGAAATGAAGGAATCGGACTCCGATACGGTCGTACAGCTTATGCATTCGGTATTGAACACAGATAGATATTACGAGGTAAACGCGACCAATTTGGTATGGGACTGGAGCAATGAGATCATTGACTATCTCAAGCACGGAAAATTTCTTGAAGATCCCAAGGCATCTCGGGTGCTGCACACTAAAGCAGCTAGATACAGCTTCAAGGGAGGACAATTTTATAGAAGAACTTTCCAAGGCTCGTTGGCCCGATGTTTGGGAGCCTCCGAAGCTAACTATGTTATGAGAGAAGTCCACGAAGAGATCTATAGAAAGCGCGCAGGCGCGGATTCCTTAGTGTTAAAATTAATTAGGGCAAGATACTACTGGTCCCAGATAGAGCAAGACGCCAAGGTTATGTTCAAAAAAGTGATAAATGTCAAAGTGACGCACCGTTCGTACATCAACCGGCAGATCCACTACACTCAGTTTTGTCACCATGGTCGTTCATAAAGTGGGGGATGGATATAGTCGGTCGCTGCCACCGGCCCCCAGTAAGGTAAGATTTCTTTTGATTTTAACTGACTATTTTTCTAAGTGTATTGAAGCAGGTCCTTATCAGAAGATCGGCGAATGCGAAATGGTAGATTTCTTGTGGGAGAATATAATTTGCAGATTCAGGATACCAAAAGAGATAGCCTGCGACAACGGGCCATAATTTATAGGTGCAAAGGTCACAAAATTCCTTGAAGACTTAAAAATCAAAAGGATCATATCGTCACCCTATCACCCGAGCGCAAACGATCAAGCAGAATCAACAAACCAAATCTGCAAAATCTCAAAAAACGATTAGAAGCAGCCAAAGGCAAATGGCTCGAAGAGCTACCAGGAGTACTATAGGCGTTCGAACAACGGCCAAATCAAGCATGAGGGAGACTATTTTTTCTCTTGTGTACGGAGCAGAAGCCCGGATCCCGGTGGAAGTAGAAGAACCTTACCCTGAGATATTTTCGGGCGGATGAAGAAACAAACAATGAAGCAATGTTAATCAAATTAGAGCTGCTCGACGAATGCAGGGACTTGGCGCATATAAGGATGGCAGCCCAAAAGCAAAGAATGGAAAGATATTGCAATCGAAGAGCCGACCTCCGTTATTTCATAGTAGGAGACTTGGTTTTAAAGAAGGTAACTCAGAACACCCGGGAGGTCAATGCAGGAAAGCTAGGTCCAACATGGGAAGGACTCTACCGGGTTTCATCTGTCACCGGAAAAGGATCATACGAATTGGAAAATCAAGACGGAGTAAAGTTGCCGAGCAACTGGAATGTGCACACCTCAAAAGATACTATTGCTGATGAGCTTCGCCTCTACTGAAAGTATGTGCTGCACTTTTTTTCTCTCGTCCAGTTTTTGTCCCTATTGGGTTTTTCTAGCAAGGTTTCTAACGAGGCAGTAACGAAAAACATACTACGGAAGAAGCTTCATCAACAGAAATAAGACCTTTAAATGACAAGGCATGCAGGCAAGGAGCCATTGCAGAGCGGTTAGATAGTCTTTTGCTCGGTAGCAAAATTCTTACCGAGAAATAAAGTTTGCTATAGGATAAAGATTACCCGACCGTTCACAAGTGCAAGACACCGAGGGATTATTAGATAATCTTTGGCTCGATAGCAAAAGTTCCTAAGGGGAAGTAAAGTTTGCTATGGAACTAAAGATTATCTAACCATTCACTAGTGGAATCTTCAAAGGTGCAAAACTTCCAGTGTTCAAATTCGCATTCTTCGCATTCGAACACTGGGGGGAATGATATGAGAATACGGCAACAATGACTGCCACATCAACCGGGAACATAAAACACGGAAATAAAGTTGTATCATCGGGACCGGGGACTGCTCGGCCAGCCCCGTAGAAACAAGTTGTACAAGTTAGCCACAAGTAATGGCAATTTCTTTTCCGCATAATGAATGCTTATGTACTTTTGAAAATGGAAAGAATAAAGTAAAATCCTTTTATTTTTATCTTGTTTCTTGTCCTATCGATGAATTAGTTTTATCATTTGAAAGTTAAACAAATATTTCAAATGCTAGTGCCATAATGAATAGGAGACGTCCTCTTCAAGAGCACCGTAAACATAAGAAGGCCCTCTCTTATGAAACCCTCATGTTAAATGGTTGATTTTGGAAGAACCTATGCCCGGAATCAAAATACTATCGGGGAAAGATACACTCGAAGCCTCGCATATCTCGGCGTGGAAAATTTGCGAGAATACTTAAACAAAAAGAATGCAAAAAACAAATTCGCATTATACTTGAACGAAAAAGTACTTTTATTTATAACAAACGTGCGAAGAAGCACGAGTACAAAAGTATAGAAAAGAAAGCAAAAGCTATGCTACGGCATCTCCGGAACCCGAAGAAAGAGAAGCATCTGCACCCCTAGAAGAAGTGGGTGGATCTGCCACCGGCTCAACATCTTGGCCTTCACCATCTTGACCTTTAGAATCATCACCTTCCGATTCTTTTTTAGTTACCAAGAACTCAGAACCGGAACCAGAAGAGTCGGTAGTATCAGGCCAAACCGGAAGGCCCCTTCGGGCAGTTGACTCTAGCTCACGGGCCTTAGCAATTTCGGCATCGAAGTCAATGACGCCCGCTTTGGCCTCTTCTAAGGTTTTTCTCCTCATGATATACATAGAATATGTTTTTTCAACAATGATTGAAGCCGCTCGGCACTGAAGTTCTTATTTAAGACGGTCAACCTCGGTTGAAAGGTTATCCTGCTCGGATCTAATGGCTCGGAGGCTGACATCAAAGTCACGGACAGTGGAGCTGAAAACTTTATTGTGTTCTATGACCTTCTTATGCCTCTCTTCCAACCGGGCATACTTCTCCTCGGTAGCAGTAACTTCTTCAGCTTTGGAGTTTAAGGCTACCTCCAAATTATTTAATCTTTCAGCAGAGGCAGCCTCACGGTCGGATGTAGCAAGAACGACATTATGGACTTCAACCCATTTGGCCCTAGCCTCTTCGTACCCTTAACAGGGTAGCTTCTTGGCCAAGGGTCACTACCTCTTGCTCGCTTTATTGCAACCGATCCTCCAAATCAACATCCTCAATGGCTCATGCTACCAGTTTTGAAATGCGAGCAGCAATTTGGTATCGCTCGTCTACCCGTTGATATCACTCGGAGGTAAGTTCCTCCTTATCAAGAATCAACCTTTGACGGCCCTCAGAATCAAGGAAGTTAGCCTGCAAAACAGAAATACAAACTAAAACCCTTGTCGTAACAGAGATAGAAAAAACAATAGAGCAAACAAAGTTTGTACCGTTGTTGCATTGTGCATGTCGTTGTTCAACAAACACTCTCGAGAGAGAGATTGTATTTTATTCCTATCTTTTTATAAAGCTAAAGGCTTCAGACAATTAGCAAGTTCCACCGGTCGGGATAGCAAATGATATCCAGTAGAAACCGAGAGGGAGACGCTCCTCCTCCTTTGGGGATCTTCGGATTAGGAAGAATAATTGTGCCCCAAATTCCCATGAACTAGGGACTGGGGAAGAGGGACATCATCCTCTCGGACAAATGCGGCCGGTGGAGATGATGTATCAGTTACTCGTAGTGTAAGGCCCTGTAAATATTTTCCTAAAAACCTAAATTCCGTGATGCCGAAATAGGCGTAGAGGTTAAAGGAAAATGTTGGGCAGCAGTAGGCATTTCTACGGTCCGTTATGCGACCGCAGAACTACTCTGCGAATCGCAGAATATCCGCAGAGTGGAGCAGTCTTTTGGGCCATTTTTAATGTTATTTTTGCGGCCCATTATGCGACCGCATAACCATTTCGCGGGCCGCACTCTTGTCGCATATCCCGCTTTGGGATTTTTCGGAGGGAAGTTCCACGGTGCACTATGCGACCGCAGAACCGTTCTGCGGTGCATTATGTGACTGCAGAACAGGTCTGCGGGCCGCATAGTGACCGGAGACTTGGTCAGTTCCTTTCCAATTTTGGCACCCAAGTTTCGCGGTCATTTCGCGGACCGCATAATCATTATGCGGTCGCATATGCGACCGGAGAACCTGTTCTGGAGCTTTATTTTTGAAATGTTTAAACCCGACCCTATTCCATTAAAACATATCCCATAGACCATTTTGAGCTTATTTTTGATACCTTTAGAGTGAGAGAGAGAGTCCTAGAGAGAGAAAGTGCTCTTTATAAAAATTTTCTCTTCAATTCTTGCTTAAACCTTTGAAGATTAGCAAGAGAAGCACCCTAGGTCTTCATCCCAAGAGGTAAGAATCTATGCCCCAGCTCTTAATTTAGAAAATTTATAAAAATGGGGTAATTATGGAGACAATTATTGGGTGTGAGGGTTGTTGTCTTGCGTGCATGTATTCTTGAAGTATGTGGGAAGGTTGTGAGCTAAATATGGTAGAGAATGGGTTGAAGAATGATGGAATCTTCCACAAAGGGCCTTAAAACATTGATGCTCACCTAGTATTTGATAATATGCTTAAGTGAGCTAGAATCATGATCGTTTTCCTAATTTTTGGCTCAATTTTGCTATATTGCTAAAATAGATTGAAGTTTATAATATTTCGAAACATCTTAGAGTTTTAAGAAACTCAATTGAGGTATGTTGGCGAAATCCCCTCTTCATAGAATTTAATCCCATGGTATTCATGAAATCGATGCAAGTCCCAAAATGAACATCCTAGAAATTGCTATCCCGAATGTGCTTGTGTTGAAAATATATCTGTAATATGTATTTCCATGCTTTCATCATGTTATCTCGTCATTTGAGGAAAAGTTCAAAACTTAGAATATATGCTAAATATGCCTAGACTTCAAGTCAAATTCGATTAAAGAATGTTTTGCCAAATTGTGTGAAAAGCCTCTATGTGCCTTGGATTCTAAATTGCTCACATGTAAAATCAAAAGTCTTGAATGAAAAACCGTATTGTTGTTGATGATAATAATAATGTTGGAATATGGAAAAGAACTTGAATCATGAAATACGGTCAAGCGCCAAGAATTACTTACCATTGTATTGAAACGATGGGAAAGAAATACGAAGTGAGATGACTGATTGAAAAAGGGTAATGTCTCAAATGAGATGGCTTAGCCTATCGGGCTGAGATCGGACTCCGTCTAAGAACACGGTGGTATTGTGGATGAAATTGTGAATATGGTTGATGTCTCAAATGTGGTGGCTTAGCCGATCGGGCCGAGATCGGACTCCGTGTAAGAACACAATGGTATTGTGGATGAAATTATGAATATGGTTGATATCTCAAATGAAATGGCCTAGCCGATCGGGCCGAGATCGGACTCCGTATAAAAACACGGTGGTATTGTGAATTGTGGCATATTGGCACTAAAAACCATCCAACCTAATATTGCGGGGATTGACTTAAAAATATATATGATCCTTAACTTGATGTTTAGTGTTATTTAAATCTCATATAGCATTCTTGACTATTTCCCCCTGTATTATTATTCATTCTATTGAGACAGTGTTTTAGTTTTACATACTACTACTATTCGACAGTACTAACGTCCCTTTTGCCGGGAGTGTTGCATCTTTAAATGGATGCAGGTGGTTCCATAGCAGATAGTGTTGATCACAGATAGTGTTGCATCCTCTTCTCAGCGGACTCGGTGAGCCCAATATCATTCCGGGGTCATGTATTGTACCTTTTATTTATATTGTGGTCACTTTTTGAGGTATAGCCGGGGCCTTGTTACCGGCACCATCTTTACTCTCTTTTGTATCTTTAGAGGCTCCATAGACACTATGTGGGTTGTATATGGGTGTTAGAAAGGTCAACGGATCATGTTGTGTTTTGGGCTCTTATTTCGCTCAGTCATAAGGATGTATGTATTGTGAAATTTAACAATGATGTAACAAAATGAAATGACTTAGTAATGTGTGTGTATATATATATATATATATATATNAACAACAACAACAACAACAACAACCCAGTATAATCCCACTAGTGGGGTCTGGGGAGGGTAGTGTGTACGCAGACCTTACCCCTACCCTGGGGTAGAGAGGCTGTTTCCAATAGACCCTCGGTATCCTTCCCTCCAAGAACTCCCCACCTTGCTCTTGGGGTGACTCGAACTCACAACCTCTTGGTTGGAAGTGGAGTATATATATATATATATATGAACTTTCTACTGCCTAACTAATGAGAGTATGCCTTCTCTAGATCATAGGTGAGTCGGGTAAATAGTGTCTAACGGGATTGCTCGACCGGGTCTACTCGGTTGAGCGTCGGTCGTGCTTCCCAGTTTTGGGACGTGACAGGTAGCGAAGGCAGAGTTGGTGAAGAAAGAGATGAAACTGATGGCGTTGTAGATTGAGAAGCATCTGCGGCAACCACAGTGCTAGTTGCTGGTTGCTCATCAACCGAGGACGGGAGAGACCCGCTACCTAGCTTCACGCTACCGGGAACATCGACTAGGACTCGAAAGTGAGAATTGGCATCTTCCACTACATTACACTCCCCCAGAGGGGCAAGGCATCGTCCTCGATTAGCGGAACTAGCTCAACATATTGAGCATTCTGTTGAGCTGATGAAGGCCATCGTCTTCTATATAGAGAAGCCCCCTCATCACTGGCTCATCCATCATCATCGACCACCACTGTCACGACCCAAACTGATGGGCCGCGACGGGTACCCGGTACATTACTCAATCGAGTACCAATATAAAGTATCTTTCGTATCATACTATCATAGGTAATTGAGCCAGAGAGGTTGTCGTGAGATAAGTAGAATAAAACATGAGGAAATACTCAATATAGGGTGACCCAACTTGATATACCGACTTATACATATGACGTACTGGCCTGTAAGACCATATCAGTATCCGTATACATGACATCTGTCTACAAGCCTCTAAGAATACATAAATATCATAAAGGCCGGGGACAGAGCCCCGCCATACCAAACAATACATATTCAAATCATACTAACCAAATAGGCAACTCCGGAGCATGTGGAGTGCACAAACACCTTCTGCTGAGCGGATAGTCTACTAGGAGAACTCTCAACCTGTATATCGGGACCTGCGGGCATGAAACGCAGCGTCCCCAGGCAAAAGGGACGTCAGTACAAATAATGTACCGAGTATGTGAGGAATGTAAATCAGTAAATTATAGACATGAGAGAAACATGGAGTAAAAGACTCGACATGTAAGTCTGAATAGCTCTATGAATCGTTTAATATTATAATTCCATGCATATGCGTATAAATGTCATACCATGCATAGGTATATGCGTTCATAACATCATCAAGCCTCTGAGGGCATCCCATCATATCATCTCGGCCACTGTGGGCAAATCATCAACGTATCCCAGCTGATCAGGTGGTGGTGCGTATATAACGCCATAACATCTTCCCATATCCCATAAACATATAATATACGCGTATATAATGACTTCTGATCATGGGTCAATGTACATGTATAAATGCATGAAATGCATAAGAAATACGTTAATAAGATTTCTCGAATATCATAAAATCAATATGCCTTTCGGACAAATTTTATCAAATAAATATTTTTCTGAGACCCATGAACAGAGGATATAATAATAATTCACATGGGGAATCAAGAATATAGACATCCCTAGTATTTCTATGAATAGAGTCATTTATGAAAGTTGCGTATTTGCTCGTTTGGTTTGTATCGTACGGATCATGCCAAAAGAAAATGAGGGATAACCTTAACATACCTTAACTCCATTGAGTCCTTAATACCTCCCACGAAATTCTTCAAACAACTCAACTCAATCTACTATAGCATAAGGAGATTTAAAATCAGTGTTGGGTAAATGATAAGTCCGCAACTTAAACTAGTAGCTCGTTTACGTAAATTTGGGCAGCATCTCCCCTGTAACTAGGCCCTCCTCCAATACCATATACCAACAACAACAAGAGCACAACAATAACAACATGTAAGCATCATTTTCCAACCTTATCTCCATCACAATATACCACAAAACAACCTACATACCCTAATCACTTCATATATAAAACGACAACCAAAGTAGTGTCAAACAACATAATAAAATATAACGACGAACGACCAGCCCACCATTCCGTCATTATGTGGTATTTATCCACATCATTTGTCCTCCAAAAATCCATTAAACATTAGAAAAATATACAGCCCAAAGGCAACATGAAACAACCCACAAAACAGTCCATAAAATAGTCCACTACAAGTCAAATAACTCAAACTCACGGCTTCCGATCAGCGTCCCGTGAGTTCTTACTATTAGGAAATGAATTTATCAACATTCCTTGATATTTAAGCACTTAAATACAGAAATTAGGAATTTTATTAACTATTAAATACATTCCAAAACTCAAACTACAAAGAAAAAGAGAGGCGATATAGCGATACTTACGTTGTAGGGGATCGTTCTGATGTTATCGCTTCTCGATTACGTACCCGGGATGTTAGTATTATTTGAAGCACTATTGGAGAACTCAAAGACAGGTTTTATGGAGTTCTCTGGTCAGGTTCTATGTAGAAATGAATAGAGAGACGAGTTAATACGTATATATCAACTTTTGAAAAGTCAAAAGGTGCTAGCTTGGCACCCTCTCATTCGCCCATCTTCCGATGCTTATATCTTTTTATCCAAATATCGTATGAATGAACGGTTAAGTATATTGGAAACAAAATTCCAAGACCTTAAGTTTGGTATATAATATGTCCCAAAAAGACCTCATATAGCATCGTAAATATATTTCTCAAAAAGCTCTGTTACAGGGCAAATCCTTAGTCGGTGTTTCCGCAACTTTAATCCGATTTTTCCCAAACTTCATATTTTCTATCCAAACATCATATATAGCCATATTATGAATTTAAAATCATTTAAATCATGATTAACAAGTCTCATATTCATTACGTTACCTTGGGACACACAGGGTGTAACAATCTTCCCCCCTTAGAAACATTCGTCCTCGAATGTTAAACTCCCAGAAATCTATAGAAATTTTGGCGGAGTCTCCTCTGTAACGGTACTACTACAAACTTGTCACACAACAAACCCAACAATACAAAACCACACTGGTCCACAATCATCAATAACACCAATGGCCTCACACGACCAATAACAATAACTTACATAAGAACCAAGTACCATATACGTACCTAAAGGTTGTGATGTCTCAGTCTGATCCTCCTTCGGAAGTTGAAACAAGTGAGGATACCTAGTCTTCATTTCCTCTTCAGCTGCCCGAGTCATCTCCTCCACATTATTGTTAATCCAAAGTACTTTAACTGAATCTACATCCTTAGTTTTTAATCTCTGAACTTGTCTATCTAGTATAAAAATGAAAGTTTCCTCATATGATAGTTACTCTGTAACCTGAACATCGTCAATTGGAATGAATTTAGAGGGATCTGCAATACACCTACGGAGCATAGACACATGAAATACTGGATGTATAGACTCCAATTTGGAAGGCAAGTCTAACTCATATGCTACTTGGCCTACTCTGCGTATAATCTTATAAGGTACAATGTACCGAGGGATAATCTTTCCTTTCTTATCCAATCTCATAATGCCTTTCATCGGTGATACCTTTAGGAATACCCAGTCATCTACCTGAAAATCCAAGTCTCGTCGTTAATTATCTGCATAGGACTTCTGACGACTATGTGGTGCTAATAGCCTTTCCCTTATAAGCTTAATCTTCTCAACTGCCTATTGTACCATCTCTGGTCCTACTAACTTAGTTTCCCCAATCTCGAACCATCCTATATGTGACCTACATTTCCGTCTGTAAAGAGCTTCATATGGAGCCATGTGAATGTTGGAATGATAACTATTATTATATGCAAAATCAATAAGTGGAAGATGATCATCCCAGCTACCCTTGAATTCCATCACACAAGCCCGTAGCATATCCTCCAGTGTCTGAATAGTATGTTCAGCCTGACCGTCTGTTTGGGGATGAAATGTTGTACTAAAACTTATCTGAGTCCCCAATCCTTTTTGGAAGGACCTCCAGAAATTAACTGTAAACTGAGAACCTCTATCTGAGATAATAGATATAGGGACACCATGAAGTCGTACTATCTCCCTAATATAAAGCCTTGCATAATCCTCTGCTGAGTAAGTAGTCCTGACAGACAGAAAATAGGTTGCTTTTGTAAGTCTATCGATAATCCCGTATAGCATCGAACTTACGTTGGGTACGAGGTAAGCCTATGATGAAATCCATATTAATCACTTCCTATTTCCAATTTGGAATCTCTATAGCCTATAATAATCCAGTGGGTTTCTGATGCTCAATCTTAACCTGTTGATAATTTGGGCACTTAGCAACAAACTCTGCTATATCCTTCTTCATTTCGTCCCACCAGTATATTCCCCTGATATTATGATACATCTTCGTAGCTCCTGGATAAATAGAATAACAAGAATAGTGAGCTTCTCCCATAACCTGCTGGTGCAGCCCTGCAACATTAGGGACACATAATCGTCCTACATACCTGAGGACCCCATCTTCTGTAATCTCAAATGGTGTATTCTCCTTATGAGGGGTTGTATCCCTATAATGAGCTAACACGGGATCCTCGTACTGCGTTCCTTCACTTCAGTTACTAAAGAGGATGTTATCGTGTCCTGAATAGTAACTCTGTTATCACCTGAGTTCAGTAATCGAACTCCAAGACTAGCTAGCTGATGAATCTCGTGGGCTATCCCATACTTCTCTGGCTGTAAATATGACAGGATACCCATAGATCTACGGTTGAGGGCATCGGATACTACATTCACCTTTCCTGGATGGTATAAAATATCAATGCCATAGTCTTTCAGTAGCTCCAACCATCTCCTTTGGCGTAAATTCAATTTCTATTGATTGAAGATATATTTAAGGCTCTTATGATCCGTATATATATCAACATGAATGACATACAAATAGTGCGTCCACATCTTTAGTGCACGAATCACCGCTAACTCTAAATCGTGGGTTGGATAATTCTTCCTATGCTTTCTTAGTTGTCTTTAAACATAAGCGATTACTTTTCATGGTCGTTCTGCCACTTGTTGCATGAATACATGGCTTATCTCATTTCCCACAATTACTGGAATTTCTTGTAACTCATATGATCTCAAATATCATCTTTTGATTTTTATTTTATTTTTTCGTTCATTAGCCACGATAGGTGCCACTTTCTTATGGAATGCATACAATATTGTTGTGAGACTGTTGTTACAAGACCATTTCTTCCTTATGTCACTATGCTTAAGTTGAAGACTTCTTCCTTATTCCCTCAGCTAGTCTTTCTTTATAGTACTTAAGAGAGACTCTTTGACTTCTGTAAAACTGCGAGCTTATTACATCGTATACCCGAAAGAATTATTGATATTATTACTCGCCTACAATTATCCTTAATTAGTTACCTCCGCACCCTTGTGCTTGTAAGGTTGATTCTTAACTGAAATTTTTGACTGCCTTCTCAGTGGCACCGTTTTTTTTAAATTTTCGTTACACTTATACGGTACCTTTAACAATCCTAACTCCTATCTGGATATTTTTCAAGGATTACTATGTCATTATATTTGCGAGACTGAATTCCCTATGTTGGATTTCACTATGTTTATCTTGCACAACCTGCTGATTTGTCGGTATCCTCTTATTTAGCAATGGTTAGGCTCTTCCTGAATCAACTACTAACTACACGTTAGTCCATTTTTATATCTATATTCTACTTAATCTCTCTTGGGTTATATCCTTTGTCTTAACTTATCCCGCACACTAGCTCCTTATGTATCCAGTGTTCATTTGCATTCATTTATCAATAACATCTAGTGATGGAACCCTTGCTGCCTCTCCCCGTCGTCATGCTTACATAATGTTCTGGAGTCATATCATATCCGTAGGATCTGAATAAATACAATCTCATTCCTTTCGCCTTTCTACCACATTCTTCATTTATTAATCCATAGTTACCCTAACCACATAATTCCGACTTAATATCATATCACACCATTCCCCCCTTTTAGGGGAGTACTAACATTTATTGCTATGAAGATTTACGTATAAATGTTTCTTCATATTTGGCATCTTTTCACATCTTCACGTGCTCTTACTTGCCTTGCGGTAACCCTTCTGTACCAGGGATAATTTAATTTCTTACACACAAAGGTGACACCTAGTGTAACTGGCACACTTAGTCCCTTAAGCTTAACTCTTCTCACAGCGCTTGTTTTAGGAAAACGTCTTCCTGAATGACCTTTAAAAGTTATTCTTTTGTTGTCCATTCAATTATCGCCCGGAACAGAATCTCTGAAATCCTCACAATTTCAACTATTATCAAATCCTTCGGTCCCGAATTCATGTTCAGTTTATCTTATTCACTAGCCCATACTAATTTTTATTAATCCGGGGGTCTAACTTTTCCTTCTGGAAATTATGTATGAGTCACCAACCCATTTCTCGAAATGGGGACATGACTTTATGGCTTATACTCTTTTATTGTCTCAAGGCTTGTAATTTATTATATTTTCCTTCACTTGACTATAGAATCTGTAGTCTTGTTATGCTTTGATTTACTATCATCCCTTTATCACATCTTACTCATAATGCTTCATTTACTTTCTTCTTATTCTCCTGCTAATATTTCTGTCTATCACTTTATTATGAAAACTTCTTCAAAATATTCTTTCACTTTTAGCCCCCCTTGATTAAACTCACTGGCTCTTCGGGTCACCTAACACTCTCTATTTACTAGGGACGAGAGCCATATAAAGGTAAATATTTATCCCTTCTAGGATTCCAATGCCAATCTTCTGAAATTTTTGAACATTCTAGTATTCATATCTGATTGTACTATTCTAGAGTGCACTATCTGGGTGTCTCACAGGGAGAACCATTACCACGTTTGCAATATCCCTCAGAAATGTGAGCTAATGATAACAATCCATCCACAATTTTGGGTTACTCTAACCGCAGTTGGATGCTGATATCCCATCCTGCTCTTAAATTATATCTGTTAGCTCCCACGTGGCATAACTGAAATGGGTGTTCTCAAGTAAATATATCTTTGACATTGTTGAAAGTAACTCAGAATGCTTATATTTCTCTGCCTAAATTGTAAATACAGATAATCTTTACTAACTGGGATCCTTCTTCACCTAGCTTCTTTTACTTGTTGAAACTTGTATCTACCTTGTGATTCTCTAGTTACTTTTTACCATAGGGGTAGATAGATATCCATGCCTTAGGGCTCCGTATCAAGAGGCTCACACGCCGTAGTACACACATATCTACTGAAGGCATTACATTTACTCATCATAAGCATGATGCAAAATCGAGTTCCTCTGACTCAACTCTTCCACGGCCACATTCGATCTCTTACCAACTGTCTTTCTGGATGTAGATGTCGTTGTATAACGAAAAAAATAGAACTTAGGAGTTTGAATTTCTTACAACTGAGCTTTACCACACGATCTAGAGTAAGAAGAAAGAGTGACAGTCCTAAATGCCCCGTAGCCTCCTGCTTATAAGTATGGTGCACAACACACCCATAAACAAGACTCTACTAGACACGACTTGTAGATTCCCTAGAATAGAACTGCTCTGATACCACTTCTATCACAACCCAAACCGATGAGCCGCGACGGGCACCCGGTACCTTACTCAATCGAGTACCAACGTAAAGTATCTTTCGTATCATACTATCATAAGTAATTGAGCCGGAGAGGCTGTCATGAGATAAGTAGAATAAAACATGAGGAAATACTCAATATAGGGTGACCTAACTTGATATACCGACTTATACATATGATGTACTGTCCTATAAGACCATACCAGTATCCGTATACATGAAATCTGTCTACAAGCCTCTAAGAGTACATAAATATCATAAAGGCCGGGGACAGAGCCCCACCATACCAAACAATACATATTCAAATCATACTAACCAAATAGGCAACTCCGGAGCATGTGGAGTGTACAAACACCTTCTGCTGAACTGATAGCCTACTAGGAGAACTCTCAACCTGTCTATCGGGACCTGCGGGCATGAAAAACAGCGTCCCCAGGCAAAAGGGACGTCAGTACAAATAATGTACCGAGTATGTAAGGAATGAAAATCAGTAAATCATAGACATGAGAGAAACATGGAGTAAAAGACTCGACATGTAAGTCTGAATAGCTCTGTGAATCGTTTAATATTATAATGTCATACATATGCGTATAAATGTCATACCATGCATAGGTATATGCGTTCATAACATCATTAAGCCTCTGAGGGCATCCCATCATATCATCTCGGTCATTGTGGGCAAATCATCAACGTATACCAGCTGATCAGGTGGTGGTGCGTATATAACGCCATAACCTCTTCCCATATCCCATATACATATAATATACGCATATATAACGCCTTCTGGTCATGGGTCAATGTACATGTTTAAATGCATAAGAAATACGTTAATAAGATCTCTCGAATATCATAAAATCAATATGCCTTCCGGACAAACTTTATCAAATACATATTTTTCCGAGACCCGTGAACAGATGATATAATAATAATTCACATGGAAAATCAAGAATATAGACATCCCTAGTATTTCTATGAGTAGAGTCATTTATGAAAGTTGTGTATTTGCTCGTTTGGTTTGTATCATACGGATCAGGCCAAAAGGAAATGAGGGATAACCTTAACATACCTTAACTCTATTGAGTCCTTAATACCTTCCAAGAAATTCTTCAAACAACTCAACTCAATCTACCATAGCATAAGGAGATTTTAAATCAATGTTGAGTAAAGGATAAGTCTGCAACTTAAACTAGTAGCTCGTTTACGTAAATTTGGGCAGCATCTCCCCTGTAACTAGGCCCTCCTCCAATACCATATACCAACAAAAACAAGAGCACAATAATAACAACATGTAAGCATCATTTTTTAACCTTATATCCATTATAATATACCACAAAACAGCCCAACACCCTAATCACTTCATACATAAAACGACAACCAAAGTAATGTCAAACAACATAATAAAATGTAACGACGAACGACCAGCCCACCATTCCGTCATTATGTGGTATTTATCCACATCATTTGTCCTCCAAAAATCCATTAAACATTAGAAAAATATACAGCCCAAAGGCAACACGAAACAGCCCACAAAACAGTCCATAAAACAGTCCACTACAAGTGAAATAACTCGAACTCACGGCTTCCGATCAGCGTCCCGTGAGTTCTAACTATTAGGAAATAAATTTATCAACATTCCTTGATATTTAAGCACTTAAATACAGAAATTAGGAATTTTATTAACTATTAAATACATTCCAAAACTCAAACTACAAAGAAAAAGAGAGGCGATATAGCGATACTTACGTCGTAGGGATCGTTCTGATGTTATCGCTTCTCGATTTCATACCCGGGATGTTAGTATTATTTTAAGCACTATTGGAGAGCTCAAAGACAGGTTTTATGGAGTTCTCTGGTCAGGTTCTATGTAGAAATGAAGAGAGAGACGAGTTAAGACATATATATCAACTTTTGAAAAGCCAAAAGGTGCTAGCTTGGCACCCTCTCATTCGCCCATTTTCCGACGCTTATATCTTTTTATCCGGATGTCGTATGAATGAACGGTTAAGTGCGTTGGAAACCACATTCCAAGACCTTAAATGCAGTTTATAATATGTCCCAAAATACCTCATATAGCATCCGAAATATATTTCTCAAAAAGCTCTGTTACAGGGCAAATCCTTAGTCGGTGTTTCCGCAACTTTAATCCGATTTTTCCAAACTTCATATTTTCTATCCAAATATCATATATAGCCATATTATGAATTTACAATCATTTAAATCATGATTAACAAGTTTCATATTCATTACGTCACCTTGGGACGCACAGGGTGTAATAACCACAGTGTATATGGCTAGCTCATCACCACAGTATCCACGGATGGCTCGGGCATAGCACCTTTCGCCTTTTTATTTTTGCCCTCGGCCTTGGAGGAACGTCATTTTTTTGGTTGCTTGTTCTCCGGCCGAGGACTCCGAGAAGAAGCACTTATATCGGAAGTAGGACCAATTACACCCGTTCGGGAAAAGGCCTCGTACAACAACCTCGTCGCATCTGAGGGATCAGCCAAAACATCCTCCTTGGGGACGGTAACGGAGCCTTAGGGTAGACCTGAGTTCAACAAGAGAGAAGGTTAATTAATTTTCTTATACGAAAGGTAAAAACAAGATGAGTTTGACCTACCATGATATTTGGCCTTCCACCCATATTTAAAGGCTAGTTCTTTCCACGTGCGGATCTCGGGCGTAGTGACATCCAAAATCTTCTGGACCCACTGGTCTAAGCCTTCAACCCTAGGGGTGTCCACCGAGTTGCTGAAATAATTGAAAGAAGAAGGATCACTAAAAGCATGGGGAAATCTTTAACTAGAAGAAAAGACAAACAGTGAACTTACGAGTACAGTTACATAATTCCGGAAAGGATGGAGTCGTGGCCAGAATGATATCCCTAGTGGCAACTGCAACAAACTGCTCCATCCACCCACGGTTGTTGTCATCATCCAGACTGGTTAGCAAAGCATGGAGGTCCTGTTTGCTGAAATTTATCATTCCCCCGCGGAAAATCTTGGGGGAATAAAGGTTCATTAGACGAGTCAGGGATAGCTCTTCTCCCGTCTCCTGGCATAGACATTGAAGACAAGCAACTGTCCTCCACAGAGAAGGATGTACCTGTGCCAGGCATACCTGGTAACAGATGCAAAACTCTACGATAACGGAGTCAAGCTCCCCGCTCAAGGAGAACGGACCCAAAGTGAAGGGATATATGTAAACATACATGAAACCCTTCTTGGGTAAGGTTATCCGCTCCGTCAGGTCAGGAGCGATGATGTTTAAATCATGACAACGACAGTCTTCCTTCACAACAGGAATGCTGGAAGGACGGATGGAAGAAGGATACACGCCAATAGTCCATGTGCGAGGGTTGGCGGAAGGATACTTCTCTTCGAAGTCCTTAGTTGTGATGAGTTTTTTTGGAATAATGGTGCTCACTGTGGGAGTGGCAGCATCATCAGCATTACTTTTGTTCTTTGAGGAACTGAGATTTCTAGAAGAGGATGCCATTGTCATTAGAAGGGAGAAAAAGGTTTTTTCTGAAGAAGAAGATTAAAGAATATTGAAGACAAGTATGAGTTGAGTAAACAAAGTTTGAGAGAGTTTGAAAAGCTATGAAGTGTAAATAGAGATGTTTGATGCGTATTAGTAAAGGAATAGGCGGTTAAAATCGTGGTCATAATTACCTCGATAACCGGCAAAAGTGGTGTTGAATCATGGGATCACGCGTATTCGGGGCATTAAATGCGAAAAACGTGCGTCTAATAAACCGTCAGAAACTTTTCAGAGGGGGTCAGAGAATTTTTCGCTAAAAAAGGTATCTCTACCAACTTTCCGGTGATACAAAGTTATGCCACCGGAAAGCAGAGGGCTATTTGTATAGGGTTAAATATGTTCATATTAAATGATCACATGATAAAGCGACATGTGGAGCCGAAGACAGAAAATAATCATGTCCGAAGGCAACGATCTCGCTTGTTACCGAAGGGAATCGTATTCATAAAGGCGAATTAAATACCTGCCACCCGGTAACATTTAATGGAGAATATTCCATAACATTAAGTGCATGGTCCGTTACCGAGAATATGGCATTCACTGTCTATCGTTACACATTATTTAATGGCCCTCATAATTGTCATTTAAGAGGGGCTTGATCCTAGGACCTTGTTCCCTAGGTGCAACTATAAATAGTGAGCTCTACGACTATTGTAAAGGACACGAATTTTCTTACAAACATATATTATACTCTGTTAAAAGCTCAATACTATTTCATTCTCTTGCTTATTAATACTGTCACTATTGCCTCCGGAAGCTCTACTCCCGGAACCAGAATTTCTGATGTTTTATCTTGATTTCAACGCTAAGTCCTATATTCTTGTTTAATTTATTTATCATTTTAGGAACAAATCGATTCAATTGTCTATAAACCACGTATAAATTTAACTGTACCATTTTACGGATAAACAATCAGACATGTAAGTAGGAAGACGTGGTAAGCAAATTATTCTCATATTCATAAAAATCAAAAAAGTGCATAGTTCCAAATTTCACTAGGTTCACAAAGTGCTTTCATGTTTTATGGACTTTTTGGGGCTTTGTAAGACAAGCCCATACTATCTAAGGAACCAGTACAGGCCTGGGCTCGAGCCCACTTGCTAAATTGGGCTGCTTTTGAGAAACAGCACTCGATCATCACTTCCTCGTTTCTGCACTAAGGCCCAATTGCGGCAGAAGTCTATATAGATGGAAATGTGAACAAGTGTCTGAATAATTCAGCGTAATTTTTGTATAATATAATTATGTTCTCGAACCAAACAACCCATTAATATATTCCTGTCAAGCTTTTCCTTCCACCTCAATCAAGTAAAATTATGGGCATTTTGTTAGAGAATTAGAAGGCCTTACTTCGAGTTAATTACCAAACAGACCGTATTGATTCTCTGTGTACATTTTTGTACACAGGCAAAAGGCAACCAGTTAGGGATTATGGAATAATGGAATTTGTATCGTCCCGTCACTTCAGACATGTTGCCCACTTGACGATTCATATATCCAACCAAATTAAAAGCATATAAAACGAAAAAACAAATAATCACAAATGACACCCCCTTTGAATACACCAAAACCTATTCTAAGTAATATAATCTAATCATAAGTAAATCCAAATCCATATACGTCAACCCCAAATCTTCTTTTCCTTAAAAGAAAGAATTTTTTAAGCAAAGCTTGTCGATTCTTTTATAGAATATTATTTTAAAATTTTCTTATGGTATATATTCTAATGATTCTTAGTGCTTTTTTCACCATTGCCCAAAAAGTGTACGGATTGTGACAGGTGAAAAAGAAGAAGATGAAACAAGTAGAAGAAATGTAAACGTCACCTGAAGATTTGGATTGTGCTCTCAACTAGTATGATTTGCCCTTAAAGACTCATCATTAGTTTATATTTGCTTAATAAGTTTATATTTGCTTAATACTAGTTGTAGTATATAAAGTCAAAGGGCCACCTTAATCAATCTTTACCAGTTGCCTATATTATGATTATATTCTTGTGAATATTGAAAAGATTTTGTTACTCCATATTTTAATTGGGATTTTCTCTAAAAAGGTTACTCTATAAAGTGGTACTCAAAGATTTTTCAGCAATTCCCATTTTGTAGTTTTTACATGATAGATCTTTTTTAAAGAATTATTAATATAAATGATATTACTTTTGCTTTATTCCAAAAATAGCAAATTCATTTACAATTGTGGCATATTATAAAATCTCATATATTTTAATTACCTACATGTTTTAAAAAATTCTTTAATTAAGGGACCATTAATTAAAGGATGGATCATTAACTTATTCTCCTCTATTCCCTCAAAACCTAATCACTCTTTCTCTTCCCTTTATACATACGACTCCATTTCTTTTCAACTTAGACCATAATGGCTCCCAGGGGCGGAGCTACAGTAGTGGGTGCGGGTTCGGGTGAACCCAGTGACTTTTTCCGGAACTCTATATTTGTATTGAAATATTTACTAAATCTATATAAATATATACTGTCGAACCCAATAGCAAAAGGGGTCTTGGTTCAGCGGTAAGGGTTGTGGGTTCATTGAAAAAGATGAGGGTTCGATTCCCCCTAGAAGCAATGTTTTATTTTAAAATTTAGAACCCACACACTTAAATCCCTAGCTCCGCCTCTGATGGCTCCTTCATTATTTCATAAATATATTATGAATAATATTTTTTGTATTTTTATCTATTCCATAAATACACTAAGAATATGCTCTAGCTAAAATAAATATGCGCCAATACATATACATTATACCATTATTGTATTAATTATATAATTAAATATTTCTAATTAGAAATTCTATATGCCAAAATTATTTCATAAATATATAATGAATATACTATATGCCCTATATATATATATTTCTAGTATAATTAATAATGTTTTTTAAATCTCATTTGCTATATAAATCATAATTATACATGTATATACCATGTATCTTTTGTGAATTATAGGATTTGGAATTTTTAATTTATATTTATCTTGGTTCACACTTAAATACACATTATACCATAACCATACAATATTACAATGTATAACCATCAGAATATCGCATTTGCTTATGATAGTATAAGATTACTATAAAAAAATTTGTAGCACTAAGCAAGAGGCAAATTTTTGGAAAACAAAAAAAAAAGGAAAATAAGAAGAAAAAAAATGAAAGAAAAAATGGAGCTTATTCTCATATGAAAGGAGGGACGGAACAACTTTGAATAGTATTTGCTTTTGTTTAGCAATATAGTATCCCTGGAAATGTGCAAAATAAATGAAAACTTATGATGTAAATGAGTAATTAATTAGCATTAATGGGTGTGGATCAGTTTTCTGCTATAGAATCTACTATTCATATAATTATGGATTTTCTGATATTAATTTATAATAATTTCTTAAATCATGTCTAGTTATAAAAGTTGCCCGACCATTTTTTTGGTTTTCGCTTGATGCCTGGTATTCGCAGTAGGGCTCAATTAAATATTAATTATCTGTTCCGAAAAGTCTTACATTGTGGGATAAAACTCTCTCTAACAAAGGCAATTTCATGCGCAAAACTCTAACCCAAAATTTTTGATTAAGAAAAAAGGAATATTTATCGCATCACGACAATTCTACTTGGTTGCAATCCCAATGCCCTAAAGTCGCAACTTGTTACTCAAAGAGTCTAAAAGATTTTATTCAAATGACAAATTTATTCAAGATTGAAATACATATGCTAAGGGTTTAAAATTCTTTTTTCTCTCTCTTCGTTCATGCTCTCGGCGCATGATAGTTAACGTGTGCTGACTGTGTTTTCATGGCGAACGGAAGAGGAAGGGGACATGGACGTGGGCGTGGTAGGCCCAAGAAGAACCCCATAGCTATCTATGGTAGCTTTGTGGGTGCACGAATCCAAGCTGACGAAAAGGAAAAGGAACAATTAGGCACACCTTCTCACAAACAGGTGGTGCGGGAAATTGGAACTGAAAAGGGGATAATGAGTTGTGAAATGGGATCATCATCGACAAATTCTAGCATTAAAAAGAGGCTAGATCTGAACACTCCTCCAATAGCGACTGAAGTTAATAGCCCCGAGGAGCCCCAGATTCAACATGCAAGTAAGGAAACGATAGCTTCTGGCAAGGGAATAGTGAATCCGGTGCATGTTGCTAGTAGTAGAGTGATTGTGGAGAATAATAAATCTGATGAGGTAGTTGTTGTGAAGCCCAAACCATGGACAAACCTATTTCAGAGGAACAGAGCAGTTGAGAATGGTATGTCGCTATCTTACGTACCTCCACAAATTATTGATGGCCAAATTATTGTGCAATTAGACAAAGCTGAAATAGATCTAGAAACGGAGAAGTGGAAGAGTGATGTCTTAGCTTATATTATTGGGGAAGTACCAGGTTACAACACTATAAAGAGATACATTGGGGTTAATTGGGTAAATGTTGATGAACTTGAATTATACTTACATGAGGAGGGCTACTACATCATTAAGTTCCAAAATGAAGCAGATATGAAGAAAGTCTATTATTCTGGGCCATACACAACAAACAATATACCTATCATCCTAAAGCCTTGGACACCAGATTTTGATTTTAATGAGGAGTTTCCCACAGAAATTTCGCTGTGGGTTCAATTTCCTAAGCTGCCTATGAACTGTTGGGGTCATGATTCTTTAAGTAGAATGGCTAGTGCAATTGGGACCCCTATCTATGCAGATGAGTGTACTGCAAAGAAAACTAGAGTGTCATTTGTGAGGATGCTAATAGAAGTAAATATCACTAAAGAGTTGTCTGTAGGGTTAATGGTTATGGATCCTAATGGCAGGAAGTTCACACAGCTAGTCAGGTATGACTGGAAACCTGAGTACTGCTAGAAATATCTAGTGGTGGGGCACAAATGTGGCATAGAGCAACGACCAAACAATCAGCAAGAGAAACAACCTATAAGGAGAAGAGAGCCTAAGAAGGTCACAATGGAATGGATATGCAAAGGCCCATTGAATGAATGAGACAATAAGACTATCCAACCAGGAGATCAAGCTCAGCAGCAGACACAAGACACACCCCATCAGCAGAGCTATGAAGGTTCATAGGGCAAAGAAAATGTACAACCAACTGCTGGTACTCATGAACAAATATTACAGGGCAATTTTCAAACACCTATACAATAGCACAAGGACAATTTGGAGACAACAATAGATAAGGGAAAAGCTACAGGAACTATGCCTGAACTGAATATGGTAAATTTTTCAGCACTGTCAGCTGTAGCAGTGAAAAATGCCTTCGAGCCATTACAAAGGGGAAATTGGAATGCTAACACCTTACCACCTGATAAGGGTAAGGGTCGCATGACTTGTTAATGAAGTGGCTATTCTGGAACATCAGAGATGTAAATAAGAAATACAAACAAAAATAATTTAAAAAGTATATTAGTAGTGAGAAAATAAAGTTCGCAACTATAGTTGAAACTAGAGTCAAAGAACATAATGCAAGCAAGGTAATGCTAAAAGTAATCCCATGGTGGAACTATTTTACAAACTATCAACATGCTCCAAATGGGAGAATGTGGCTTACATGGGATCCTCAATGGTACACTGTTACATTGCTAAGAACTGAAGCTCAACTTATATATTGTTTGGTACAAGATAGGCTGGAGTGGTGGATTATGAAGTTACAGTTATCTATGGATATAATACTCTAGAAAAAAAGAAATAATTGTGGGAAGCTATAAAGGAGCTAGCAGTAAGAATACCAAGCCATGGCTCCTATGTGGTGATTTCAATGTTGTGTTGTATTCTAATGACAGACTTATGGGTAGTCCTATTACTTATACAAAAGTTCAAGACTTTGCTGATTGCATGACTTCACTATCTCTAAATGAACTGTCGTGGACATGGGAGTATTACACATGGTCAAACAAACAATATGGTGCAGATAGAGTATGCAGCAGGCTTGACAGAGCACTTGGTAACTTTGAATGGATGATGCAGTGGGGTCATATGACTACTGATTATGGCCTACCTTTTATTTCTGATCATAACCTCATGATACTCACCCTACACTCAACTCCCAAACATGGAAAAATATCATTTAGATTCTTTAATATTTGGGTTGAGCATGATAGTTTTATTGATATTGTGGAAAGGATTTGGGGACAATCATATGTTGCCTGCAAGATGAAGAATGCTTGGATGAAGCTGAAAGCTCTAAGGCCAATTTTCAGAGCTCTAAATAATAAACAGTTTAGAACTATTAGCTTGAAAATTGAACATGCTAGAGTAGAATTAGAAAACATACAGCGAAAGATCAATGCAGCATGTAATGATTCACTGGTTGGAGAAGAAAGGAACCTACTATAGAATTTAGAAAATTGGTCCTTCATAGAAGAGAGTATATTGAAGCAGAAAAAGAGCAAAATGGATTAGGCTTGGTGATTCAAACACCGAGTATTTTGCAGCAGTCATGAAGGAAAGAAGTTAGAAGACGCAGCTAAATGAAATTATGACCCTCACATGTGATAAACTCACTCACCCTGACAGCATAAAGCAGGAGGTCATTGAATTTTACAAGTCACTAATGGGATCATCAGGCCATTATCTCCCTACTATAAATAGACTGATTGTGAGGAATGGACCAATATTATCACAACAACAAAAGATTGCTCTTTGTGTTGAGGTTACTGACAAAGAAATCTATGCTTGATTGTGTGCTATTGATAGTGATAAAGCACCAGGAATAGATAGATACAATGCCTACTTCTTTAAGAAGGCATGGGTGGTCTTTAAAGGTGAAGTTACTCAAGCTGTCAAATATTCTTTACTACTGAAAAATTATATAAAGTTGTTAACTGTACTACTCTCACACTGGTGCCTAAAATACCTATCCTAATATAATCAAAGATTATCGACCAATTCCCTGTTGCACCATACTTTATAAACTGATATCAAAAGTGCTAGCAACCAGGATACAACAAGTCATTACATCTATCATCTGTGAGGCACATGCTTGCTTCATTCTTGGTAGGAGAATAACTGATAACATCATACTAGCACATGAGTTAGTAAAGGTATACACAAGGAAAAAGATTTCTGACAAATGTTTGATCAAGATTGATCTTCAAAAAGCCTATGACTTAGTCGAGTGGAGTTTTTTTGGAGCAAGTTCTGATAGAGCTGGGTTTTCCTATGAGATTTGCAGCATAGATAATGGAGTGTATTACCACTGTTAACTATACTGTCATGATAAATGGTGAATCCATCCCACCTTTTGATGTTGCTAAAGGTTTGAGGCAGGGAGATCCTATCTCCCCCTTCTTGTTTGCCATAGTTATGGAGTATCTCAGTAGAAGTCTTAATAGTCTCAAAGAAGTGAAAAGTTTCAAATTTCATCCAAGATGTGCAAATCTAGGAATCACACACCTAAGCTATGCAGATGACCTCCTGTTATTTTCCATAGGTGACCTTCCCTCAATATCTGTTATTCATATATGTTTTAGCTAATTTTTCCAAGTATCTGGACTGCAAGTAAATCTGAGGAAAAGCTCAGTGTATTTTGGAAGAGTTCCTCAGACTGTAAGAGTAAAAATCCTGCAGCAGTTAGGTTTCACAGTGGGAGAATTTTCTTTCAAATAATTTGGTATCCCTCTTGCTACCAAGAAGCTCTCATTGATGCAATGCCACCCTTTGGTAGAGACGATAGTTGCAAAGATTTCTTCCTGGACAACAAAGAAATTATCATATGCTGGTCGAGTGCAGCTTGTTCAAACTGTGCCCTTTGGTATTCAATCTTATTGGTCACAACTGTTCACTCTGCCTTCAAAGGTCTTGAAGATAATTGAATCATACTGTAGAAGCTATTTCTGGTCTGGGGTAAATGTCATCACAAAAAAGACTTTGGTAGTCTAGGACAGAATGTGTACACCTAAATCAAGCGGGGGCTTAAACTTGATTAATTTGCATCTATGGAACAAGGCTGTACTAGCAAAAATATGCTGGGATGTAGCACACAAGCAAGATCGGCTATGGATAAGATGGATACATGCTTTATACATCAAAGACAAACTGCTTGAAGAGGTGGCAATCCCATAACAAGCAAGCTGGATGGTGTGACAGATACTAAATGCTAGAACAACTCTTCACCAGATACAGAATCAGCAACATCAAAGAAAGAGTATGATCAACAGTTTCTACCTGCAGTTGCTGGGAGATAGACTAAGAGTTAACTGAAAATGCTTGATATTCCAAAATAATGCCAGGCCAAAAGCTATATTTACCATGTGGCTGCAACTACATAGGAGATTGATGACTGTAGATAAGCTGATACAATGGGGTTTAGTTGTAGATCCAAAGTTCTCCTTATGCCAAGCTCATGATGAGAACAAGGAATATTTGTTTGTTAACTGTCGATTTACAAGGGAATTATGGCAGAAAATCCTACATTGAATGCAAAGGCAGGATGTTGTGAGAGATAACTGGGAACAACATATGCAATGGGTGATACAATGTGCTAAGGGTAGGACACAACGAGCTCAACTCTACAGGATGGTATATGCTGAGATAACTCACTTCATTTGGATTGAAAGCAACCTGCAGCTATTTGAAAAGAGAAGCAGAGGAGCTGATAGTATTACATGAGAGTTAGCCTACATATATAACGTGAGAGCCACTACTGGGATTAGTAGTATGGTGCAATATTTTATGTTTTAATAGAGACAGTTAGTGTAGACTTTAGAATTATAAGAGTTATAGCTGTTGAGGTATAAGCAGGCTATGGATACGTAAAGTTACCGGTGATTAATAAAATTGTTAGTTACCAAAAAAAAAAAAGACATTTGCTTTTAATTTAGTTCTCCTAAGAATTGTGACAAAAACAACATTAAATGTATTTTCAAAACAGAAAAGCGATACAACTTGATAGTACTTATAACCTTAGATTTTTATTCTTTTTTTAAGCCACCTTTGGAAGGTCAACTATATGAACAACTAGATGAAATCCAGCTATATATCTTCCACCTTCTTGTTTCACTATTGAATTCAAACCAATTTGTCTCTTGGAAACATCAAAGTTCAAAAACTTGGAATTATTAATTAATATAAATGCGGAAATTCGAATATTTGCACCATGTTAATAAAGCTAAAAAGCAGTTGAAATTATTTGGAAAGAGTAATCGAACATAAGTAAAGTTAGAGGTGTACATAGGTCGGGTTGGTTCGGATTGGCAATTACCAAACCAAATCAATTGTATCAGATTTTTAAATCTATAGACCAAACCAAACCAACAAAAGTCGGGTTTTTCAATCTCGTTTTTTCTCGGGTTTTTTGAATTTTTTTCCGATACACTTGTGCTCCAAATATTTCTTTAGTCCTAAATATGATTTTATCAATAACAACCATGTTTTTATTTTTTTAGTTTTTAGCATTTACCTCAAATATGTTAGTCAATAGGTTGTACGGTTCCAATTTCAGTTCTAGAAAACTGATGGAAACTTTAATCAACCATCCCTCCTCAATTCTCCTTACTTTCTCATGTGTAGTAGTGTCCATTGCAATCGCATCCGGAGACTGTGAAATAGTCACAATTTACACAACCATGTAACTATAGTAATTGAACTTTTCAAATAATATTTCTTCTGCCAACACAAATACCAAAAAGCTAAAATGCATATCATATTGCACTCTGCATAAGAATTACCACTAACTTTTTAAGAGTAGATATAACATCCAAGAGTCCTAAAATATAAACAAAAAAAGAATATATTAAAATCTAAGAAGTTGATAGGGTTTGAGCTAATTGAGAGTTTTGGTCTAATGGAATGTAGGGTTTCATGCCTTTGGAGAAGAGGCAAAATGGTTTAGATTGTTTTAGTCTTTTAGAATTAGTTTAGGACTAGTCTTATTCTGCTTTAGAACTAATTTTTGGTTTGGGCTCAAAAATACCTTTTATGGGCTAGGAAAACAAAACACTGGCATGGGCAATAAAACCAACTTAAAATAGGGAAATTTTTACAATTACTTACGGATTTATATAATATTTCATAATCTATAACTAATATTAGAATAACAAATTCTACAACAAATATATAAAAAATATATTCTAAAAACATGGTAAATTGCCTATTAAATGAGAGTCCCATTCTAGAAGTATTCTTAACTAGTCCCTAAAAATTCTTCAATTTATTAATTAGTGATTATCACTACAAACACATTAAGTTACCACTATAAACACTACTCCTATCTCATGACCAATGCTATATCCTCCATAAAAATATGTACGTACTCCATCTTGGGAACTTTTATTGTTTCAATTTCATTTTCCATGTAGGAATACTTTGCATTTATTTATTTTATATGTGTGTATAATATTACATTTAATATTTGGTATATTAATATTAAACATATATTATGTATACATAGTATACATCACATATATTTTATATTTGGAGCAATATATCACATATACTATATATATACATATATATATATATATATATATATATATATATATATATATATATATATATATATATATATATATATATATATATATATATATATATATATATATATATATATATTATATATTAGTGGTAATATATCATATTTGTTATTTATATTCGTATCTTATACCAAATATATATTATTAATATACTATATCCATAGTTAGTATAAGGAAATCCTTGCGTCTATTAATCTTCTTCTGCAGTTGAAGAACTCCGTATAGAAAGGGCTCAGCAGTAGGCGGGCAACCTGGAACATAAATGTCAACCATTTGCACAGCTCCCCATAGAAATGACCCACCTTGGTTAGTGCGAAGGAGATAAAAGATTTGATAAAATTGAAGTGAAAACAATCCCTAATTCTATGTTAAGTGGGAGTATTTTTAGGAGGCAATTCCTATTTTTAAGTTTTAAAATGAGATATTTAAGGGCTATTAAAGTGGTATATAATTTAATTAGAAAGTTCAAAAATTAGGTTGTATTGTATTTTATGTAATATTTTGTAAATAGTCGTAATTTATTTAAATAAGTCTTAAAGAGGTTGTATTATGTGTAGATTCCTCCTTAAAATATTATGCTAAATACAGAATTAATTAAAAAATTAAGAAATATTTATTGAGTGTAAGTAAAGGTGTATCTAGAAATTTTAGAAATGAGTGTACCACTAAAAAAAAGGAGAAAAAAGAAAGTATTAAGCGGGTCAGAAATTAGTCCATATTCATTTGGATAAATAGCTCAACATTCAACCAAGTGCATCATTTAACCTTTTTGGAGTATGAATACCAACAGATAATAATAAATATTTTCTGAAAATATATACATAAAATACTTAGTTTATCAGTACCATAGGTTCACGCGCACCATAGTTTAGGCACTTAATTCGCCGGTGGAGTTAGGCCCTAATTCATAGATTAACATTTTGCAGCTTTGAGATTATTATAAAGGCTTAAACTTTTTCAGAAAGAAAAGATTCTATATATATATATATATATATATATATATATATATATATCAACTCCAACTTGCTTTAGTATTTGCTTTAACAGTTTCTTACTGGTAATAAAGTCACAAACTAACATTAAATATAAGTTAAGTCAAAAGATCCTGCTTTACCCTTTGATATGCTCTAAATGCTTCCGGACCATACCAAATGATCTCTTTTTGGACGCAGAAAAATTATTTGCGAGTCTTTGATTAGTTCTTGCGAGTTGTAGAAATTAATTAATTAGAAACTCTAAAACCTGGGAATAAAGAGAAAGTCGTTAAAATATATAATTGAATTTTTGTGACTTGTCAAAGTTGTTTAAAGTATAATCATTACTAATACACCATGAAGCCTTTGATTAAACATGGAGTATAGATCTATGATTGAAAAAACCTAAATTTATGAACTTATAATTTCCAGAGTATATGGTTTAATGTACAAACCGAAAGATTTAACTAATCAAATTTAAATCTGAACCCGTCTACGTCTACTGCAACCCACTATAGACTTATAGTCTGGATGTCCTACTTTTAGTTATATAGAAAATGCCCCTAACATTCTTGTCATATATAGAACAGAGTATACCTATGCTATAGTTTAAAAATATTCAAAATTTCCTTTGAAAACGATCCTTAGAACCTGAATAAAAGGACAAGAATAGGATCACCGGAAATTCAACTGCAGCAAATACATGCAATGCAATTACACAATATATTGAAAACTAAACTACATAGTGTTCTTAAATCTAGGGTTTCAACTCATAGGCCTCTTAAGAAGTCGTCAAGGAGATCGATTTATGATTCACTACAAATATTCTTTTAAATATATGATTATTGTCACCGTAGATCGATAAAAATAACACAAGAAATCAATATCAATTAATTTACAAAAGATTCTTGCAGAATTATTATTATTTTTATTCAAATTGTAATATTACCCGTCGTTAAAGTAAAACCACAAAAAAGAAAAGAAAAGGAAAAACACTCACAAGTCTTCTTTCCTTTACTTCCCCCTTTTTTAACTTTTCAATTGGAGTGACTTGAAAATCGGGAACAAGAGACAAAAAAGAGGATTTTATATAAATAGATGGATCCAGTGAATTAAATAAATAAATTATATGTAACAATTCCGTCGTGCAGTCACACTCAATGTTGCATCCATGCAAGACAACCAATATAATTTTATAATCCCAAATCGTGTCTTTAATAATACATTTCTATATAAAATTATAAATAAAAGCCAATCAAGTTTCTAGGCCGTACAAAGGATAAATATAAAGTAACATAAAACAGATTAAAAGGAGGTGAAGAGCCAGCTCAATTCCCTTATTAGAATAAAAAGGTCTAATGTCCTAATATGGCCTCAAAAGAAACATATAACCCCACCATATACAAGAAGCCAAACGACATCCATTCTTGAAATCTTTCATGCAAATTAATATACATAAAAATTAATATATCAACTAGAAGAAAAGAACAAGGCTTTGCCTCTTATTTTGATATATTCTAGTCCACCACTAATGTATTTGAAATCCATTGTGTTTAAAAATAATACCTTTTCGGTGCGACTGCAAGAAATGTAAGGAAGAAGTTGGGAGGTGGGATATTGGTAGACAAGAAAATAATTGGTTGAAGAAAATAGTAGTAGTCCATTAGCTTTATTTTTATGTATAAAATAATTTTACACTATTAAACACTACCTTCTCTGTCCCAATTTATGAGGCGGAACTCGAATTTTCAGAGTAAAACTTCTTAATTTGACAAGTTAATTTGGACATAGAATCTTTATAATTTTTGAAATAAAATATATATATTTAAAAATTACATAAAAATATTATAAATCACAATAATTAATAATTTAAAATATCTAAAAGGCATATCTCAAAATTAGAACTCCACATAAATTGGGATGGAGGGAATGTTAGATTAAACGATAACTATAAGTATTTGTATGTAACATGATACTAATTGTCCAAAAAATAATAAAGAACAGACTAAATTAATTAATGACTGTATAAAAAAATTACACTATCAGTGTACACAAATAAAATCTTTAAAAGTAAAACAAAACGGAGTTGACAGGGCAGAGTTGACAAGATTGACCTGCGTCCCTTCTTCTCTACAAAGCAAAAACTCAGATTCTCCTTTTGTCCCATCCAAAAATCTGCTTATTGCATTATCATCTGAAATCTGAATGCCCTAGAAACAAATCAAAAAAACATGCACCAAAAAAATAAAAAAAAAGAGAAGAACTATATATATCATAAAGAGATCAAGGTAAAGAAGAAGATAGTATATGTAAACAAAATATCTGAATATTAATTAAATCTTGATCATTAGACTTTCCTTTATAGTCTGTTCCAACTAATGAACTGTTCAGACAAAAGATGTATATATATATATATATGAGCTTAACTAATAATCATGTGAATGGTGGTACATTGAAGATGGATCACAACCATTGTGTCGATTCTGAGAATTATTAGTAGCTGCACCAAGATTTAAATACACCATTCTTGAATCAATGTTAACATTATTTCCAATATTCCCTCCACTGCTTGTGCTAGAAGTATGATCATCACTGACATTAGGCGGGTATATAGTCGTGGAAGACGGATCAATATTCGCGCTTCCTTCTTCTCGAGAAATCACCATAGCTGCTGATTGAACAAGTTCAAGACATAGCCTCAGTTTATTTGGTTCAATGTGATTGATTCCAGGGACAGCTCCTTTGAATAGAAAATCGGATGTTAGGGTACGTAAAATGTCCAATGGAGTGATCCCATCTAATGTTCTGACATTCGGATCAGCGTGATGGTCTAATAGTACTGCTACCATATCTGGTGACACCATTTCAGCTGCAATGTGTAGAGGAGTTTTACCAGCAGGGCCAGCAGGGTAGTTAACATCAGCTGCCCCGAGCTCGAGCAACGCTTTCACAACTTCCCTGCTGCAATTTTCAACTGCATAATGCAAGGCAATTGATTCATCAAGATTGAGGCCTTCTCCCATTACCATGAGCTTCACAAGTTCAACGTCGGATGAGTCGAGTGCTCGTCTCATCCGACGGATTTTCTGGTCCTCGAGCTCGGCTGCAGAGCCGAGATCGTGGTGGTGGTGGTGGTGGTGTGGCATTAGGGATCGACGTGCTAGATTGGATTTGAGGCGGAGTTCTTCGATTTTGGCTACAACATCAATGGGAAGGTGCTTAGCTAAGATTTCTGGTGGAAGGCCTGATTTTGCAACCAAATGTGAACAAGTAGTCCATAATTGTTGCATGTCTTGCTTCCTTGATGCTATTAAAACTCTCATCACATCCTCAATTGAAGCTTTCTCTACCATAATTGCCAATTGCTTCTGCTTTACCCAAACAAAATATATAATTACGAGCCCGTTTAGTTTGATAAAAAAATACTACAATAGCCGATAAGCATCAAGTGCTGAAAAACACTTGTAAATGCTAAACCTCTATAGTTGGACATATTTAGATTGTATTTGAATATCCAAACTTGTAATGTGTTTGTTCCAAATTGTGATTGGGTAGGGTAGGTACTTTTTTCAACACTAGTAGTTCCATTTGTGCTATTCTTTCTCCTAACCAAATGAGGAAAGTAGATCACTATTGGGGAAAGATTTGGTGTGATCACTGTGGAAAGACAAGACTGGAGAAATCAAGAAACCATTTTTGGAAACATTTGAGCATAAAACATGAAGATAAGAGAACCCCAATTCAAGAAACTGGAATTATTTCACATGAAATCAAGGTAACAATTGTGAGATGAGACAGCTGATATCAAAATTCCATCACAAAAATCATCAAACAATGCAAAAATAGGAAAAAGGTTAAAAACATCCTTTCTTTTTTTCTTTTTGGGTATTCACTTCAGCTGTTTATACATAAGTCGAAAAATATGAAAAGAAATTAAAAAAAAAAGAAAGAAATACTTTGGATCAGATGATTCTGCAAAAGAAATCTAGTACTAACAGAAAAAGAGAGAAGTTGTTACTAGTAAACTACTAGATTTCTCTGTGATAAAAAATCTTTGTCTATAACAAACAAGAAACAAAAGCTTAAAACAAAATTAATCATACCCCATTTCCCAAGAAAAATTGAATGGAAAATCTGAAATCACTCTTTCCAAAATCCAAAAAAAAATAATAAAAAAATTGGACAAACCTGAGTGAGCAAAGCAAGTTGTTCAACACCAAAAGATCTAGCGGCAGAGAGAGTGTCAAGAGCAAGATCAACGGCGGAGGTGCAATGTGTATGCCAACAACCTCTTTCCCCACAATTAGGCCTTGGCTCATGTTTTTGTGGCACAATTGAGACTTGTCCACTGTACAAAAACTGCAGCATCAACAAGAATACCTCATACCCTACTGAGTTCACTGGTATTACTGAACCAGAACCCCTCGGCGATGATACACCGCCGACGGGTCCCATTCTTGACCCGGTTGGGTCTAGTTGTTGTGGGCTAGACCGAGGAGAGTCCGGCCCACAAAAGAATTTCCTGAAGAAATGACTCCTTGCAGCTAAGATGCATCTATGAGCATGAACTAAACGACCTTCAACACTAAAAGTAACATCACTAAAAGCTTGTCCATTAATGAGAAGGTTTAGATAATCTAAAGATAGACTTCTTAAGTTGTCTTCAGGAGTACTACTCATATTCTCTTAAAACAAACCAAAAGTGGTACAAAAAGAAAAGTAAAGAAACACTATGGGGCTAGAATTTTGCTGTGTATGAAGCAAAGTAAAGTCTTCTGTGTTCTATAGTAAACACTGTGTTATTTCTTGTGAGATTCTGTCCATGGTTGGTGTTTTCTGTTGTGTTGTGTGGTTAGATATTAAGAGAGAGAGAAGGAGAGAGAGAGGGTGAAGCAATATGGATGGTTATACTGGGCGGCTGAGGTATTTAAAAACAAAAAGAAAAGGGAAAAGAAGAGAGAATATAGATAAAAAAGAAAAATTCAAGAAAAACATGAAATGAAGATTGAAAAGAAAAATGACGGGTTCCCAATAAACTAATCTATATTGCTTCTTTCTTCTTCTCTTTTGGTTCTTTTCTATGTTCCCTTTTTATTTATTTTATTTTATCTTTTTATAGTTTTTTGTGTTGGTTTTTTCTCTCCTTTTTTTCTATGGAATTTTAGGGGTCATTCATCCGCCTGCCTAATAGAATTACAGGTGGAGTCAGAATTTGGAGTTAGTGGGTTCAAAATTTTAATTCTTTTAAGGTATTGAGTTTTAAATTAAAAATTTGTATATATTTAAAAAAAATTTAAGACAAATATAAAGTTTGGACCAAAATTATCGGATTCGACCGAATCCGTAACGCATATTATGGCTCCGCCCCTGAATAGAAATATATATATATATATATCTTGCTGGAGAAGCGGGTGATGAAAGGAAAAAATTTGAGTTGATGATCCTTAGAAAATGTATACTGTGATTTAATTAGATTTAGTTACAATTACATGATTAAGATAAAATGAAAGAATGTCGATAAAACAGAGTAAAGTCGTAATAAGTGGATAAGATAAATCTAAAATAGCATGGAAGGATGCTGTATCTAAAAATTACCAATCTCTTGAAATTCATAACAAATATATGGGCACAATGGAGGGAAAGAGTTCTATATAGGTGATTCGAATTTATAGAGTTTTAATCATGTTCTTACGTTTATTTTGAACTACAAACCACGCCGTGTGTTTTTACTTAATGGAAATTTGAATCTATTTCGTTTTGTTAAATAACTTGATGATAATTCTGTTGGGATTAAAAATTGATGGATGGAAAATGGAGGGAAGAAAGTGGAGGGAAAGTGAGCTCCCTTTTGCTTTGGAAGGAGCAAAGTGTCCCTTATTGGTGGTGGAAAAAAAAATAAATGTGCTTATATTGAGAAAACACTTCTCTTGATGTTAAATGAGTTGGAAAGAAAGTAAGACTCGCGTTGTTATCGCTCAACTTCGGCTTCGGCTTTGTTCAAAGATTGATTGCTTAATCTTTTTGGACAACATTTCTTTCAATTATTTAATTAAGTAACGAAAATTCAACTCGGAATAACCCGCGACCTGTTTTTTTTCCGGATTATTTTAAATCTGTTTTCCCGTAATATTTCAAACAGAAATATTCGTTCTCACCTATTCCAATAGCATTGTCTGTTTCTGAAAGGTTACAAATATGCTTTGAATCCTAGAATCTTTCCTTACGAAATTTTCTGCTCCTCTTCTTCTTCTTCTTCTTCTTCTTCTTCTGCACAGAATCTTCAGTGTGTTTTACAACCTTCGAGTGGTTCGCTGTTACATCAATATTTTTGGTACCAATACTCCGGCGAGTTAAATCGTTCTATCCTGGGAGGATAATATTTCAGCACCTCGGGTACTTAAGGCGAATAATTTTCTTAAGGACACGATGTACATTCAGTGGGCTCGATTTATTCCGAAATTATTTTTTCAAAAAGTTTACTGTTTCATTATTTACAGAACGGCAAAGGGCCAAATATACCCCTCTACTTTCGAAAATGGTCTAAGAATACCCCTCGTTATACTATTGGGTTATCTATACCCGTGCAGTAATACTTTGAGTTCAAATATACCCCTCATTTAAACGGCGGGACATATGTCATCGTCCTGCTGGTCAATTATAATTAAATATCTCCTAATTAATTAAAAAGACCCATTATCCATACCCGAAAAATAATATTTTTTTTTGTAAAAACTGAAAAAAACTAAAAACATTTTTCACTAAAACTGAAAAAAAAAACGAAAATATTTTGTTTTTCAGTTTTTACAAAAAAATAAATTACTTTAAAAAAACTGAAAATTATTTTCTAAAATCATATTTTTGTAAAAACTGAAGAACAAAAAACTGAAAAGCAATTTTCTAAAGCAATTAAAAACTGGAAAAAACTGAAATATATTTTACTAAAAACTGAAAAAAAGAAAATATTTGTTTTTTCAGTTTTTACAAAAACATTGCTTAGAAAATTGATTTTCAGCTCTTTTTTCAGTTTTTACAAAAATATTGTTTTAGAAAATATTTTTCAGCTTTTTTTAAAGCAGTTTTTTTCTTTAAAAAAAAATCATTTTTTCAGTTTTTAGTAAAAAGAAAATCAGTTTTTTCCAGTTTTTACAAAATAAATTGCTTTAGAAAATTGATTTTCAGTTTTTACAAAAACATTATTTAAAAAATATTTTTCAGTTTTTTTAAAGCAGTATTTTTGTAAAAACTAGAGAAAAAAATTCATTTTTTTCAATTTTTAGTAAAAATTTGTTTTAGTTTTTTCCAGTTTTTACAAAAAAATATATTATTTTTCGGGTATAAATAATGAGTCTTTTTAATTAATTAGGAGATATTTAGAATTGACCAACAGGACGATGACACATGTCCCTTCGTTTAAATGAGAGATATATTTGAACCAAAAGTATGACTGTAGGGGTATAGATAACCCAATAGTATAACGAGGGGTATTTTTAGACCATTTTCGAAAAATAGAGGGATATGTTTGGCCCTTTGCCCTTTACAGAAATACATATTGACTAACAAATTCAATTAAATAAATTATGGAATCGATCTCTATAATAAGATTTATTAAAAGGCGATAATTTGTTTGGAGTCACAAATGCTAAGAAGTTCAAATCGTTGCCAGATGAATGGAATGAATCCCACGTCGGATTGGGATGAGATCCCTGGTATCCTTATAAGACTTGAACATTTTTTCTCCATTCGAACTAGCTTTTGGAGTATGAGTTAAGCCCGGAGCTTATTTGGATAAAACAGTTTAATGAATTGTGTTAGAGAATCATCCTCGTCATAATTAATGTCTGTATTAGAGGAGCTGTTATTTTCTCCTCTCGTGGGGAATTAAGTGGGGAGGTTTAGGTCTCTCTCAAGGGAAAAAAAAGAAGAAAAATGGAGTAGAAACAAAAGAAGAAATCTTGCACTGAATGACAATACATCACTGATTGTTTTATAATCTGAAATCCTACGATTTGACGTTTGAGTTGTCATTTTATTTCTCTCTACGTAACCCTACTACCTTCCCACCATTTAATTCTATGCTCACGTCTTTCATGTATGTCATCATTTTCCTACGGAAAAACAAGGCACAAGTACTGGGCGTTTGGACATAAGAATTGTAAAATTCTCAAAAAACTAAAAAATAAAAAACTTTAAGTGAAAATAATATTTGAAAATTAAAGTTGTATTTAAACATGAATACAATTTTGGGATATTTTTGAATTTTGTGAGTGATCTGAAATAAAAATTTTAAAAAGCAGCTTTTTGAAATTTTTAAAATTTTCAAAAAATTTCGAAATTCATTTTCAAGTGAAAATTAAAGATTTTATGACTAAACACTCATGCCGAAAAAAGTTAAATTATTTCGAAAACAGTGAAGATATATTTGTGGCCAAACAGGCCCTTAAACGGCCATCTCTTCCATTATTCTTTACCTATTTTGTTGTAACTATAGTGTTGGTCAATATATACGCATTTCAACTAATTTCATAAGTATTTACTGTTTTTTGCCAGTACAATACGGAAAATTTCTAATATTGATCGATGTTTAGATAAATAAAAAGAAATTAGCTTGTGTTTTGCATTCGTTTATGATTCAACTAGCTTTATTAACAACTAGGCCATAGCTGAAGAATATATATAAAGTGAATTGTCAAGTTTTAAATAGTTCTTGTTGTCAAAATGTTTGTATTTCGAGTACTTTCTACTTTTCACGCGTCTCAATGAATTAATAACAATTTTTCTGTCATGTCATTACTTAAAGAAAAGTTGTAGTTTCATTCTAAACAATAATAGAAGGGAAAAGTGTCACATACAAATTTAGGGGTGTAACTGATCATTTGGGACAAATTTAGTAGCATTTATAAGCGAGAGCTAGATTCAAGATTGTAAGTTTATGAATTTTTTTAACTATTTCAAGTTAATATACAATATTATTAATAGAATCAACTTCAAATTAGTATATATTATTAATATCTACTAAAGAATTTAATACAAAGTGAACTCGTAACTATTGCAGTAGATCCATCCCTACTAGAAGTCCTTTTCTACATGTCTATTTTGAAACCATGCTTTCCCCCAAAAATTAGGCTTTTTATGCTTTCTTTAACATTTTCTTGTTTCTTTTGTCAATGGTAATTTTTCAATTCAAAAACAATATTGGCCAGCAGACATACACCAGTAAAACTACCAGTACAAAATAATATGATGGGAGCATATTGCAAGAAACTTGAAACTAACGAATCAATAGATTTTGCCAAAGCAAGGCTATAGCAAGGTTCTACATAAATGAATAATTGGTACTGAAGTTTATTAAAATATTAATAGGGAAAGTGGTCAATGATAGTATAGGGGAGAGGAGGCAACAAGCATGTTATATATGTTTATTAAAATTGAATATCATGCCACTTGCTTTTAGAGAAGTTTAATTCAAACATTTTAATCTCAACTTGTACTATACAAAAGAGGTTTTTGATACCAATTGCAAGTGCTTAAGGGGCATCTTAATTAAGTTTAAGGGACATGGTCCCCTTCAATTAAGTTGCATTTCAAAATTTGAAAGATCAAAAGAATAGCTAAACACTACTCTATTAGGATTTGTAAGGTAAAGCTTCGCCCCTTACTCACACTTATTCTTTTAAAGATTTATTTATTAATAAATATAAATATAGCTACTAAGCACACTGCTTAATGACATATTAACTTTATAAAAAGTCCAGTATTGTCATTAATCGCGGTAAAGCAACAATTATTATTCCCACGGTTTAAATTTCAATTATGCATGGGATATATGTAGCCAAAATGTTTGACACATTTACATTATAATATGCCAATAAAGGGACCCTCTTAAGGAAATTACACATTAGATTTTGTCATTTTTTACCTTTGAACCCCCACAAAATTCTATTGATACATCTCTGTCTTTCAGTCACTTTGATTTGATGTTGGTGAGTAATGAATACAATTGGTCTTACTATTACTACTACTACTAACGTTATTGGAACACGTCGAGAATTCCATATGAAGGAAAATATTAAGTGGGTAGAGATCATAATAATCGTTAGTACTACTCCCAACTTCTTGTGGAGAGTAAAGGGTCAAATGTTGGAAATGGATTTGGCCAAAACTAGTGGTTGATTATTTGGAAACATAGCCTTCTATTCCATCATTCATGGTTCGAAATTTACTAATTCGATTATAATCGGCATTTGTATTAGATTAATATGTTATGAAAGATAAAATACTTCCTATCAAGAATTTATAAATTCTGAATGCTCAAACTCAAATCTCTGACTAAAGGTAGACGGATCTTAACTTCCACAGCACGCCTTCATTCTCTCTCAACCTTTTGAGATTTGGAGGAGGCACATTCGAAGGTCGGCCAGTTTTGACTTGGCTTGAATAAATTATACACCAAAAGCTTATAATATATTAAAAAATAGGGTTTGACCAAAAGAGCCACTACTATGAGAAGAACTCTCTAACATAATATTCTGGCAAAGGTCTCTGAAAAAATTATTATAAATACGACTGCCTTTCATGGTATTTCATCACTTCATCATTCTGTGGCCTTTACTTTTTGTTTGACTTACAAAAAAGAAGATTTAAGATCTTTTTTTTAACGTATGTACAATTGTAGTGGTAGAAGAAAAAAGATACATTAAGACAATGATTGAAAATATATTTTTATAGAGAAAACATAACATCAAAAATAAAAACTTGAATAACTAAATGAATTTGACGTCTTCAAAATTTTGAAAATAAATAGGATAAGTCTTATGTGAGTGGAATTGTTTAATTCAAGTTTTCCCAAATCTCAGTTGTATTTTTATTTACTTGATGTGCAAAATTATCTGATATTTGTATTAATGAAATAATAGGTACCTGGCGAAATGCTTAGGGGTCGTTTGGTTGGAAAGATATTATCCCAGGATTAATTATCCCGAAATTAGTTATTTCACATTTTCATGAGGATAAAAAAATATTACAATTTCGAGATAATTAATCCCGAAATTAATTATACCGCACTTTTCTTCCAACCAAACGTGAGATAAATTCATCTTAAATTTAGTCCCAAAATTAATTATTCCTTGTCCTTCGTACCAAACGAGCCCTTAAAGTGTACAATAACTGACCGGGCAACCTGATTATAAACAAATAAAAAGGAATAAAAAACTGATAGGGCCGATTGAAAAGGAGGATGAAAACTAATTTTTGTTTATCTTTTTATATAATTTTACAATCATTGAGGTTTAAGTATTGAATTAAATTGATATAGCTGGAACCCACTCGTACAACAAACTATTAGGGCCAGATTAATTCCTCTTCTAGCATATATATATATATATATATATATATATATATATATATATATATATAGTGTGTGTGTGAATTATCAAAATCTTGATATATCAAGTTAGAAAGATGCACCCAAATATTTACCCATCCTGTTATTCTAAAGCTACTTATATATATATATATATATAAAAGCAAAAAAATTGCCCCTACACAAGCTTGAGACAACACATGAATAGAAAAAAAATTACTTTTGTCAGATGTCTGCACCAAATAATTATAATGTAAAACATGTCGTGTATATAATCTTTTCTTAATTTTATCAATCAATCAGAGTTAAGTGATATAAATTTCCACTTTAACGCCTAATCTGCTACTAACACATTAGCATGTGGATATGTTCTTTGTTGCCAAGAGATGTCCACACCAATAGTCCTAAATATGAATGCTTGTTGCTCTTTTTTTGTTCTATTCTTCTTTTCTTCTCTTTTTTTTAATTTCTTTTGTGTTTTCCATTTATGAACCGAAAATCCATATGCAGATTCAGATGCCAATATATACAAGTTGGATGCGTTTTCAAGTAATCACATAAATCACTGAGATTAATAAAAAATAAATTAATTATATATGGCAAGTTGTAAACCAAGTGGAGAGATAAAGTGGGGGACAGGAATTGCTTAATAAATTAGTTATGGCAAGTAATTACATGAAAGTATACAGAGAGATTTGATTATCTTTTTGGATTTGTTGCTTTCATCTTTGCCCCCATCAACATTTCCTAATAGGGAAAAATTTGAAGAAAAATAAAAAGCATGAAAATATTTTTATATTATTGTATTAAAGAAAGACTAGTTGTTCTTTGTTAAATCGATGGTACGCTTTCATCTATTATTATATTAATGGTACACCTTAATCTGTTACTTTAAAAATCCCCCTTCTCCAATCAAATGACTCCTCCAGTTTTATTTTATTTTAAACCTTTAAGGATGTCAGTTGTATAATTTTGATGGTGTCACTATAAATTCATGATTACGATTTCAAATCATAGTTGAAAAGGTTAAAAAGAGAGGGGTTGTTTTTAAAGTCTTTCCAAATAGGGAAAATATCATTAATGATTACTCCCTCCGTCCATTGATACTTGTCCCAAAATATTCATCATTTTAAAAAATAAATATAGAATTAATTAAAAAAATATTTTTCTATTAATATTGATTATTCTAGAATTGAAGATATATAATGGTAAATTAGTTAAAAAGTACTTATTTATAACTTCTTAAAGGTATGCAGAAGGAAAACATTACAACTAAAATGGGACAAAAGGAATAGTAGGAGTGAGTAAATTTCTGTTACAAGTTTTTTCTTTTCTCTTGAGTATATTGTTTGTTGTAGAAACATATAGAAAAGTGGCTTGAGAGAAAAAAGTTTAGTACTCCCTATTTTCATTTTTACTTGTCATATTTTATTTTTCGAGAGTCAAAGTATATAAAATTTAACCAATGTTTTAACATATATTTTTTCACCATATTGATATGAGAAAATTACAAATTATAATATTTTTCGTATAGTTTTCGAATATCGAGTTTTTAATTTTTAAACATTAAGAAAATCTAACGCTATTTAGCTTTAAAAATTAGTTAAATTGACTCTCGAAAAACAAAATATGACAAGTAAAAGTGAGCGGATGAAGTAAATAAATTGGGGGCAATTGAAGCAACAGCTATGTGATGATTAGGGAACCTATTTAAGTAAACATAGTATAAAGTTAATATACTAAATATGGTTTAGTTGTTTAGATAAATTGTTAGTAATTATTTGTCCTCTATGTATTATTGTATGGAAAATGTGATTATGATTATTTAGGGTTTGGTGTAAAAAGCTTTTTAGGTCCCTAGTTGATCCTGCTTGCTTTTGGGCGACATAATCCATATATGTTAAAACATAGGCCCCTCATTGCAAAATTCACTTTCTTGTTTTCCCCTCCCCTTTGACTTCCTCCTGTTCTGGCCAACTCTATCATCATTTTGTGTGCCATTAAGATAATGGCCCGCACCCCTTCTCTCACATACACTAGATTTAGATATTTGGTTTTCAAGAAAATATCTTTTTACGTAATCGTGTTGTTCGGGTCATTAAACTTCAATTAGCTAATTTCACGGGATACTTGTTATCTCCTACCAACATGTTATCATGTAATTCCGTTCACCAAAAAGTAGACAATGAGAAAAAATCACTTACGTAATATTTTTGTTTCTGCTAAAAATTTTGAATTTAAGACTTTATGGTTCTCAACCTATTTCAAGAAAATAATTTTTTTTAAAGTTGTTCCACATCAAGCAATTTGGATATGAGACAATAGTACAAGCAATTTGGCCGAAGAACTCACATCGACTAGGTGAAGTCCAGTGCTCTAGTTAGGTTTCATTGCCATGTCAAGAAGACACCTTAAGTGCCAGAAACTGTCTTAGGAAAAAAAAAAGAATGAATTAGCAAATATACGCAGAATATGTCTGTCTGTTACATTCACAAGTAAAGCTTAATTCTTTCTATATGATGATATGGCTTAGATTTTTTTGGCAGAAGTTCAGCAATGAGAAATAGTGATTTTCAGATAGGTTTTAATAGCTTTTTAGTGCTTAATTGATCAGTGTATTAACATTGGGAAAACAACTTAAGTATTAAGTTTACAAACCAATGTTATTGAACTATGCATACTTCATGACATGAAATTATTGTGACATTAACAACAATAATTATGCCATATTCTCAAACAAGTTAGGATCGACTATATAAATCTTTAGTCCTCACCGTAGATCATATTCCAAATTCCATGTGAGTTTGCTCCCATTGCTAATCCCAAACTCAGAGAAAAGAGAAGAATTGCGGTATACCGACAGCTAGCCATAAAACTTGACAAATACAAGACCTAAATAACCACTGAACATCTTTAGAAGCACGTTGTAAGTCTAAGATTTGGTTTCTCCCAAAAATCACTAGGAATATTCAATGATGAAGCCTATCGTAGTGAGATGCAAATTTAGGATTTTAAATTTATGAGTTTTGAACTATAATTTTTTGTGTAGTTTTTGGAATAGATTATTATGCATATTAAGTGATTTTACTAATACGAATATGGAATTAGAATCAAAGATACTGGTTTAACAAAATCCGTAACTTCTATTGTAGCTCCGCCTCGTATTTACTATTTTATTTTTTATTTTTGTTTTGAAGAGAGAGTATTGGACCTCAAGACGAAGAATGATTAGTACGTACTAAAGAGAAATGCCTCCTACTACTTTTTTATTTAGTCAATTTTTACTTTCTAGACACTCAATTGAAGCATCAACAAAAATGCATTTAACTTTAGTCGAAGAAAATCTAAGTTAGATATACACTGTTGACTAAAGCATGTGATTTGGTACAGACATAACATATGCAATCCACATGATAAAGCATTAATTTGGAAGAAGATCTAGTGGAGTTCACATTGTTAACTCAAAAACTGGACAAATGCCTTGAGTGCAGGAATTAGGTAAATGCTTACCAAAGTCAATTTTAACATTGCTTTTTAAATAAATGGATCAAAAAAAATTGATAGCGGTAATAATTTCACCAACGACGTTTGTGATGGAGTGGTAAGTACACATTTATTTTTAACCAAATATCTTGTGTTCGGGCATTGAATATGGAGTCGCCTTTATTAGGGAGCGTTTTAGCCCAATGTGGGGTCTTTTGGCACGAATTCGGATTTGATCGAGACCCAATGTAAATACCGGACATGAAACAAGAAACCAAAAAAATAGCAGTAATAAATTCAAAGATAATGCATCAAAAATTAACCCAATACTAGGTATATATATATACCTAAGTCTAAAGCCAAAGCTCTCCCTTTAACTCTATTTCTACCGGTTTATGTGTCAATTGTGGCTTTGGTTATTTACATAATAAAAGTGGCTTGCGGGTAAGTATAACAACAACAATCCAGTATAATCTTATTAGTGGGGCTGGGGAGGGTAGTATGTACGCAAACCTTATCTCACTAGTGGGGTATGGGGAGGGTAGTGTGTACGTAGACCTTACCCCTACCCTGGGATAGAGAGGCTGTTTCCGATAGACCCTCGGCTCCCTCCCTCCAAGAACTCCCCAGCTTACTCTTGGGGTGACTCGAACTCACAACCTCTTGGTTGAAAGTGGAGGGTGCTCACCACTAGAGCAACTCACTCTTGCGGGTAAGTAACTACACACAAAAAAAAAATCCAAAAAAGTTAATCCCATAAATATACATAATAAAAGTGTGGTTGTTACGTATCGCTTCATAATGTATCGTATCGTACTGTATTGTATTGTACTGTATCATTTGATAAATACAATATTTGGATAGATTGTGTCGTTTGCTATCGTTTATGATATTATACACCAGCAATATGAAGAATAAACTTGCAGTATTATAAAGAAAAAATTATGATACATGGTAAAATTACTATATAAAAAAGTAGGGTAAATGATAAAATAAAATTATTTAATAATAATGAAGGGTGAGATTGAGATAAAAAGACAAGGTAACGATGTGACCACACCAAATCAGTCGTAACATAAAGTGGCACATTTCATCATTATATAACGACGGATTTAACGATACGATACAATAAAATTTAAGTAACAATCAAAATAAATATCGTATTTAAAGTAACAATACGATACAATACAATGGGTAACAACCATCCAAACAAGCTGTAAATTTTTCGCCTACTGGTTATGAGTAGAGAATCATAAGATCTCATGTCCAAATTGATTATGAACCGAGAATTATAAGATCCTAGGTTAAAATTTCAATGAAGGCAAAAATACAGGTAATTTCTTTTCATATGTAAAGGTCACGGTGCATAGAGTACACAATACTTCTATTAGTGAAGGTAAACTAATACTAATACTGAACATCAATCTTATACAAAAATATACTCCCTCTGTTTCAAATTAGATAATGTACTATTATTTTTAGTTTGTTCCAAAATAAAAGATATATTTCTAAATTTAAAAATAGTTCAACTTAAATTCTTTAATTTATCGATTTTACCCTTAATGAGAAGTTTTTATAACCACACAAATTTCATGGTTCCATAAAGTTTTTACACTTTAAATTTTTAAGACCACAAGTTTCAATTTTTTTTTTCTTAAACTCCATGCCGTATCAAACTAACTCATCTAAATTGAAACGGACGAGGGAACCGGATTACAAATTACCCTAATAATAACTTGTATTACTGGTCTTTTTCTCATTTCTTGCTTGCTAGCTAGTTTGATGTGACAAGACAAATAAATACATGTGAGAGGGATACGACACTTTCCTTGTGAGTTAATGAATGACCTTTCCTTCTCACTCAACCTGGCAGGTCTCTCAAACTACACAGTTATCTGACACGTGGCAAAAACCCATGATCTTTCTTTCCATCAGTCTGCACAAAGATGTACTTTTACTAACTATACTGAGGTTTCAGAATTTTCAGTTCATTACAGTTTTTTCTTTCCTTCCTCTCTTCCATTTAGTCTCAAGAAATTCTCTCTTCCCTAGATTTATTGCAGTTGTGGCTTATGCCAAGAGGAGCAGTGGCACTGACTTTCATGTGTTATTAATGGCAGTACTGCACTTACACTTCTCTGCCTAACTTCTTGTTCTAATATCACTTCCCTTTTACTACTAATACTAACATTAGGAGTTTGAATGATTCTTAATTATCGTTTGGACATAAATTTAATTGAAATGTTTAAAGATAATAACTGGAAGTTGTAGTTATATTTTGGACATGTATTTTATTTGAAAAAGATTTAAAATTTTGTGAGTGAGAAAAAATTTCACCCAAAAACTATCCTAAACCAGTTTTTGGGAAAACTTGATTATGTTCTATGAACATATGTGGGTTGCTTTAGTAGTGAGCACCCTCCACTTCCAACTAAAAGATTGTGAGTTCGAGTCACCCAAGAGTAAGGTGGTGAGTTCTTGGAGGAAGGGAGCCGAGGGTCTATCGAAAACAGCCTCTCTACCCCAGGGTAGGGGTAAGATCTGCGTACATACTACCCTCCCTAGACTCCACTAGTGGGATTATACTGGATTGTTGTTGTTCTATGAACAAATAGTATTTTTAATTTTTTTTTTTGAAAAACAAGTAGCCAAAAGCTATGGCCAAACGGGAGCTTAAAAAATTGACTGAACCTAATTTTATTGTATCGATTATTAAGCTATTTTTAAATAAAATTGTAACTCTCAATATAAATTTATAAGTTTATATAAATAAAAAAAATAAAGCATTAAAAATTTTGATCTTGAGCTTTGGACATTGAGGCTGATTTAGATGGAAGTGACTACAAATAACATTCGAGCCTACTCTAGTATCATATTCATGAGATTATATTAGTTACGGTAATTTTCAGTTGCAGGTCATTGAGGTAAGTTTTCTCCTCTCTTTTTTCTTCCCCTTTATACTTTTCTGATATTTGAGTCAAATATCATGTCTATATTTTGATCCAAAATTTCTAGTGAGTCTAAACGTTATTTTTTAGATTCTCTGTCTTTTGAACTGGGAAGCTTTTGTTTGCAACTAACTAATTGTTTTAATTAGATCAATGTTTCTTTTTGGTCAAGAATGTGGTGGCAGTGTACACCTTGTGTTATTACAACATCAGCCAGACAGCCCTGTAAAACAAAATCTTGAGGATTATATATATACAAACTGTATTGCAGTAAAAATTGTACTAAATAAACATATAATTACTCTTAATCTATACTTTATGTATTATATTAAAGCTTATTATTGTCAGTGGCGGAGTTAGCATATGATTCGGCCAAACCCAGTAACTTTGGTCTAAATCATGTATTTGCCTTAAAAATTTCATTGAATATGTATAAATTTTTAATTTAGAGCCCAGTAACATAAACAAACTAAAATCTCGAACCCACAAGGTTCAAATCCTGACTATGCCCCTGATTATTGTGACATGCTTATAAATATATAGCTACATAAATCTCGTAGTATATTAAAGATATTTCCATTAGTTTTAAAAAATTTTATGAAATAGGAGTAGTTATTTACTAGTAGAAACTTTTTGGCTCTTGATTGAAGGTAAAGAAGTGATTGAATCTGATGTAAAGGGTCTCTTTCTATGATCAGTCTTTCTCCTCCTCTCATTCTTTTTGCCTCTCTTTTTGCTTTCTCATTGATCTATCTTTCCTTTCTCAGGTCTTACCTGCTTTAAATAAATTGTACCTAACTGCAGTTGCAATTGCACTACATTTATTTATTTGTTCCCTAGCTACTTTGATTATCTTGAATGGCTAGTCTCTATTTATTCGGGCTATAGTATGCTGGTTAGAGACTTTAATTAAATGCCTGTTTGACTGGTCAACTGAAATATGTCTTTGCTCTTTTCCATGAAATGAATGCAATTATATTTAGCAATTTTAGTTCTGTCTGGTTAAATTAAGTTTGTCTAAATTAAGGTAGAGGTGGTAGCCTAGCTATAGCACGGTATATAATTTTTCAATTCAAGATGTATTCTCATAATACAAATATTGTTGTTGTTGCAATTTTAACTACCATATTGATAATTGAATTGCAATTTATATCATGTTAATCTTTGTTTATTGATTCACGAAATAAGAACAAACTCAGAATTTTCTATTACGATCACAGGAAGCACGATATGACAAGGTGGGTTGCTCTGATGGTAAGCACCCTCCACTTCCAACCAAGAGGTTGTGAGTTCGAGTCACCCCAAGAGCAAGGTGGGGAGTTCTTGGAGGGAAGGATGCCGAGGGTCATTTGGAAACAGCCTCTCTACCCCAGGGTAGGGGTAAGGTCTGCGTACACACTACCCTCCCCAGACCCCACTAGTGGGATTATACTGGGTTGTTGTTGTTGTT